>CM031607.1:42063522-42189063 GCA_018398815.1 Conus ventricosus | reverse complement strand
GTTTTGGGGCGCTCGAGCCCTGGTTTCTCAACAGCTGGACATCTGTGGACTAAGTGGGAACAGTGTGAGAAAGGTGTAGCCTAGTGCACAGGTCATGACTTCTGTGACCACTTAACAGTTGCAGACTTGTGAAAAGTCTGAACCTGTTTTGACCAGACTTCAGAGAAGGTGAATGTGATCAGTCAGTAGGTTGCAAAGTACAGTTACAAGATAACACCCTCAGCAATCCCAGTTATTAATTCTGGTATGTCTACAAACAAAGAACAAGTGGATTCAGGATTAGTTTCTATTGTTGATAACATTACTACTGAACGTGAACAATATGAATCAACAATTCATGAAGCAGTGTACTTTCACAGAATATCAAAATTGCTGGTATAGAACGTTGATATTTTGAATTTTGATTGATCGAAACAGAAGGAGAAATACACAGGGGCGTTACTCTTTCAATTCATACACTACCTTATGGAAATTGATGTTGTTCCATTTATGAAAATGCCTTAAAGGGCAGATCCAAAATCCATTACTGTGGCAGTGGTCTGTGTTCTCCTTAGTGCCGTTCTAGTTGTGCTGTTTTTCAGCGTCTGCCATCTTCTCCTCAGAATGGTGTCTGGTACGGGGTCAATGGGGTTGAATTTCAGCCATTTAGTTATGCGTCTCTGAGAGTTGCTCATATTTCTATGCTGTTGTTGCAGATATGTGTATCACTGTGGCATCATTGGTACTGGGCTGTATCATGAAAGGATGATGGAGTACATACCTGTCATGCGGGGCCGGAATAGCTCAGTGGGTAGAGCGCGGACTCCTGATCTGGGGTTGTGGTTTGAATTTCGGTACAGTGGGATTTTTCCCTCGGAGTTAAACATGGTTCTGACTCCATTCCCCATACAGTCCTTCGAATGAGACTATGAACCGAGGTTCTGTGTGAAACGCACGCAACAACATCTTGCACACACGTAAAAATCCCATCACCAACTTTCGGAAGAGAAGGCCAGTTTGGCCGTTGGTATGGATGACACGTTACACATAGCATGCACCTTCCCCGAAGATGGAGTATGGCTGCCTTAATGGCGGGATGAAAAACGGTCATAGACACAAAGCTCCACTGCCTGTCTATACAGGCAGTGTCCGCAGGAGTATCAGCCTGCGTACGCAGAAAGAAAGAAAGAAAGAAACTTTCTGGTCCTGCATGCTTGGGGAAAAAACAACACTCAATTGACCTGCACGAATTGACGTTTTCCATATTAGGTTTGGCATATGTCACTGTAATATGTTGTCTTTTTTTCTAATGAAACTGCTAAGATAACTCTATAATTAAACTGTGAAGAGAAACTTTTGTCTCTGAGAATGTTGCTTTCTCCACAGGCAAGCACGTGACGATCACCTACCCATTGACCAGCCCACTCCCATACCCGTTGACCTGTGTCCACTCCCGTCTGCTTGCTCGGCCAACCGACTGGCAGGTGCACTACAGCGATCCGCTGCAGTGGCAGCACGTCATGAAGGCTGGGGAGTGGAGTGATGGCATTCGATCGTGTCACTCCATGGAAGGGCAGGCTGTGTACAGGTCGGCTGAGCTGTTCTCTTTTCTCTAGGAGACACACACGCACACGCACACACACACACACACACACACACACACACACACACACACACACACACACACACACACACGCGTGTGTGTATAAATACTACACACATATTTTGTGTGTGTTTGTATGTGTGTGCATTTTTTGTTTAATTAATAAATGAAACTTCCTGGCAAAAACAGCTAGTTGAATGATTTGGATTATCACAGAATTGAACAAAATGGTTGTTTTAAGGGTTTGTATGATCATCAAATGTTTAGAATAAGTTTGCAGAAAATGAGATGCCGTTTTGAGGCCTTTAAAGTATGTAAAAACTGTCTCAAATTTGTAAAAATGTGTAAAGTTGATGTTGTTTTCTTAAGAGAAAAAGGAAAGAAAGAAAGAGAAAAGCCAAGAAAAGAAAGAAGAAGGAAATTGGTCATTGCAAGTGAGAACAGTTTTCCAGCAAGGGTCATTGGCTGACTACTGAAACGTCTTAGTTATTTGGAGATTCTTAAAGTTGACCCTGACCAATAAATAATGGTAGCATCAATGGCAGTGAATTTGCTTTTATTGTTCAAAGCAGACAGCCCCTTTTCTGAAATAGAGGTATGGCTGTACACAAGGGTTTGTTTTACTTACTTTTGTGAGACATCAGTCTTCAGCTTGTATTAAGTCTTATAATTTTGTAACAAGTTTGTTGATTGTGTGCCATTTTTGAGTACAAGCCCTCTTTTTTACAAAGAAAAAATAAGAAAAGTGAATTGTAACAAATGAGCAAAGGACTTATTAAAAGATTTTCTGCTCACGGTGGATGACATTCACTGCAGTCTGAATAAACTGCTGAACAACCTAGATTTTGGTCTGTTCTCAGTACCTGTGAAATGTTTTTTTTGCCATGGTTTTTTTTTTTACAGAGGCAAAATTTATTTTGGACCAAGCACTGTTACACATTGTTTGGTAACTTTATAGAGCTGTAAAAAAATCAACAATTTTTTTTTTCTTTTTGGAGAGTGTTAAGCCAGTCATTCCAGAAGGCCCAGTTTTCGTAGCACCACATGTTTAGGACTGTGACTGTGATTTTATATTTACAATGTTGACCCGGCATCATTAAGGTTATAGGGGTAACGTTTTTAACGGGATGTAGATGAAGAGTGGTCCACCCACTAAATTGCTACAACGCTATAGGAGAAGGAACATAAAATGCAGTTCGGGATAAATAAATCCCAATGCTCTGAATGTTGTGTGACTGAAATTTGAATGTGATTAAATTGTTCAAACTTCAGTGACAGGGCCCTTAGGTGCCCCAGTTGGGGGGGGGGTTTTAATGTGTAAACCCTTCACAGTTAAATAAGGGGCAACTTTGGCGGGTATAAAACAGCCTTCACAAACAACAAGTGTGTCACAGACTACTCCACACTTTATTTTTTTGTCACATTTTGGAGCAGATTGGCCCCTTGCGGTTTTTTTTTTCAGAGATTTTGTTGAACGTTTTAATAGTCATTAGAACATTTTTTGTTTTTTGGGTACTTTTGGTCAAAACAACTTAGATTTAGAGGGTTGATCTGGGTAGCTACGTTATGGAGCTACCTCCCCCTATTAGTGATGCGCCGATTTGTGCCCAATACTTGTCTGCAGGGGAGAAAGGACTTAAAAACCCCAGCATGAAAAGGGAGTGACGGGGCATGCCTCTTTCCCAGGTTCTGGTGTTGTGCTGAGAGAAAACTCCCCAAACAGCTCGGGCCCTTAGGGCTTGTGACCCCCTTTGCCGGGCCCCCGCTGCCCTTTGCTGCCTCCAGTGACGGTGATCAACCTGCTGCCCCTGGAACTGCACTACTACCTCAAACGCACGGGTCTCCGGAACTGAAACCGGAGGGGAGGCGCTCTGCACGGGGTAGGATGCTTTTGACTTTACTCCAACAGTGGTTGGGCTGCAGGGTTCCTTTGAATCAGAATGAAAATGTGGATTATTGGTAAGCTTACGGAAAAAGTGATAACTGGGGGTGGGGGAAATGAAATAAACTTAAGGGAAAAAAAAGATTCTTTTTTGCCCTTACCCCCTTAAAAGTTATAGTAATGATATCATTTTTTTACAGGCTTTTTTCCTGAAAAAAAAAGGGTTAATGTGGAAATTTTAGGTTTTAAGTCAGAGTTTTTAGAGACTGTTTTGTGATAAATTTGTAGTTACTGTTCGTTAGTACGCTCGAAAAGTATAACAAACATGAAGTTTCTGTGCCATATTAGGGGTGTTTTTTCAGCTGCTATCCCAGATCCCCACGCCCCCCCCCAAACCTTTAAATTACTTTGGATTTTATCAGATCAGATATTTTTCGATGAAAATTCTGCGGAAACAGATGAAAAAAAAAAACCATAAAAAAAACAGACAGAGACAGAAGGTAAAATGCGGTTTTCATGCTAAAAATTAATATTTTTTCCTTTTTATCTGATTTCCCCACTTTTAAAATAGGAACATATAGATTAAAAAAAAAGTATGTTGCTTTTTTTCGCCCCATTTTTTTTTTTTTCTCATTGTGAACTGCGAAAAGGGGGTCTTGCTTAGTTTGGGAAATTGTTCCCGAAAGAGCATTATTTTTCCCAATTTTGGGAGATCTTCGGGGGGAAATATGCACATCTTTGGTGGGTTTTCCTTTTTTAAAACCAGTTTTTCTGCCAGCCTGAGCTCAAGGTCAAGCTTGCACCAGTTTAATTTGGGGGGAAACCTCTAGCCAGACAGAGAGTGTTGTGCATCTCTTCCCTTATGTATGAATTTTGCTTGTGTTTTTGTTGGCTCTATAAATTGTCATAGCGGTGAAAAAAAAGGGGTTTTTAGCACAATAGTGCTCGGGAAAGCACAGAAACTTTTTTTTTTTTTAAATTGTGCGTCCCCTTTTCCTGTGCCACACCAGTTTTTTCCCCCCCATTGTCATTTCGGCCCCCGTCACAGTCATTGGGGGTACTTTTCTTCCCCCCCCACTGGTATCGACAGAGAAAATCAGTTAAAATTTGTGAAGAGGCGACCCAACAGGGAGATGCTGCACTGTTGGATCACTTGTGCTTATTGGTGCCTGCCTGATACGCTTATGAAACCTGCCTATAGGCTAACCCTTCTACTGATTACACCCTTTTGAGGATGCCCCACTGTGTCCATTTTGGGGCCCCAAGAATGAGGGAAACCCAGCACCCTTGTCATGAACTCCCCAAAAGGCACAACGTAAAGAGGAAGTGGAAAGGGAGGACCATGATGCAGGGCATAAAGGGCCAAGAATTTGAGACTTTTTTTTTAAATGCTGTAAGTAGGGAAAAAATGATGAAGAAAGCTGTGGTGTCCATTTTTCTGAGACTGCTGACGGGGGGTGTACTCTGTACTGCCTTTCAGTGTGTTTCTGGTGTCAGCCCTGCCTGAGGTGTACAGAGCCTGCGTGGGTTTGGGGGAATTTGAGTAACACTCTAAAGGCCGACCCATCAAGGAAATGAAATCATCGTATTGTTTCAGTTTTTCATTGCATACAAACCCTCTGGGGGGGAACAGCCAGGGGTAAAAAAAATTCCACAGATGTAAAGGCTCTGATGGAATAAAAACCAGAAACCTCCAAGGGGGGAAATCCACAATACTAACCACTTTGGTCTGGCGCAGGTAGACATAGTAAACTTGTAAGCTGGTTTAAAATCAGAGAAATAGTTTTAAAACGGATGAAGAAGGTGACTAATCTTGGCCCTACCCCGCATTTGGGGCTTTCCGTACACATTTGGGTAACAGATGAAACTAAGGGGGAGACTATTTTAAATTATATCTCAGAAAAGTAAGGTGCAGATTTTGATGCAAACCCCTGCGCCTTTCCATTCTCACTTCGGGTTTGATTTGGGAACGGGCCTGAAACTTGGCATTCTCTGGAGAATTTCCCCCAGTGCAAAGGTGGTGGTTCCCCCAAACACAGCGCGCACAAAGTGAATTCGGGTGTACGACCAAGAACAGGCGGGAGTCATTGCCCACATCTGAAACCCACGGGGGGGGCTCTGAGGGTGAGTGGGGACAGGGGGTGTTGTGTTGACCTTGTTTAAAAGAATTGTTTTATGAGGGAAAGAGGGTGATCAAAAGGGTAGTGTGCAAAAATTTTTTCTTCACAATTTTTTAAAGGATTGTTTGGTAAATGGTGTGGTGTTCCAGTTTACTAAATAAATTTGTTCTGACCTTAATCTCTTTTTAAAAAAAATTATAGTTTTTTGGTCATTTATATATACAACTGCCTAAACCCCAGTGTGTTTTTTTTCCAAGTCGTGTGAAAATGTTTGACATCATCCTGGTAGATTTTTGAATAAACAAACAATGACTTCATCAACTGTATAGTGTAAGAAGTAAAAAAAAACTTGTGATTAATCAACTGTGTGACGAATGATTTAAACAAGCATATGACATCAGTGTGTGATTATTGTTAACAATTTGTTGATGCATAAAAGAGTAGATTTGTGCAGAACAAACTTGAGACCCAAACAGCTGGGGCTTAATGGAATGGCAACGCTGGTTTTAAATTAAAAAAAAAAAAAAAGTTTTGTCAATGAAAAACAGTGTCCATTTTCTGTTCCGGTGTGCCAGGGTTCTAGTTTTTCTTCTCTAATTGGTTTCTTTTCTTATTTTTTTCATTTTTGTGTGCATGGGGAAATTTGTATGAATTCTACAAGAAAACCTGCCCAAAAAAAGGGCCTTATCTCTGTTTGACAGCTGCCATCGCTGTTCCGTTTTTGGCTGGTAACAAGCGGGTTTTACCGTGGTTTTCCGACGGGGCACTCGTAGTGGGTTTGCTGGTCAGTTTGAAGAACACGAACAAGCCGCAGGGAAACTCCTTTTTTTCAGCTTTTCAGACCAGATGACCCAGCTTGTGAGTGTCACCACCCATCTCAAATTTGTTGTTGTTGTTGAACTTTCCGAAAAAAAAAAAGGGTTTAAACAAGAAGTTTTTAAAGTATATTTTTTGTTCCCTGTCATTTTGTGTGCGCCAGGCAGTGGAGTGTATGCTTCCTCAGCTACAGGGGTAAAAGGACTCGGTATGCATTACCTTGTTATTTATGCCAAAAATCACGGCAAAAAAGAAAACTTGTAATTTAAAACAGGGTTTTACCCTTTTGAAGAATTAATTTAAAAGAGGGGAAAGGAAAAAAAATTGAATAAAAATAATTTTAAAAATTCCTATGATGAAAATGTTGTTATGATAGTTAAAAGAATGTCCATGAGCATTTTTGGGGGGAAAAAAAAACCATTCTTTTTCAGAACTTTCTTATGAATTTTTCATATAAAAAAAACGTCATCCCAGTCAAAAAATTAGGTCACTTCACTTCTTACCCTGCACTTTCACTAAGTTTATGCCGTGAATCCACAAATCAGCTCATCTTCATCACAAAATTTTGTTTTAAAGCCAGAAACAAGGGTGGCCTGGGAAAAACAGCACTTCGACAAAAAAACTTTAAAAAAATAAACCATGACGACGCACGTACGGTCGCGGTTTGTTGCAAAAAGGAAATGGATTGTAAAAGGAAAAAAAAAAAAGTCATGTTCTCGCAGACTTTCCTTTTCTACGGAAACTGGCGGCGCCCTTTTGCCAGGTGTTTTACCCGGGTGTGGGAGGCCTCGCCTTTCGGCAGTGTGTTTCTGGTTGGGCGTGGGGGCGCTAGCTTGTCAAGAGATTTAAAAGCTGTTTTTAAATCTGAAAAAAAAAAGGAAAAGACACAACAGAAACCGACTAGCATGTCTCTTTTTTAACTTTGAAGTGTCACAAAATCCATGCTCCAGTTGATGATTGAAGAGCAGTGGTGTAATTTGGAGGAAATACGTTTTTAATGAACACTTTGCACAGCCACTGCCCATGGGGCCCCATGCATGAATGTTGCTGATAGACTGTTCAGGGTGATATTATTTCCCCGAGTGTTTTAAAAAAACCCTTTTTTTAAAATTTTAACTTAGGGCGTTTTTGCAGTCAAAAATTTTGATTTTCATTTTCTTCCTATTAAACCAATTTTCATTTTAACCTTAAAAAACCCCTTTTTTCTTCCTTCCAACCCCCCCCCCCCTCCCCATCCCTTTCACCTCCCTCTCCCTCCTTTTGGGAACTTTTCTCTTTTTAAAATTTTTCTAATCCCCGTCCAGCCCCTCCCCCACTCTCTTTCACTCTCAAAAACATGGTTCCCCTAGCCCCCCCCCATGTACACCCCCCTCGCTGTCTTTTCCATCTGATTACTTCTACCGCTCCCCCCTTCCCATGTTGCCTTCCTTCACCTTCTCGTGCTGCCTTTCCACCTTTAACATTTTCTCCCCCTCCCCCTAAACCCTGTCCTCTTTTTCATTGTCTTCTCCCCTTCATTGTCTTTTTCTTTTTTCTTCTCTCTCTTTGTCTTTCTCTGCCCTCTCTGTCTCTCTCTGGTTCGTCTGTCTGTCTCTCTCTTAGGAAAAAAGAGGGAATATTTAAGGGGGTAATTTAAAGGTGATATCATACAAGGGAAATAACCCCTTTGAAAAAGAGAAAGAGCTTTTAAAAACTTCATCTTCTTCAAAGGCGAGTAAAGAATTGATATTCCCAAAGGGAAAAATGTTTGAAAAAAAGTGCACCAGGAGTGGGGTCAAGTTATACCATACCTGATAAAATATTGACACCCCTTACATTCATTTTTTCCCAGTTCTTCGGTGTGGAAAAACTGCGGTGCCATCAAGATTTCACAAAAACAATTCATTTAAAAAAAAATTGATACGACAGTTTTTAGATCTGCTATTGCATTTTCTATTTTAACTTCCCCAGATATTTTCTGTTTCCCGGGCCTGAATTTGGCCCATTGCTTTTAACTTTTGAAATCGAGTGGACCCCTTTTTGCCAAATTTTCTCCCGGGGCCAAAAGTCTGGTCGCACTACTTTAGCTATTTTATTTTTCTTTTTAAATGGTGCGGTGACCTACTTTTTTGGTGAAAGTATTTTTGGAAGAAGAAAACGCTGGAGTAAATCACTTTAAAATTTTCAGGTTGATGGAAAAAATACAATTTATAATAATGTTCGGAAATTTTTAAAGTTGATCTGGTAGTTTATGTTTTTACAAAAACATACATATATAATTATATATATTTGTTAAAAAAAGGTTTTTAAAAATCAATCATCTACAAAAAATTTTTTTAAGCTGTTCCCGTCGTCAGCAAAAAAGCTTGAAACAAATTTGTGTATTGACTTTTAAAACCTTAGAAAACGAACAGCTTGAAACAAAATTTTTAGATGATTTATTTTTTAAAACTTTTTAAAAAAAGTTTTCTCCCCAAGGGGTTTTTTATTAAAATATATTTAAAATTATTATTTTTTATAATATTTTATATATATTTATATATGTATTTTTAGTTGACAAAGGCAATTATGCAGAGGAAGTAGGGGATAATACAGCGCAGGGTATCACTCTGTTTAAAACAGTCTGGGAAAATGGATTAAACGCTCCCCCCTCCCCCCCACCCTTCCCCTTCTGTCAGGCCCCCGCATGCAGAAAAATCTTAAAGGGGGGAAAACCTTCGTACAGAATTTAGTTAAACTTTTCTTGTGGGTCCAGTGAAAATTAAATTTTGCTCTACACTGTCTTCTTTGTCAGGGTTCATCACTTTAAAGAAAATTTAAAAAAATTAGTGACTTATAAAATTTTAAATTTTTTGTCAAACGTTTTGAAAAATTTTTTTTTTCTACTGTATTCCCCCCAGTGGGAGGGATTGAATGTCTCAATTGAGGGTATTATGAGAATGTGTCCTTTAATATTAAAATGTTTTTAAAGGTGCCAGATGAGGTGGAGAAGTCTGTGTGACATGTGATTTTGTTTTTAACAGGTGCCAATGAGGTGGGGGTGTGTTCTGGAATAGATTATGTTTGTAACAGGTCAGTGGAGTGGGAAGTCTGTGTGACATGTGTTATGTTTAACAGGGGCCAGATGAGAGGGGGGGGTCTGTGTGACTGTGTTATGTTGTAGCCGGTGCCCCGATGGAAATGGGGAATTGTTCTGTGACAAAAATTATGTTTTTAAAGGTGCCCGATGAGATGGGGAAGTTTTCTGTGCTATGATTTGTTTGTAACAGGTGCCAGTAGAGTGGGGAAGTCTGTGTTTGGGGGTCAGCAAAACCTCCGGTGGGGGATTGTTTTGTTCTTTTCATTTTGGAAAAAATCCAAAAAAATTAATTAAAATGGTTCAATTATCTCAAATGAAATATACTCCAAACAATGGTACCCGAAACAGAATTAAGGGTGATGCAGACTGCGTTTTGGTTTCAGAAGTGTTGCCTTTTTTTCGGTCCGTTTGGGGGCTGTGGAATCTATAGCTTCCAGAAAACGATTTATTTTGGAAAGGGCCCAATGCTTGCTTGAGGACATGCAAAGTCATGAAGTCTTGGAGAGTCCCCTCAGTTGCGCATCATTTTCTTATGGAAGAAATGTTTCAATGTAAAGTTATGTAGCAAAATCTGCTTTATGTACTCTCTTAATTCTTAGAAAGGAATGTTTTAAATTTTGAGTTTACCCGGGGCAAAATTTTCATGCGCCTTTCATGCAGCCGACATGCACCCACCCCGCAGCGCCGCCGCAAACCCGCCGCACGCACGCACAAACACCACCACACACACACAGACACAAAAGAAGAAGAAAAAGAGAAAAGTTATGGAAAATTGAAAAAATTGTACCCGCAAAGAGCAGTAAAATGATTTTTGTAAACATAGTTAAACACAGAATAAAAAGATATTTGCCAAATCACCCAACAGAATAGAAGATCTTGCAGTATAGATTAAAAAAGATTTAAATATTTTGCCCTATACTATTGAAAACTATTGTTTTAAATGAACTTTCCAGAGAAGCTAAAATAGAATGTTTGTTTTTCTTTTGAACAGTTTTTTTTCCCCCCCAGTAAAAGTTGTATTTTTGTGATCATTGTTTGTTATTTTTTGAAATAAATTGGCTTAAAAACTTACGAGGAAAAACTTAAACACAAGACAGTTATGAAAAAAAATGAAAAATTGCCCCTGCGAAGGTCACAGGTGCAAGTTTGTGTGGAAAAAGCCCGGGCTGCACTGAATGTACCTAGTTCCATGCCTTATCTTTTTAAAAAACTGAAAAAAATAAATTTTTTTGGATGTGTTTGGCGGGGCCCGGGTTATAAGTTTTGTGTGAATTTTTTGTCAAAAATCACCAGCCCGGGAAGGAAAAAAAAATGTTGGGGTTTTTGATGATATCTGTACACATGCAAAGATTTTGGGGTTTGATGGCAAGACTGAGAAACGGTTTACAGTTTATCCCCTTTATTTCAGTGATACAAATCTTGTTCGATACATAAACGTTGAAAAATCTCGCTTTCTCTTTTTATAATAATTGTCTTCATAAAGCTTGAAAAGTACTGAACGTCTTTCAGGTGTAACTATTTCTCTCTGGACGGAGGCATCGCCATGCGCCAGTTGCACGTGAGGTCCAGAGAGAGCAACCGACCAGACTGGTTAGTAGCCCTGTTCTCACAGGCGCGTCAACGCCTGTCTCTCTCACAACCAGACAGGCTGCAGTAAGTTACCAGGAGCCTTAATAGTCCATTCGTATTTCTCCCTGCTGGTGATGGGAAAGGCCCCACTGAGCTTGGGTTTTCTTCTCCTGGGACGTGGCCGAGTCAGGTGGTTGTGGTGCTGTTGACATTTCAGAAAGAGATAAGACAGTGTTAGAAAGAGATAAGACAATGTTAGAAAGAGATAAGACAGTAGAGTGTTATTTTCGCCATCACCATCAAGGTTGATTACATTTTGTGGATCTTTATTGTTTTATTGCAAAAGAAACGTGAAATAGAATCTGTTTTCTCTTGATAACATAGTCTCATTTTCTGTGTGAATTGTGCATTGGAGGGAGGGGTATATTGCCTGTACAATAAGGTTACCCTGGAAATAGTTGATATTTGTGTGTGTGTATGTGTGTGTGTGTGTGTGTTTGTTAAGTAGTGTATGTGTGTGTTGAGAATACTTTTTGTCTTGTTGATTATAGCATCCAGTATACATGTGGGCTGTCTGCAAATATTTCAAAGAAAGATTTGGGTTTTTAAAAACATCACTTTACACATGTATGACAAATAGTAAGTGTTCATTTAATTGAAAAAAAAAATTGTGTTCAAAATGAAGATTAAAATGTTTTTGGAATGTGTATCTATAAAAAAAAACATGAAAAAAAAAACCCCTCATTTTAATGAACTGTGAATCCCCTTTCTTTTGTGTGCTTGTGCTGCCTTCTCTTTGCTATGTTTAGTTTTCATCTCAAATGCATCATATTCTGATCTGTGACACATAACTATTGCGGTATGAATGTCAGTACTGTACAATAATGTTACCGCAGACTACATCATAAGAGTAAGTGTGAAAGCAACTACATGTGTAATGATACAAATCTTTTCAGCCCATATTCCAGGCTAAAAGACTACATGTACCTTGCCACAAATTTGTCTGTCCAGACAACCAATTTTAGAACTAAGCCCAGGATTTTGAAATTTAGCGATGAATGTGTATCAACTGTCAGTGCAAATTTATTGATAAATGAGAATTTGAATGTGTAGACGTGCGGTAACTGTTCAGTGGAGAGCAGGCAGATATACCTGCATGTGCATAATCATCCTCTTTCTCCAGTAGCTATCTTTCCCGTTCTTCATGTGCTTTGACAGCCAGGAATATGTTTTCTCCACTGTTTTCTGGTCTCTGTTTTGCTTGTGCGTATCATTGTTTGCATATGTAGTTTTAACATTATGTTCATGTGTGTTTTGAATGTTTTTGTGTGCTTTCATGTTTGCAGGTGTGAGTGTGTGCGTGCGTGCGTGTGAATGTCTGTGTGTGTATGCACACATTAGATTAGCTGTGCAACGAAGATACATAACATTGTGACAGGAGAGATAGCGACTTTACCAAATGAAATGTATTTGAGAGGCATTACTGTAGTGTAGCTTTGTTGGAAACCATGTGGAATGTGTGAGTGGGACAGACAGCGGGGAGGGGCGGAGGATAAAACATATCAATAACTTTACATTGAATAAGGGTTAAAGTCAGCTATTTAGAAAAATAAAAAATATAAAACGAAAGGAAAGAAAAGAAAACAAGAAAAATGTTTGGTGAGGGGAGAACACTAGTTTATCTGCCATGCTCCATCCTTTTTCTCTTATTCCAATTTCATGTTAAAAGAGAGTGATTAAGCATCTTTTTTTTTTTTCATAGGCTTGTTGTTGTTGTACAGACAAGCAAAAAGTTGAGTAATTAAAATGTTTAATGTTAAGATTAAAAAACATTGCAAGTGTGTTTACATTTTTGCATGTAAATCTGTCTTCCCTAGAATGTCAGCTATCAGATACTCTGGTGGCAGGGTTGTTTTCTGTTGTTAGATGGGCTCCTTTCAAAAGGGCTGCTGAATTTATTCGTATGAGCTTTTGGTTTTTGGAAGAGCCCCAAATTTTTGGGGTTTGTCTACTGGTTCATGTGTGTGTGTGTTGTGTTGTATGGGGGGGGGTTGTTGTTGTGGGTTGTTGTATCCTGCCCGTTCATTTTTTTTCTTCCATTTTTTGTTTCCCCCATATTTTTAGTTGTAATTTGCATTGTGTGCTTTTGCATGATATCTTTAATAGTTTTCATACCCTCTGCATCAAATGTCTGTTATACCAGCCGCCTGGCAAGGGGTTTTTAGCTCTCGGACTCCGCGGGAGGTCGTGGTTGAATCCATCAGAGTCATGAGGGTTTTTCTGCCCCGACCGCTACTACCCAGATTTGGGAGTTTGCTGCACTCATTGGAAGACTGGACCACACATTTAGTTTCATCCACTAAAGGGGGTTTTCTGAGAGTGTTGCTCAATTCCATGCCCAAAACATTTGCAGGTGCCTGACTCTCGGCCTGGTTGACGGGGGATATATTAGAAAGGAAGCATAAAATACCCCTGTCATGTTGTCTCAAAACGAAATGGAAATCCTAGCAAATTTTAATCATCCTCATTCTCATTGTTCGCATTAAAAAAAATGTCTCAAATTCTGTGGCCCTTCAGCCCTGCTTCAGGTGACCTCATTTGATGTCCTCTCCACATCTGTGGTCTTGGGTTGGTTCCGTCGGGGTCACCGGTATCGGCGAGTCCATGGGTGTCGTTGGATGGACGGGTGGCGCCCTCTGGAGGAGAGCTCCTCACGCCGGGCTCCGCGAAAAGCCATTATTTGTCGTCATTAGGGGGCTAAGTATGGTGCCCCTGCGGGGTTTTAGATCAGAACAGGCGCCACTGAACACCACCGAATTTGGACTCGGAAACATGCATGTTTTCCTGGGTTGCCTCTTGACGACCTTGACATGACTGCCCCCTGTGGATTGTGTGCGGCTGCGCGGGGCTGACTGGGCTGTGGCGGGCGGGTTCGAATGACGGCTTTGGTGCACTGCCTCGAGGTGGCGCAGAGTTGGACAGGAAAAAAAAAAAATGTCTGTTCATTGTGCATTTTAGGAGACAGTAGAACCATACATTAGACACATAACCAAGAGTGGCGGGAGGAGTGTTGGCTTGGCCCTTCAGTGGGCAATGGGGATACTAATCTGTCAAATTCATTGATTTCATTCCAGCTTAACACGGGTCTGAAGTGGGAGGGTTTATGGGGCCCTTTCGGGACTTTTATGAATGAAAAGAGTGCTGCCGTACTTGATAGAGAGGATTAAATCAGTGGGCTACTGCAGAAGTTCCACCTGGAGTTTTGTTTTAACTTGCAATTTCGTTTGTTGATTTTAGTGGTTATATGTAAAAATGACATGTTAAGTAACGGTATTGCCTTTTAAATTTTAAAAAAAGGCTTCAAAGAAAAAGAAGAACACGGACTGCAGACCAAAAATCAAACAATTTAATGCATATGAAGGTTTAAGTTAATTATGTATTTATGCTTGTGTATGGCAGGTATTGCCTGGTTATATGATTCAATATGAAGTGCTGGTTTTGTGATCGTTGGGCAGGGTCACAACATTGGGAATCAGGTGACTCCCGCAGAGGCCGTTACGGGACCCCAAAATTTGTGACCTTTGCACTCGCTCGAATTGATAACCATCACGTGCATTTGGCCTCGCGCGGGAAACATGCAACTTTTGAGAGAGGTAAGCACAAAAGTTCTGTGTCAATTTGTGCTGTGTATAGACAGTGTGTAGAGTGGGGTTATGACACTTTTAAATTCCCACAGAAATATTTGGAAAGTTTGTGTATTTGATTTTTGTGTTTCGCATCTGTACCAGTCATGCTTTGCTCCCATGCAAGGTTTCTGGCTCAGCACACTATCACTTCAGCTTTCACCTCCAAAGTTGACAGGGGCAGTCACATTGGGATATTTATTATACCCCTGTTTGGCTGTATACTTACCATGTCAGACAAAAAGCTCACGGCGTTAGTCCGTCTCCCAGCCAGTTTTTGTGTGGCTAATGCATGTAAACAGCCGTGGTGCCCAACCAACTACCGCCTAGGGAAAAGCCGTGTAAGTCTCCCATACGATTCTCGGGGCCCTTTTGTGCCAAGGTAACCCCAGAACCTGGCGCTAGCGGAAGTGGCGGCTTTAAAGAGTAGACATGGTAAGTATACTAGCCAACGGGGAGTATAATAAAACACTCCCCATTTTGGCGTCATATACGACCATTTTCAGACATGCAGAATTCAATAGAAAAGGGAGGGGGGCATGCCCTAGGGGTTCCTGTGGTTACCCGATTGGATGCATAGCCGCACAAAGGATACCCCTTTAAAACCATCAGCCCTGGTCATGGAAAGGGAGGGCCCCAAATAAATTTTATGAAGGGATACCTCCAAACGCCAGAAGGCTGCCTCCGGGAGGTCATGGAACAGGTCTGGAAGCTGCCGAAGTGGCCGCGCCGACCTCAGCCCGGGGGAAGAAGGGGGAGATCCTCGAATCCCTGAATAGGCATTTCAACCGTTGGAGGACCACCTAGAGACAGTGCCGAGCTGAGGGAGGGTTTGAACGTTCCCCTGGGTCTTATGGAAATGCGAAAACTTAGTGAAAGGCCTGGGGCCAGTGTCCCAAGGGTTTAGACATAAAAAGGGAAACAGCCGAAGAGGTGTCCCCCCTAGTGAAATCCCCCAAACGGCGGATGATGAGTAAGGAGGCGCCGGGTTCCTGGTTCGGGCGGAACTCGGAAGGACTTATGAAGACGGAGCCGTCTTGTGGAAGGCAAGTCTCGGGTCCCCCTAAGGGCATGGACCGCTGCGCCAGCGGAAGCGAGGGCGAGGAGGAAGGTAGTCTTCATGGACAAAAGGGTCGAAAGGATGGAGGCAAGGCCAAAGGGGTTATTAGGACGTCAAAAACATGAAAGGTCCAAAGGGAACACGTCAAAGGGAGGGCCTCACGAAGAGAAGCCCCCTGGAGTTCTTCGAGGAAAGGAATCATTTCAAAGGAAGGCCCGGGCCCTTTGGAGGATGTCGGCAAATGGCCGACCGTAGCCCTTTAGCTAGCAGAGGAGTAAGTTGGGACAGGAAATTTCCTATTGGATGTGGGGGCGAATGTGGGGGACAGAATGGCTTTGACCAGAGACCATTTCCTCCATCTGAAAGTCAAAGGGGACTCCGTGCTAGCCAGCGGGGGAGGACATGGCTAGTCTCGGAGTTCCTGAAGGCCCCGCGTGGAGAGGTATTGAGGGAACGGGACCTGCCGTTCGAGGGGGGGGATTTGGATGTTGCACCCGGGGCCCCCTGACCCAGAAGCCAGGCGTGGAGGAAGAACCTGGGATTGCGTGGGGAGGGCCCCGAAGGGTTTTGCCTGAGCAGTCCCACCTGGTGTTCAATAGGGGATTCGTGGTGAGGGACTGAGGTGGGGAACCAGGATGAGTGGGCCACCAGGGGCAGTAATGACTGGGTCCCGAGTCTCGCCTTCCTGATCACATGTGGAGGATCGGAAGGGGGAAGGGGGCGTAAGTATGGGGCCCGGGCAAGGAAGGACAGGGCTCGAGGCAAAAGCCGGGGGTTTCCGGGACCGGGACACAACACGGCAGCATGGTGACGTTGTGCAAAGAGGTCGATCATTGAGTGAACCCAAATGTTCCCACACGGTTGAAAGGGTAAGCCGCTGGGGGCCCAAATTTCCTGTGGGGGAAACAGACTTGGATCGCGTAGAGTACGCCAGATGTGGTGAGCCCCTTTAAATGTGTCCGCGCGAAGGGTGACCCCTGGGTGGCACCAGGGGGGAGGCCCTTATACGGGGGAGAGGCCGAGGAGTGGGGCCCCCCCCCCTTTTTGATGTAACAAGCTACCGAGGTTGTCCGTGAAAGGGAACAAATCGGTGGGGGGACAATGGACTGGAACTGGAGAGGGGGGAGTTGACGCCCCCAGTTCCAAGATGTTATGTGAAGCGAGCAGCGAGGATCCCAAACCCCTAGGCGTGACTGCTCTCAGATGGCCCCCCACCCGGGAGTTGGAGGCGTCTGTGAAAAGTCCAGGCCTGGGAGGGAGGGAGATGGGAACTCGGCCAGGGGGAGGCTGAGCCCCCTCCGTGCCCAAACGAACAAGGCCCAGGGGAACGGCAGGTTCCACTGTCGTGGTCTGGGACCAACGACGGGAACCCCCCCTCTAAAGCGTCGTTTTGGAACTCAGCCTAGGTGATGAGGGAGACAGGGACTCCATCATCCCTAGGAGGGAGGAAATTTGTTTGCCAATGAGGGGAGGAAGCAAAGGTGGAATGGATCCACTAGGCGGCGGACCCTCCGGGTCGGGAGACTCCCATGAGGTGGTGTCGACTCATGCCCAGGAAGGAAATTGCTGACTGGCAAGCTCGCATTTGCGGGTTGGTGACGAACCCCAGTAGGAGCAAAGCTGAAGTGCATTTGAGGTGTGGGATGGGCTGGGGCCCGAGAGGGGGCCGGACGAGCCGCGTCGAGGAGAAAGGAGGCGAATGTCCTCCTGCGCAAGGGAGGCCATCTCCTTGACTAACCTCGTGAGAGAGGGAGCCGGAGAGCCCAAAAAAAGAATGTGAGGGCTGAATTGAAACACCCGGCCCGCCAAAACGAAACCTAAGGATCGTCTGTGGGAGGGGTGGATGGGGATCTTGGAAGTAACATCTTTGAGATCTATCAGGTGGCCCAGTCCAAAGGTGGAGAGTCCCTGACCCTGGGACGGGGTCTCCATCTTGAATCTGGTTGCCCCTGAGGAAACTTTTAAAGGGGGGAAAGGTCGGGGATGGCCTCCACGCCGAGGCCTTTGGACTACAAAGAGGCAGAGTAAACCCCGGGGGTTGGGTGTGGTACCTCGGGATGGCGCCCTTGGAAACTCTCGATTCCAGGCGAAGGCCCGCCTGGGGGGAGGTGGGTCGCCGTGAAGGAGAGGGGAGGACAGGGGAGGCGTTCGTGTGTCAGGGAAGACAAACCCACCTGCAGAACAAAACCACCCGGGGTTGAGACCCATGCGCCCCCGGGGGCGTGCCGGGCCGACTGCCTGCCAGGGGGGCAAGGGCTGAGTGGTGTCGGAAGACTGACGTCCGCCCCCGGAAGGTGGGTCCGCAGTCACCCCGGGGGCCGGGCCTTTGGCCGAACCGAAAATTCGTGGGGTTTTTCGTTTGGGCGTGGGGTTGGCGGGCCCGAGGGACCCCTCCCGGGGGGGTAGGGCATGGGGTCTGGCTTTGGGTAGGGCCGACAAGAAGCCCAGAAGGGCGGTGCGACGGGGGTTTTGTTGTTCGCAAAGAAGCGGCTTTGCGCTCCTCGACGGCAGGGAATTTGACCGCAGGGGAATAGTCGCCGAAAAGGGGAGCCCCTGACCGAAGCAGCTTTAAGGGGGCCTTAAAGCCCCGGGGAGAGAGGGGCCGGGAGGCAGGGCGTTCTCACTCCCAGAGGCATTAAAAGTACCAGCTGCGCTGTCCGCCGCAGCCCCAGGTGGTCCCGCTATCTTTTGCCCAAGAAACGCATAAGGGGTGTCATCAACAGGCGGGCCCTTCCCCCAGGTCGCCGGGTCTGAGACGCTGAGACAAGCCCCCCCTTTTGGCCAGATTTCCCCTCGCTCGCTGTAGGAACATGTCAATGAAGGCATGCCCCCGGTGGTGAGATCCAGCACGCGATTCTGTCCCACTCTTGTCAGGGTTTTGTAGAAAGAAGGTGATGGGAGGGGGGGCGGTTAGTGAGTTGGCCTGAGGTCAAGCGGGAAAGGGCAATCACCCTGTGGCGGATTGGCAGAAAAGAGGAGAAAGACATAGAGGGCCTGACGCGGGTCCTTGGGGAATCTCTTTTGGGGCCGCGTGGGGCGAAAAAGAATTTCAGCCCCGGGTGGGGAAACGGCATGTGTACCCCTGGCGAGGGAGGGCCCGACTGCCACAAAGGATGATGGTCCGGGGGGCGGCTACCCTTTGACCGGGAACCTTGGGTAGGGGGTGACGTAAACGGGGTGAAAGGGCGAAGATTTGTTAGAGGAGGGGATTCCTAACAACAAGATCAGGGCGCCACTCCCCAAAAAAATGGAAAAGGGTCCCCAGACTGGGGAGGATTCCCACAAACCCCCTCCAATTGTGGTCACCTGATCGTGAAGGGGAAGTTCAGGTCCACCTTCGGGAAGGCCATGTCAGGGGTGCGTGGGAGTCGTGAACTCGTTGGGAAGAGGGTGAAAACGAGGACGACCCCGGGTGTTCCGTAATCCGTAAAACTGGGGGACTGCCGATGGACACGCCCGAGAAAAATGGGGCCCCAGGTCGATCCACCCTCTGGGAGGCCGGATGCCACATGAGGCCAAAGATGGAGTCAGGGGAAGAGTCCGAGCTAAGCCACTGATTCCTCTCGGGGAATAGAACCACCGCCCCCGGGGGAAAAAGGGGAGGGTGGAGCCCAGAGGCAGAGTCCCTCGGGGACCCGGGTAACCTTGCGCACCCCGGGAGAGCACTGCCTCCTGCATCTCCGGGTGGGGTCCGCACCGGGCCCCTGCGTGGCAGAGGGGTCGGGGAGTGTTACGATCCGCCTCCTCCGGCCGTGTGGTAGCGGACGGGATGGCTGAGACGACGCGGTAAAACTCAGGACGGGGTTACCCCTGGTCCCGCTGGTCGATCATCCTCCCTGAGGAACGGGACCGCGGACGTTTCCCATAGGGGACGGAGAAGTCGGCTCCCCAACGTCCTGTAAACCCCTGGGAGATTGAGACGATCGATCGGGGTGGTTCGACCGTCGGGGTGAGGTCGCAGATCCGAGCTACTCGAGCCTGCGTACCTGACCCGGGATTGTGGCAGTGGGGGTTCCACCGAAGACTGGCCACATTCCCTCCACCGGGGTGTGACGCTCCTCGTGTCCGGGGCGTGGCTGAACGACCCCGGGGTGGGGAGGCCGGCCCGTGACGTTTGGTTTTGGAGGTCCAAATCTAATAAAGGTGACGTTTCGGTTCCGCCGCGAGTCGCCACCCGTGCCGTCCCGGGGATCGGGAAAGGGTCCCCCGGGGCCGATTTGCGACCCGCTGAGGGAAGGGCCTTTCCTCGCGAAATCGAAAGTCGAACCCGCGAAGAAGGGAAATTTAAAAAGAAGGAAGGTCCTTTCATGGGAGCCTTGCCCTTGGAGGATTTGGGGTTTTGGAAGGGAAACAAAAGAAAAACAGGCGGGTCCGATTGTTCATCCGACGGGGACTGACTGTTGGACTTTGATCGCGACGATCGTGGGATCCGCCGGTCGGGTAGAGGGGGGAATCGGAATGGGTCCCGCTCCCCTGCACGGAACCCTCCTCTACACCGACCTTTCGCCAGCGTGTGCGTGAGCGGTTTCCGTGTGGGAACACACCCCCGAAACCGGAGGTGAGCGCCTGGCCGAGTGCCCTTAAAGTTGGGCCTAAGGGGAATCACGGTGGGGGCCAAAGGAACACGGTGGAGAGGGGGAAAAAGGTCCCTTGGAGAGGGAAAAGGGGAAAAAGCTAGAGAAACCTGAAATTGAAGCAACGAAGTGACGCCGGTTTGGCCGGTCGAAAAAAGCAACCCGGGGGAGGAATCGGTGGACTCGTGGGTGCGAATGAGCCTGGGGGGAAAACCAAAAACGAACAGGGCCCGAAAAGAAAATGGAGAAGAGGGAACCGGGAAGGGTTTCGATTCGGAAAATCCAAATGGAAGGAAAGCCAATTGAAACAAAGGGGAAAGGCCAAAATGGGGAAAAAAGAAAAAGCAACCAAAGCCCACCCTTTCAAGAATGAAGGTAGCGCGAATCCCCAACAATAGCAAGACAAACACAAGGCAACCCGGGAAAAAACGAAAAAGCCCCAAACAAACCCGTTGAGAAAGGGAGGGAAGCCAAAACTAACAAAGCTTTCCCCAAGGCGGAAATTCCCCCAAGGACGCAAACCGCAAACCACAACAAAACTTCGGCCGGCAGGACAGAAACTGCCTTTAATTCAAAGGGTTTTACAGGCGAAATGTGGGCCAAAGGATTTTCGTACGCATCATGCAAAACCACTAAGGACCCTGCCGGGAGCAATCATCCGTGATGTATTAATGGTCCGTTTGACCAAATATTCAGGAATCAGCACAAAAGGGGAACTTTAACCCGGAGGGGCCACCTCCTGCTGCCAAGTCTCGATAATTTAAGGTCGTCACCCCAAACAACATGAAGGCCAAAATACTTTTGTAAACCCTGTAAATGCGAAAGCTTGGAGTTTAAAAATCTGGGTCACAGGCTGTCTTAAGCCCTTTAAACCTTTTTTGTAACACAAGATGGAATGAAGTTGTTGGATTTTCAACGCTTGGAATTTTCCGGGCTTGATAAACTCTTTAAATTCCATCTTCCCCAGATGCCTACATCTGTGTTGGTAAAAAAAGGCCAAAGGTTGGGAAAATCCTAAAAAAATCTTTGTGGAAAACCAAAGCCTTTCCCCCTGGAGCCAGTGCGACCGTGAAAGTAACGGCCCGGGAAAAAAAAAATTTATGGTTCTGAGAAACAAATACAGCCCAGTGGATAGTCCATTGTAAATACACAGACTTGCATTTTGAAAAAACATGCCTTTTGCCCCAACGCATCTTAAAGATAGTCAATTGGGAAAAGGGGAAATTACCACAGAAAGATCTAATCCCAGATCTTTTCCCAAGATTGGATTCACCATGTGATCTCCCGGGGGGGGATTACATCAGGTAATTTTAAATACCGGCAATTTTTTTTCAATTGGGGTGTATCTAGGGCCCGTTGCTTGGAGGTAGGCTACTCGGAAAGCACCCCCCCCGGGGGATTTTGGACCGGGGTTGCAATTGGAGAAGGGGCAAAGGCTGGGATCCGTGCGGGCCGCGCCAGGCGTGGGGGTAAAGGGATCCTGGGGGCCCGGGGGCATCCGGGACCGGGTTGCGAGCTGTATAGGGTAGTGAGGGGGAACAGGAAGGGCTTTTTAGGTCAAACCGGGGGTTGGCACCTAGGGATGGTTCAGCGGGTCTCCCCCTCCCCCTGTATTGTGGAAGGGTGGGGGGGAAAGGCGAAAGGGTTTAGTCCCACCAGGGCAGGGGGGCACCATTGGTTTGGGTCGGGAGGGAACCCCTTCCCTCAGACAAAGTTGAAGACTCGGGGAAAAAGGACAAGGCCGAACCCATATCCCACCGACGAGAACATCGATTCCATTGTTGGGAGGGGATTTGGACCGGGAGAAACTGGCCCGGATTTGGGGGGGGTAGGTCAGCTGGGCGTTGAACCTGTGCAGAAGTGGAGTGCCTTGGGAGGGAGTGGGTGAGGCTGGGATGGTGGCCGTAGTGGGTTTGGGGGGTGTCCGGGGGGGAGGCCGGGGGGGGTGGGGGGGAGGTGAGGGTGAGGGCCCCCCGTTGACAAAAGGCCTGAGGTGTTTCCGTGGGGGCACCCTCGGGCCGAGGGTGAAACGGGGGGCCGCGCGCCCTCCAAAACGTTAGAGGAGTGAATCTGTGAAACAACCCGGGCTGTTCCCAGGGGGCCCACCCGATTTGGGGGCGAGGTGAAGGTGGGGGCCGGGTTTTGGGTTGGGACCCAGGGGGAGGGGGACCACCCCGGGCGACAAGGTCCAGGGGGCCAGTCCCATTCTGGACACAAACCCGGAACCCTCGGGTTGGCGTGGGGACCCGCCGGGGAATGAGGCGGAGGACTCCATCATACCCCAGGAGGGAGCAGGGTTCTGACCGATGGGGGGGATTGGCGCAGGCGGGAAATGAGGCCACATGCGGCAACGAACCTCTCTGGGGTTGGGAAAAATGGGTAAAAATAAAAAGGGAACTCATCCCGGGGGTTGATTTTTGTGGGTTGGGCACCGGGAAAGGGCAGGGGGCGGTTTTTGGAGCACAGGGGGGAACCCAAACGAGGAACCAGGGGGGACAAGGGGAATGGGCCGCCAGGGGGACCTGGTTTGGGGTGGAAGGGGGGGAGGCGAACGCTTTGCCCCAAAAACCCGGGGACAAGGCAATGTCCTCTCTGGCCGGAGCATCGGCAAAGGTGAAAAATGGTCAAGCTTTTCTGTCTTTTGGGATTTGCCCCAAAAAAAATTGTGACAAAACAACTACCGGTTTTAAAGATTTTTGAAAAAGGGTATAAGAAAACTAAATTTTAAAACTGGTTCCTTTTGGGTTGATGTTTTTGAAATAAATGGGGTTTTAAACAATTTAGGAATTGAAGGGGTTTTTGTTCTGTTTATTAGCTGGTTTTTACATTTCCCTTGTATTATTAAAGAAAAAATGTTTAAATAATTTTTAAAGGTCATTTTTTATTAAGAAGTAACCCCTTTTTATTCAGTAGGGTTTTTTTACATTCATTCAGTGAGGTGTAGGTAAGAAAAGGTAGTCGCCTTTTAAGGAAAATAATTTTCTTTAATGTACACTTTTTTTATATCATTTTTAAAAATTTTTTTATGTTCTTTCATTTCCCGATAGAAAGGTAATGCCTTTGAGGAACTTCATACATTAAAAACATTTAAAAAGATTTATAAGATTAAACTTTTCTATTTAAGATACAAAAATAATGTCCTTTAGTCCTCCAAAAAAGAAAAAAATAAAAAAATTCTGGGGTGACAAGGGGGGAGCAAAAAAAAGGGAAAACAAAATAAAAAATTTTTTTCCGTAAAAGAAAAGAAAAAAATAAACATGCGAGCTAGGAGGGAACAAAAAAAAAACAAATAAAAAAAAAATTTTTAAACAAAAATAAAAATGAAAAAAAAAAGCTGAAGTATTTTAGTGTAACATATAAAACCAATAAGACAGAGAATGGAGTTAACATGATGTGAAAAGCATTAATTCAGGTGAAATAAGAGGCAGGACAAAAAGTTAAGCCTGCCTAAAGAAAATGCAATCCAGGCCACTTAAACAGAATTCTGGGTTTTAAAGATCAAGTTCCGCTGTAGGAATCGAAAGGGAATAAAACAAGAGTAAAGTATAAAGGTTAAAGATCAAGAAACAATGTACAAATGAAAAAAAGCAGAGAAAAATTAAAATTAGAGAGTAATAATTTAAAAAAACATTTTTTAATTGTTTTAAGTTTTCTTAGTTCATTATTCTTTTAATGTGAAAAAACTTTGAGGTTTATTGAGTTTAGAAAAAGACAAAACAAAAATAATATTTTCTTATCCATTCAAATTTCAATGTAGAAAATGCTTTATTTTTTTAAACCAGATAATATAATAATTTTATTATTTTTTAAATCTCATAACATAATAAAATCCAAAAAACAAACCTTTTCTTTTATTTATACCATTTTTTAATTTAATTAAAAAATATATTATATTTTTTTTTTTTGCCAATACAGTTATTCATAACGATGAAATCTCATTTATGCAAAAGCTCATTGTCTGAGCTTTCCAGTGATATATGACTTCATATGATCAGTTCAGTTATACATACTACCAGTAAGAGTTGTTTGACATCACCCTGCTTCAAAAATGCACTTCTCAGTGTTAATTCAGCGAGTAGCACTGAAAACTCTTGGCCAATTGGGTTTATTCAGCGCTACCAGGGTTAATTTTCATCACGGCCAGTGAGGATGATGGCAGCAGTGCAGTGGAATTCCATTTTGTATGAGACTGGATGACAGGGGTGCTATATGGATCCGTTCATATCCTGGCATCAAGCAGGCCAAGGTGTACAAAACACCTGTGGTGTAGGTCAGGAAGCTTGAACAACATTCCAACAGATGCATCCTTAACGTAGATGAAACTCTAGTCTGAGAATCCAGTCTTCCCACAGGAGAACATGGCATACTCAACAGCTCTGAGCAGGAGCAGTAGTAATACTATGCTGATAGTGGTTCTGGACTTGGTTGCCGCTTTGCCACTGAGAATGCAGGATCAAAACTCTGAAAACAGCTGAAAGCAGGTAATGAGCTGGACGTAAACACTGAGCAAATAATCAAAGTGGTTATGAGGAAAGATCAAATGAAAGTGAGTGTAGTAAATGTGATAGCAGTGTCGTTGTCATGTGTTTTCATTCTCTGTTGCAGGGACAGCAGTGGCCAGTGCTTGTTGCTGAAGGTGGAGGTGGTGATACAAGGCCCAACCTTCTTCATTGTGTTTGCCGATGCTGATGTTATGCCACCCCCCTTCAGGCTGGACAACCTCACTGATGTGAGTCCAGTAGCATCTCAGGACTGTTTTTAACAACAGAAATTGGTTGTAACAGGATTCTGTAGTATCAAAGCAAAAGTTTTCCCTTAGCTGGAATATCTCTTTGAGTCAGTATAAATAGATTGGATGTACTCCCCCCCCCCCCCCGAATCCTTAGCTGAACTCTGAACTGAATAGTGTTCTGACAAAGCAAATGGCTGTGAGCACGGGCCAGACCATCCCCCAACTGTGACGTTTATTGCTGGCTTTTTATCTCATGAACTTGGCTCGTGAGAGTATCGGGAGTTAGGTCACCCTACTTAGTCGCCAAATGGCCACTTTGGCGCTCAGCCCTGTCATCGCCAAAAGGTGACTATGGCGGTGAAAGGGTTATTGTTTGGTAGTAATTGATAGATAAAGCAGATGTTAATTGAAAAAAATGCTTAGAAGTGGGTTTTTTTTTCTTTTCTTTTTTTGTTAATAAGTATGCTATGTCTGGATTGAGGGAACGGGAATTTTACAACTGAAAGTAGTTTTACAAAATACTGCTTGTCCAAACATATGCCTTATCCTCACTTGGCATGAAAATTGTCCATACCATCAGGATTAAAAACAAAACAAAACAAAACAAAATTTTGAAACCTGTGAGTTAAATTTGCCTCCAAGAGTTAGCCAGCAAGAGTGATCACCTATAGTGAGCTCACCTCATCAAAGCATACCTGAACTTGCTCAGTTTTTGCTCCTTTTCCTGACAAAGTGGGGAGATGGGAGGACATCCTAGTGTTTGGACAGGTATTTCATAAAACTACTTTCAGTAATGAAATACTTTCATACTTACCTGTCCAAACAAATGCCAGGACATGGAAAAGGATGGTGGGAAGCATGCTCACCTGATGAGGGAGACATTGACATATCTTTTGTCACCGTTTGAACAACCAGGAGACGCAAGTCTCACGAGTGTTGGCACAAAGGCAAAACTTGTGACAAGATGAACAGATGCGCGAGTTCATAATAGCAGCCAGTGATAAGGACAATGACAAGGTAGACGCCAAGGCGTTACAGTGATGAACCAAGAGTTGAAGAGAGGGAGTGATAGAATGTAATGTGCTGAAATTCCCTTTGAGAGGCAACAGAGAAAAAGAAATTTCTCCTTCAGAAGCAAAAGCAAGTTTGAACAGGCTGTAGTGGGAATCCCTAACAGCCAAAAATAGAAGTCCAGACTATAAGAGCAGAGAGCAACAAGCTCCTTCACTAAGGAAAAGGAGAAAACTGAGCTAGTTGGAATATGTTTGGGTGAGGTGAACTCACTTGGGGCGATCAGTCTTGCTGGCTGATTGGGAGTGGAAGGAAGGCTAGCTCCCTGCTCTCCCACTGTTTATTTTATAGTTATGTTTATCTTTATCCTAATTATACGGCGCTGTTCCGTGCCAGGTGGGGTAAGGCGTTTGTCTGAACAGGTAAATGTGAGAAAAAATTGAAGTTGTGAAAAGGGAAGCCTTTTCCTGCGAAGTTTAAAAGAAAGCTGCCACCTTTGTGCAGAGTGAGACCATTATCAGTGTGTGTATGTGTGTGTGTGTGTGTGTGTGTGTGTGTGTATGTGTGTGTGTGTGTACCTTTCCACTGTGTGCAGCTGCAAGTGCGATACCATCAGCATGGTGTGACTGACGACAGACTGAAGGCTTTCCTGCCCCCACACTCAGCAAGTGAGTGCAAAGCCCCGTCATATGGGTTTGGTCTGACCGGTTTGTTATTCCTTCAGTTATCTTCAGTGAAACCTTTTAATGCCAGTTTATTTGTTATTTCTTGAGAATATGAAATGGAATCTTTTAATTTTTGTTGTTGTTCTTCTTCTCTCAATATTTTACTGGGTTTTTTTTTCTTAAAGATTTTCCTCTCACTTTCAAACAAGAAAATCAATGCTGTTATAATTCAGTGTTAAAAGATTTGTTGTTTGGAAAATTTGGATTTAGATGCTGCATATGATTAGTGTCCCACTCTTTTTCATTTGTTTATTTGTCTAAATTTCAGATACTTTGGTTTTTGGAGACCAAAAGTCTGAAATTTGATGGTTGAGTTTCTACTACAATTCTACTTCATTGTCAGTACCTTTTACTTTGTCTTTCACATTTTTGTCTCTCCTTCCTCAGTATCATATTCATGGGATGAGCCCACCATGCATCCTCTCAAAGTGCAACTGCAAATTCCTGGAGGTACATCTGGTACCTACAGTCTGGACCGACTGGAGGAAGGGGAGCAGCTGCAGTACGAGAATTTCATCTACCTCATTGCCACTCCTACATTTGACAAGTGAGTGGTGGATGGTGGAACAGTTGTTGTGTGCTCTTTCAGGTGTGTTTCGTTGATGCATTGCTTCATACTTCAGACACAAAATCTGTAAACATTTTCCTTGACGGTAATCTGTCACAATTTGTCTGCTGGCTGCAGGCAAAATAATGTCAAAGTCAGATCTTGTGCATCAGCAAGACTCTGCAGAAGTCAAACAGATAGATAAAATCTGCACTAACAAGAGATTCTGGTTACAGTTGCACTGAAAAGTGGACAGTACGTCATTGGATACTCATGTGTCGGGTTGCACCATTATTGAAAGCAGGTTTCGCACATTTTATCTAGAGGAGGAGGGGCAATCCTGCCATGCCCCCCTAGCTGATATTTTTTGAAAAACTATTTTCCTAATCATTTGGAGAAAAAAAGAATGTAAAGAGGCTGATTTAAAGGAAACATTCTGTATCCCTTATCAGATTGCAGTTCTCTCGCTTTCCTGTTTCTCTGTCTGTTTCTGTCTCTGTCTCTGTGTCTGTCTGTCTGTCTCTCTGTCATGTTCTCTGTGTGTGTGTGTGTGTGTGTGTGTGGAGAGTGGGGAAGAAGAGTATGTATAAAATTTGTGGTTTAAGAAGTGAATCAAGCGTTCATGGATGCGGAAGTGATGTATTGGGCATTTTTTTTCTGTGCATTCCTTGGCCTCTCTGTTATGCAAACACAGAATTCACACAGTAGTGATTGTTGCAGTTTATGGGAGATGTGGTATGTATATGAAAACAACAACATAAACTGTAGCAGCAGCAACATCATCATAATAACAATAAGAAATGCATAATGAGGAAACTCTGGAAAAAGTTGTCATTTAGTATTAAAGTGGACAGTTCTAGTTCAGTATTTTCTCATGAGCCTTTGTGCATAATGACATCATCACTTTTCTCTCAGGTCTGGCAGGTCCAGGTCATGAACTTGTCCTGGACTGTGTCCATGGGAACAATATTGTCTTCAAGCGGAAGGTGAGACCATATTTCTGAATTCTTTCCTTGGTCATTATTTCATGTTGATATGCTTGAAAACAGGATGAGAATGAATCAGTATAAAATTTGGAACCTTCCTACGTGATATCTGTATGTTTCTGTTATTCACTTTCGTTCTTTCTAGACATACTGTTGAGATTTAATGGCAATCATCTTGAATATGTATATATGTGCGTTATATATATGTGTATGTGTGTTACAATCATATGATATGTGCTCCCTGTATGCACAGGCATTTTTGCACCTGTATGTAGTCAGCCCCACTTATATTTGCTTGTTGTACGTTCTACTTTCTTTCTTTTTACATGATAGAAAAACTGAAACAACTCTTCTGGCCAAAGACCTTCTTAACCATCACTTAAAGTTCCTTGGCTGGTTGAAACTCTGTGAAAGTAAATCCTTCTTATAAACAATCATGATCTTCTTTTCCCAATTTCTGAAGTGTTCCTTCTCAATGACAGTAAGTTTGTAATTATCATAATAATGCGTGTTTATCTAGTGCATCATCCAAGAAACTGCATTAAATGCTGTTAGAAAAGAAAAAAAAAAGACGTATAGAATACACATTACATTTTACACAAACATATTTTACCAGTGTTAAACATGTACACACAAAATACACATCAGTTTATACACACACAAAAATTAGCAAACAATGGACAATCATATTCATTTACATAATTCTCTACAGTCCAACATACATACATGCATACTGACATTATCAAACATATCGCATATGTGGAGAAGTGCATATAGTTAACATGGACCATCCCACAATAAGACCTATTGCCAAGAGAAGATATGAGTTTTTAAGACCAGATATTATAGAGGTGATGGAGTCGAGAGTGTCTGAGATTGTCAGGGGAATCTGTTCCATCTCGTTGCTTAAAAGAAAAATCTTTCTGAATATTTTGATAGTTATGACAGACTCCTCAAGAACACATGTGCAAGTTTGAACTTTGATCTTCAAGGAATTTCAACATCCAGTGATTCCAAAAGAAGAAGACTGCATTAAATGTGAACTTCAACAAAAACATAGCGCACCAAAGCTGTGATGGTGATGACTGTGCTAAACTTTACATGAAGATAGCTCTCTCACTGCTCTTCATCATGATTGGAACACCAGAGTTATCATTAAAATTTGAATATCAAAACTGAGTATGATTGCTGTGTGAAAGTTGTCCATTATAAAAGCTACTTAGTCATGTTTGTGGTTCTTAGCTTGAGATGTCAGGGCCGGAATAGCTCAGTTGGTAGAGCGCTGGACTCGTAATCCAAGGGTTGTGGGTTCGAATCTCTGCCGGGCTGTTTCGGTAAAGGGGGAATTTCCCTCGGAGTTAACATTAGTTCTGACTCCACATCCCATACAGTCCTTTGAATGAGACTTTTAAACGAGGTTCCCTGTGTGAAACACACGCATAACATCTTGCAACACACATAAAATCCATCACCAACTTTCGGAAGAGAAGGCCAGTTTAGCTGTTGGTATGGATGACATGTTACACATAGCATGCACCTTCCCCGAAGATGGAGTATGGCTGCCTTAACTCATTGCAGACGTAACTTTCTGCCACAACCGTGACGCGCTGAGATGCACTGTTTTCGGTATTTTTACAAAAAGTATACAGACAGAACCAAACCGAATACAACAATAAATATTATGTTTTTGAAAACTTCAAATCATGTTCTTTTAGAAAAAAAAATACTACAGTCCTGTGTTCAGTACACACTTCACGTGCACTGGTTTGAAAAGTGTAGGCAAAAGCTATGAGCAAAAATTTTTTCTCCACGTAAGTATGGATGAAAAATCAATATGATCATAACTGTAGTCACACAATGTGTAGCAAACACATAAAAACAATGTATCTTCCACACACACAGCTGTGTGCATGGTCTAAACCTCAAACAGAGAGCTGCTGTCACATATTTGAAGAAAAAAATGCGAAAATTTCATCATCATTGGTATGTGCAACTCACCATCGTCACTCATATCCTCTCTGTCCGATTCGGCAAGTTCGGAAAACAGTTTGGAAAAGTTCCACAAGTTCGGAAAACAGTTCCAGTTCTTCCTTTGATCGTTCTTCCATTATTCTTTCAATTACTTCTTGAAATACGATGTTTCTGTTCGCTACTACTCGCTGACGCGTCGGTGCCGACAACATGATGAACACGGGCAGCCAGAGTTATCTCCAGCTATCCCATAATATGAGCAAAAAGTAGAATCAAACGTGAGATAATATACCAAGGGAGAGTACCACCTAATAGAGGAGATCCTCAGCTTTCTGTAGATACCACGATTGTTTCCCTTAGACCGCACAGCTGCATGCGAAAATTCGAGTAGATCGTCGATCACCTGGCCGGCGACGTGTCTGTGCGAAGCACTCAACCGTCATCGGCCAGGTGATCGACGAGGCGGCAATGAGTTAATGGTTGAATAAAAACGGTCATACACACAAAACTCCACTCCCTTTGTTGGGTAGATGGGATTAATACTTGTCTGTCCATATAGGGAGTGTCCGCAGGAGTGTCGGCCTGCGTATGCAGAAGAAAGAAGCTTTAGATGTAGTAGATGAGTGCAATGAACTGATCTCAACATCTCATTACGTTGATAGGAGAAAGGCAAACGCAGCCAGCTGTGGCGAATGACTGGGGGTGGGATGCTGGAACACGAGGGCTCCATGTCTCCCAGAGATCCCAACAAGGCCCGCTCCTCCTCCTTTCGCCACACTCAGGGCCTGTGCTGGACATCTCGGACATCGCTCCCCAGCCTGGCAGGCCTGTCCCTCTGGTCCTCAAAGAAACTGACGAACGGCGTCGCTCCACTCAGACTTGGAGGTTCACCCAGGTGGGAAGGTTATTGTGGTGGATAGGGGAGGTGAATGGGGGTAAGGTAGGGGCGTTTTTATGTGTGCATGCTTGTAGAAAGGCGAGAGAAAGTGCAAAGTGGTGAGAGTATGTCTACTAATAGAACAAAGCACTCTTCAACACATGAACCCATGATTTCTTTTCTTTCTTTAATCAAATCAGGGATTAAACACCTTGAAGCTGTGTCTGTATCAGAAAATCGATTTTTAGCAACCGTTAGGTCTGATTTCATTCAGGTCTGGCTAGCATTGATCGATGAGCTCATTGCAAAATCAAAGTAACACTGGTGCTTTTAGTGGCATGCAAGGGAATTCATCTGAATACTAAAGCAAGTTTTCATTCATTTCTCACTAGTGTGTGGTTGTCTGGTTGTGATCTTCATGAAACATTGATCCTCTCACTATTTGGATGAAGCTGGTGAGGATGGAAGGAGAAAGGAGAGGAGAGAGAGGTGTGTGTGTGTTGGGGGGGGGGGGGGGGGGGGCAGTAAAAAGGGAAAAAAAAGTTTTGACATTTTCTTTTAAACTATGCTTTGAAATACAAGAATTTTTCAAGCTAATTGTAGGGCATGAACTTGTACGTATTGATTGAAAAACTGACCACTGTGGCTCTGAGAAAGCAAACTTGTCTGTTTATACCATATTATTTGCTACACACTCTGTTTATTTTCATGTGTATCGTAAGTAAAAATGATGTTACATTTGCTGGTGTTTTTGAGACCAAGTAAGCTGACTGATGTGTGTGACAGGACGGGATGCTGTGCTGCCATGCAGGAGCCATGTGTGTGCAGACCATCAACGGAGTGACTGGACTTCAGGACGGTCAGTGCCTCCTTAGGCCTTCCTCATCTCCTGTCTTTTATCCCCATTTCATATCTTTTCTTCCAGGCAGATGCATGGCTAATTATGCCAGCAGCTCTGGTAGTTTTCACCGAGGTTCTGAACACAGTAGTTTCTCAGAGACTTCTTACTCAGGCAAACTGACTACCTCTCTTAGTAAAGTTAGAGGAGAGACCTTTTGTTGTCTAGTATCCATTTTAAGAAGTACGTACAAAATATCTGTGTTTTTTTTTTAAAAAGAGAAGTATAAAATCTACCCCTTGTATTCTTTGTGTAACATTTTTTTTTTTTACTGTACAGCTGGCTTTTGAAGGAAAATGAAACAAAACGGAGTTGAAAATTAACATTGCCTGTCTTCTTGTTATGTAGTTATATATTTTTTGTTTATTTTACATGCGCTACATGCTGTACAACAGATGCTTGATTGTTATGTCATCTCCCCTTTCTTATGTTTGATGTGTGATTTTCCCACGTTTTTAAATGGGCATGCTTCACATTAGGGTACCATGATACCCATAGAAGTTTAGCAAACTCTGTAGAATGTCTCATGCTTTATGGAAATGTTGAAAGACAAGTTACTGAAAGCACTGCATTTAAACAAATGTTTTATAATTGTTTTTCAAGAACAATTCTGAGGCTGGAAAAAAAAAACCTATGAAATTTGAAAATGCTGTTGTTGTTTTTTTTACTTGGCGTTATTTTGTGTATTAATACTCAAGTACTGTTTTAAATTAAGTGTTTGTATTTTTCAGCATTCTTTCAACATCAGTTTATTTGAGAATATCCTATTGATTTTGATACATATTTTTCCACCACAGTAATGTCACTTATTAAGCGTCCACATATCGGTCAAATGCATCTTCAAACTATTGTAATTATTGTTTCAGTTTATTTACATGTTCTTCAGATGGCCAAACAGCTCTGTCTGGCTTAAAGTGAGCAGTATGTTTGTCCAGTGAGTATCTGATCTGTGACAACTATTGATTTTTACAGATTTGTTGTTATGAAGCATTTGTGATATGGTTGACGTGTTGAAACTAAGACACACAGACCAAACATTAATATATTGTCTTCTTTATGCCAAGCAGGTTTTTTTCACCAAGAGTTTGAAAACAATCTTGTTCTGTCTGCTGGGTATACTTTAATATTGCAGCTTTGTTTTGTTTCAGCTCACGAAGAGAGCATGTCTCATGTTGTTGATTGGCTTTGAGTGCTAACCTTCATGTTCACATGGTGACTGGCAGTTGACTGCAGGTGCACTGGCCGTGCTGGGTCCTGGTCCAGAGCACCGCTCCAGCCAAGGGAGTGAAGTGGACGCCCATGAAGCTGGTAACGTGCCGCTGCACATGATGGTGTCCCGGCAGAAGCTGAAGCCAGGGTCAGGCTGCCTGTCCGTGAGGGTCACCATGGATGGTCCCATCCGTGTGCTGGAGATCGTCGACATTCAGCACAGGGTGAGTCCGCTGCTTGTTTATGCGGCCACTGGCTGATATTCTGGAATGTTTTGCATGCTCTTCTGCCGATTTGAAATTTCAGTTTTGTTTCGTTCTGTATCTTCGCCAAATTTTATTTTATTTTATTTATTTTTGTGTCTGTATTTTGGATTATGAAATTTGTGTAGATTTTTTTCATCTTTAATGCTCTCGTGAAATTAAACGGGTAATCAAGACGAAAAGCATGTTCTAGATGTATTGTTAAGACTTATGTAATCATCATTCTTTCAAATTCCTTTTCACTTTGAACTCAAATCCAAGTTTTCTGAAGTAACATTTTTGACAGCAACTAAACCAGTTTTGTAGAACGCTATGCGAATTGACATTCAGCTTATGAAATTGGGTACTTTAAGAAACACAAACAAATAACCCAAGTCTGAATCACTTTATATTTGGTATAAAAAGTCTAATAATAGATGCAACCTGCTTTGCACGTGCCTGTTTCTGTGTGGTTGATGTTAGTAACCTGCTATAGTGCTCATTTGTTTGATATTGGAAAATCCAGAGTTTACCCATAACGTCGATTCACACTCAGTCAGTGACACTTGAAGCAAATGCAAATGTACCCATACAGTTGACATTACTTCCTGAGCCATCAGTACTAATTTTGCAGTACCTGGGCCTCTAAATTGTCCACAGTTGTGTTGATTGGACAGTTACTTATCACTGCTGCTGATAATCATATTTAGCAGGAAGTTGATGATAATTCTGAAAACTTTTTGGCTTGTACAGAGGCGGTTGTGCTTGCATATAGTGGTCGCTTTCACAGCAGCTGTTGTCATGAAATGACGTGTTCTGATGCTCTGTATTTTCCAAATAACCAGTATGGGAATAGAATGAAGGGCCTCCTTCTCAGGGGAATATCGGACTTTCATAAAGTGATGCAATGGTCATTAAACAATTAATCCTGGCAACTTTGTAAGAAAATCTTGCTGAAACTTTACAGATTTTAGGGATATAACTAAAGTGTGTGACATATGCACAACTTTAGCTTCTATTTTGAATAGTGTTATCTATGCATATCCCAGAGATTGAGCTCCATACATACTTCTGTGTATTCTGTCACATGTGGTCCTTACATGATGGTGCGTTTCATGTCAGATTTGGAGAAATAGAAGAGAACACCCCTCTAGCTGCAGTGTTTTATAGCCATTTAAATGACTTCTTGATTGGTGTTGATGCTTAATTATTTTCATTGACAAGCATATAGAGAATCTGTGTGAAAGTCTGTACAGATATTATTTGCTCAGTCATGTAAGTCATCAATGATCATCACCAGATCTCTCTGGTAATGTATGCGATTTACAATGTGTAGACCTCAGAAAAGACACATGTTCTTGAAATCAGAGCAGAGCAACCTGTAAAACACATTCAGATCGGGATTTCACAGATGGAAATACTTCACATTCTAGCACTGGATGTCATGTGCAGGAAAAGTATGAAAGTCTTAGAAAGTACAAAAACAGTCAAAGGGCATGAAAACTTATGGAATTGACAGAAAAGGTTCTACTGCATTGTCTGATTTTAGTCTTGCAGGCTGTATATCCAGCTTTTTGAATGCAAAAAAAAGAAAGAGTTTATCAGGGTTCTTTGTACATTAAAACAAATGATGGGCAGCATTGCAGACTTTAGACTAACCGGGTGTAAAAGCTCCTGTAACCTGTTATGGGGTTATGAATTTGCTTGAATTGTAAGTTATTAGATGTGGTTGCTAGCTGGTGCTTTTATTTTATTTGTGTGTGTTTTTTTTAAACTCATTTTTGTCATCATGTAGCCATCATATCGTTACTGCTAAAATACAGACTTTTTTCCTTCAAAACTCAACAGTCTTGCAGATGACTCCAAGTCATGACTAGAGCGCCGGACTCGTGATCCTGGGGTTGCGGGTTCGAATTTCGGTATAGGGGGATTTTTCCCTCGGAGTTAACATTGGTTCTGACTCCTTTCCCCATATAGTCGTTCGGATGGGACTATAAACCGAGGTCTAGTCTGTGTCACATGCATAAGATCATACACGGACTCTAAGATCCCGATGCTCATGTCCTAAGACGGGTGGATACCGGCTAACAAAAATACAAAATTGCATGAAACCTGTGTGCCAGAATAGTCTACGTGAAGACTGGGGGCCCCGGGGGCAGGTTAAACATCCCCATCTGGAAGAAGGGGAAGAAGAAGAAGAAGTCAGTCTTCACATTGGACTGATGTTTGCAGGGTGATGAACAACGTTTCGGTTATGCTGAGATTTGACCTTGTTTGCGAAATGGCTAATGGAGTTTACACAGTTCCCACAGTATTCCATGTGTGGGTTCAAAAGGTTAGTGGTACGCTCGTTTGAAAAACCTCGTTGAGTGTGGGACTGCACTGTATCAACCCATCTGTGTTGACAGAGTTGTGGGGAGCAAAATTACCGGGACTAAAGCATCAAAGGGCCCACCTTAGTCATTTCCATTGCAACTAATCAATGGTTAACCTAACCTAACATGTACATCATGATCTCATGATCATGAACAGGGTTTACCTATGCTGTAAGTCCAGATACTGAACACTTTCTATTTCACTCAAAATAATGGCAACATCTTCTGCAAAGAAAGAGTGATTACCAACTTCATACTTTTTAGCACACTTCATAGCTTTTTCCTCGCTCAGTTGACAAGCTTATACATTTTTGCTAAAACTTTTATATTTTTGATGGGAAAGCCCTCAGATTATGCATAAATTATGCATAAATTTTTAGCTATAATTCCCTACTTGAAAGTTCCACGAGTGAAGACAAATGCTGACAGCTGATTTGGCAGGCAGAAAGTGTTGATGATAGTGATGGCAAAAAACAAAACATATTTTGATACAGGTAATTTGAAACTTTGTCAGGTTGATTCAGTGATCAAGAATTTACCTGGAAAGAGCACACTGTACGAATCTAAAGTGAAGAAATCCATTAGGGTTTCTGGAAAGATGTTTGATCGCTTTGTTTCTTTGGCATTTTGTTTAGAGAGAAAAGCACAAAACTCCATTGTATAAAAGGCAGTTTAACTTGCCAGTAACCAAGACATTGCTTAATATATCTTGTAAAATTTAAAAAGGATAAAACCCATGACTGAGTGGTTCCCATGTTTTCCTATGAACCTGTAACACAGTTAACAGAACAGGTAAGAGCAGGCCCCAGGTGTATGCCTTTGATGGGGCTGTCAGCCTGCAACCCACAGCACTGCAGTGCCTGTAACATTGCAGTTGATTTTGCCCCACACCCCAGTAGATGAGATGTGTGTTTTCATTCCTATTATGGGCCAGAGGTGTTCATTACACAGTTGTGGGCCACATGTCTTCATTACACTTTTTGTGGACTGTATGTTCCATTGCACTTGTTTAGGTCATAGTTTTCTTCACACATGTCAAGGGTTGTAGTTTTCTTTAAATCTACGTGGGCTATGTTTTCATTGCACTTGTCATGGACTCTAGTTTTCAACATTATATTGATGTATGACCCTGTTGTTGGGGTAAAAGTCCCGGTGCAGGACAAGATAATTAAGAATATTGTTCCCTTCAGGGTAAACTTTCCCCAAAAGATGAAGGAGGAGTTTGATCCATCCCAGGAGTCAGATTATTTTCAGTCTTTTTTATAGCCTGTCTGTTTGCTTTGTGGATCTCGAAGGGGTGGGGGTGGGGTGGGGGGGGGGGGACCACTATGCAGATGAACTTACTGTTTGTCACAGACAAACTTACAAAAATTCCATTCCTAGGGTGTCTGAGAGGTTTTGCGAGGCTATTTAAACTCATGCTTCGCTCCTTTCATCCCAATGTCTGTCTGTCCCTCAACTTTCCAACGTGGTTCTTTCATGGTCAGCAATGCTTCCAGACAAGCCTTCATTTCTTTCAATTCCCCTGTCCCCAGCCATCAGATAGGGGCAATCCAGGGTTGGGTTGAAGACAATGACTGCCCCCCTTCCCTGAAGTCATTTCCCTTTTGGGGGAGCCCTCTTTCAGCGGGTTTTTTTCACACAGTGGAAAGGCCATCACATGAAGTTTTGGGGTTCTGTTGATTATAAAGTAAGGCCTGAAGATTTCCTTTTTGAACCCCGTACTCCCCTTTTCACCGTCTCCAGTTGGGGGAAAATTCCTTCAGCCCTTGTGAAGAGGGAGATTCTAAGATTCCTTCAGCCTTTGTGAAGAGGTAAATTCTAAGATCCTTCTGCCCTTGTGAAGAGGTAGATTCTAAGATTCCTTCACCCTTGTGAAGAGGTAAATGTAAAAAATTCCTCCGCTTTGTGAAGAGGTAAATTCTAAGATTCCTTCAGCCCTTGTGAAGAGGGAAATTCTTTACAGGGCCTTGACTGCGCTATGTCAGTCTGGCTAAGCTGTAGGACAGACGCATGGACGGGTCATGGGCAACTGAACACACCAGGTATGCTGTTGACTGAACCCAAGCGTCATGTGCATTGCCAAAGTTCCCTCCCCTTTTCCCTCAAGGTTTTTTGCCTTTTCTTTTTCTGGTACCCAAAAAAAATGGAGAGGGGAGATCAGATATCAACCTCAGCAGATGAACATTTACATTTCCCCTCCAAAATCTACTGTAAAGATGATGGGGTGCTTATGTGCTTCCATCATTCCCGTAGATTGGGCTGTGAGTCTTGACCTATCGAATCCTACTGTCATGTTCTTATTCACTCGCATTTCAAAGTACCTGTGTTTCTCCTTTCAAGGAAGGTCTTTCTTTCAAAGTCCTCCCTTTCCACCCGCTTCTCACCCCTTTGGGTATTCACCAGGGGGATGGACGGCATTAGGCAAGGGAAAAATTCCATGTCTTTGAATTTTCTTTCAAACCCTTTTTCAAAGAATCAGAATCGGAGGTTCTTGCCAAGGACCTCTCTGTTTTTGAGCAATTCTCTCTTCACTGGGCTTTCTGGTTAACTAGGAAAGTTGGACAGAATTCCCCCCTCAGAACTATGTTCATCCAGGCAGGTTTCCTTATGGGTTTGAACCTACTTTACCCTCCCGGGTGAGATATAGTCCATATTCCTATTCTTCTTCAGTCTTAATCTGCACATCATGCAGCTTTCAGTCATGATCAGTTCTGGCAACCTCTGCTTCAGAACTATCCCTCTTGGTTGTATCCTCTGCAGAAAACCCCTTTATTGGGTCCGAGGATGCTTGGGATCTATCAACAGCTAAATGGTGTGTTCAGTTGCCCATGACCCAGTCCTTGCGTCTGTTCTACAGCCTTAGCTAGACCTGACATGGCTGAAGCCAAGCCCTGATGTGTGTTTTTGAAAGTTTTTAAGTTTCAGAGGTGGCATTTCATTTCCACAAATGATTTCAGAAGCTATTTAGTATCACCACTGACCTTTCCCCGTTGATGGAACCAGTGAATGCTGGGGTTTTCACTGTGTTTGTGAGCAGTAAGGTTTTGCAGGGTGCAAGTCTTCCAATTAAATCAGAAATTTGAACAAAAAAATTCTGAAAATTTTATCTCCAATGGACAAGATTATGTTAAGGGGCTTTTCAGTGCCTGGGAAATCATGGGGAAAAAGATATTTTCCCTTGATTTCATCTTGAACATATTTTACTTTGTGATGTGTTTTTAAATACAGTTAAAATTAATGATCTGGAAAGAAAAAAATTTATGATTTAACCACTGGTTTGCTAATTTGGTTTTTAAAATCTTAAAAACACTGTCATGATTTTTGGAATTCAATAGTCAGAAAGGTAGAAAAGTCTCAATTGGTAAGTCCTGTCTATTCCTGTCTGTCCAGACATAAAAAAAATGGGGCATCCATGCAGGAACATAAAATAAAGAGTGAAGTACCTGACAAAACAAAGCTTTGATAACCTACAGTAAATTGGAAAAGTCATGTGAAAAATCACTAAAAAAACCCAAAACCTGATGGATATAACGTAAGGGAAATTTGGCGAAGACTTGCTGGTCTGGTGCAGAGACAGTATCTTAGTCTCAGGAGATGGACATCGTTACTGAGGCATTACTGTCACAACATGCATGTTAATGCATACTTTTTGCCAAGCTGTTAATCATAGTTCCAGTCAGTAGGATAATCAAGATCCATTACACAATGTACATGTTCATCAGTCTTCCTTAATACAAAGTTTTGGGGGGGAAAAAAGGATCAAGGGAAGGAGTGGGGGGAGGGAGTATGGCACCACCACCTCAAAAGCAAAGAACGACCAGATTTGGTAGTGAGTTCAGGGGGCGATATATTTTTCCCCGGCTGAACTCCCTTTTCCTTACTCTAGCAACACCTGTAATTAAAATTAAATGACTTGAGAAGTATGAAATATCAGGACCCTTTGATTTAGATTTTCAAGGACAACTGCAATCTTACACATCGTTTGTTATTGCACATCTGGTAACGTAAGCTTTTATCGGTTTCAGTTCAGTTAATTTCTGATTATTTTTTGTAAGAACGGGAGCATGGAGGGAAAGGAAGTGAAAAAAGCAAAATAAAGCGCAGGTTTTTTTCCCTGTTTTTTGTGGGTGTAAACCCTTTTCCTTGCTTTTCCACCATTCCTACCCCTTCCCCTTTCCCCAAAAGTTCTAAATAGAAAAGTAAAAAAAAAATTTTTTATTCAAGGGAGGATCTTTTTAATAACAGGTCAAAATAAAAAAGGTTTATTCATTTTTAAAAAAAAATTGCAGTTCGAAATATGACGAATCACATTCTGTCCATAAAAAACCTTTTTCCTTTTTAGATAAGATCACGTTTTAACTTTTTATTTCATGCATCTATTTTCATTTTCAATATAATTTTACTAACGTTTGGGAAGATGGGGGGTTTTAGTTAAATTTGTTTGGAAACAATTTTTTTTACGATTTTTTACGTATTTTTTTATAACTCTTTAGAATTAGTATTAAAGCTCCCCTTCTCTCTCTCCTCTCTCTCTCTCTCCTCTCCTCTCTCTCTCTTTCTTTTTCTTAAAACAAACACACACACTCACCCACCCCACACACACACACCACACACCACACACACACACAACCCACATTCATAATACCGAAAATTGATACAGGAGCTTCAAAGTTAGTTAGAAGCGACTACGGGGGGGGAGACACTGCACGCTGCTTGGCACGGGGGGTGGCGTTTAGTGTGCCTTCAATCCGCAATGCGGGAACCCCCACTGATGCAATAATACTAATTTGGGCCCACGGAACTCCCCCTTAAGGGTGCCCCCAATTTGGGTCCAGCGACATTCACCATGAACTTTCCGTTACCATGTTCCAACAAAATCCCCCCAAGGGCTCGACATGGACGAAGTCAAAACGAGGTCCCATGCAGCGGTTTGAAGGGCCACAGAATTTGGGACATTTTTTTAAAAATTCCCATTGAGAGATGAAAAAGACTACAGATTTGAATCTGGTCTGAGACTGCTTGACGGGCTGTACCATGTTAAATTTCATAAAATTTTTCCCGGGAAAGTAAACCCCGGGCCGGAGAAACAGCCCGCGTTTAACGAAATTTGAGCAACACTCTTAGAGATGCATTCCTTTAAGGGATAAATTTCAACTGTTTGGTCTCAGTCTTCCCCGTTACCAAAAAAAACTTCTCTGAGCAGGGTGGTCAGGGGAAAAAAATCCCCAAAAAAGGCCTGGGGGGAATCGAACCATGACCCCCCGCCAGGAGCTCGGTGCCAACCACTTTGCCGCAGGGCTGGTTTCAGTGTATTCCGGGTCCTTTTGGCTTTCAAGATAATTCCTTGTCCTTTTTCATTCAAGAAATATTCCTTTCCATTTTGGGTTTTTCAAAAAAGTATTCCTTGTCCTTTTTGGTTTTCAAAAATACCCTTTGTCCTTTTTGGCTTTCATCCTTTTGGCTTTCAAGAAAGTATTCCGGGCCCTTTTTGGCTTTTAAAGAAAGTTTTCCTTTTCCTTTTTGGCTTTCAAGAAAGTATTCCTTGCCTTTTGGTTTTCAAGAAATTTTCCTTTTTTTTTGGCTTTAAAGATCGTATAGGCATCCTTTTTGGAACCAAAAGAAACATCTGACCCTTTTTGCATTAAAAAGTTTTTTCGGGGCCCTTCCTTAAGCATTTTTTTTTTTTTGTGCTTTCAAATTGTTCTGCTTCCTTGTTTTTCCGCCCCCCTTTTGGCATTCGGGTAGTTTTCCCTTGCCCTGTGGCTTCAGTAAGACCCTGTCATGTAGGCATCAAAAGAGGTTTTTCCCGGTCATGTTGGCTCAATATATCCGGTCTGTGCACTAAAATGGTTTTCCGGTCATTTTGAAATTCAAGATATATTCCTGGGATGTGGGGCATCTAAGATAGTATTCCGGTCAGTTGGCATCAAAAGATAGTTTTCCCTGGCATGTTGGCACTAAATATATTCCTCGTCTGTTCGATTCAAGACAGTATTCCTGGTCACTTTGACATTCAAGACAGTATTCCGGGTCACTTTTGCATTCAAGACAGTTTTCCCCGGGCATGTTGATATTCAAGACAGTATTTCCGGGCACTGACATTCAAGCAGATTCCTGGCATGTTGAATTCAAGACAGTTTCCTGGTCTGTGATTTCAAGACGATTCTGGTCACGTTGACATAAACATATTCCCCGGGTTTTTTGATATCAAGACGTATTCCGGGTCATTTGACTTTCAAGACAAATTTCTTGGGTCTTTGATATTAAAGACAGTATTCCTCCTTGTTGATTTTCAAGGTCTTTTTCTTGTTTTCCTTGTTGGTATTCATGTGGTTTTCCTGGTTTTCTTGGCATTCAAGATTGTAATCGGGAATTGGGGGATTCAAAAAAATAAATTTGGTCTTATTGGTTTTTGGGGATAGGGAAAGATTTCCAAAAGGCCCTCCACCTCAAACGGGACCCTGAAATATGGTAGGATCACTCGCTACGCCCCTCAAAGAGGTCCTTCAAAGTGTGAGTAGTTTTAATTTTTCAGTCACCCCAAGAGGCCTTCCGAAGGGGGTGGACACAAGCCCCCAGCTATCTCAGTGAGGCCCCCCCCAAAAAAATACGATAGCATCGGGTCCCCCTTTTCCTTTAAAGGGCCCTCCAAATATGAGTAGATCAGGTCGCACCTTCCCAAAAAACACCCCCAAATTGGACTAGCTCAAGTCCCCGGGGTTTTGTGCCTTCAATGTACGCAAAACCTTCCTCACGCAATTTTTTAGAGAAATGAGTAAAAAAAGCATATTTCACTGACTTCCTTTCTTGGGGGAAAATTCCAAAAATGGGCCCTCTTCCAACAGGTTCTCCGGGTTGATATAAACCGGGACTTTTGAGGATTGAGGGAGGGGTTTATGAAAACCAAAGAAGGGGTAAAAGACGGGACTTGGGCTGTTGTGACTGCTTTTTTCAGGGAACAGCAGGTGCTCAGGTATTTAAGTGCAGTTGAAAAAACTTTTTATTAAATGAATGAACTGAAATTAACAAAAAGAAAAGGTTTTTTTTTTGTGCGTAACTAGACGAAATTTAAATGAAATATATTTTTATGCCTCACACACACACCACACACACACCACACCACCACACACACACACACACAACACACACACACACACACACCACACGTGTCAATATCCGAATAGTGGTAGACGTTAAATGAAGGACACACACACCCCTCCAACCCACACCACACACACAACAAAACCAACCCCAAACACCACCCACAAAACACACCCCTCTCATGCAGACACGTGCCTTCCACCTTTATTTGTACAGGGTTTTTGGGGAAGAGAGAGAGAGGTGAGGGTGTGTGGAAAAAAAATATTTCAGGGGGTTTTAAGGCTTTTCATGATTTTATAGAGAGCAGAGTAAGCCATGAAATCATCTGAGTCTGCTTTTTATACACGTGATTCCTTAAATGCTGCTCATCACCATTTCCGTAACGAATCCTCACCACCCAAAAATTTTAAAGTATTGTTTAAATTTTTTTCCATTTCTACACACACAGACACGCACAAATCTTTGTTTTGGTGCTATTTTGCATGACTCAGAGAGAACGCGTGTTGTCTGTTGTGCTTATTTACAACCCTCATTGTTGAGGCATGCATTTTTGTTTTTTCAGACTGCCTGTTCGCTTCCCCTATATCACAGTTTTGCTGTTGAGGAATCAAAATATTCATGCCCCCACTCCTGTTATATGAATACAATTTTTAAATGACAAGACCAAAAATATCCTAAGGTGGAAATGTTTTTAACGGGTTAACGCGCATCTGGGTGCTGCAAAAACTGTAAATATTGACCTATATACAATTACGGATGGGCAGCAGGGCTTATAATCCCCATGGCTGCAGGGGCCAAACAGTTTGGGTGGCTGTTTTGGAGTGTGCTTTTTCCAAAAGGGAAAGATCGAGGGATTTACCTTTTCCTTCTTGCTTGGGACTTTCGGGGGTTTTTTTGTTTTTTAACATTGGGTTGTACAATTTTCTTTGTTTCACATCGTCTCATTTTGTCATTTCTTTTTAGAGATTTTGCTTTGTTTTTGGCTGCCGCTGGTTTTTCTTCTTTTTTTTTTTTGTTTTTTTTAAACCCACGTAACAGTCTCTTCACGCACTTGACTTTTGAGTCGTTTTGAGCCTTCGTGATTTTTTTTTTCCTTTTTTTTCTTTTTTTTGCCTTCTTTATGTTAGTAGTTGACTGTAGTCGTTTGAGCCCTGTGGAGTTAGTATTTTGGGGAAATCTTTTCTCTTTTCACTTATTGGTTTTACACGATCATTTCATTATCATAATCATTTTTGACTATTATTTTCATATCCGCACGGGCTGAGGGAGAAAATAATTTAATTGGGAAAAATAGCTAGAAAGGAACTCTGTGTTGTGCTGTGTACAGCGTGCGTTATTTGTGTGGTTTTTTGGGTTGTTTTCTGCAATGTGGTTTTTGTGAAATTTTATATTGGACCACAAAATACACGGGTTTTTGGGGCCTGATTGTGAAAAAAACCATTTTGTCTCATGTGTAAACAAAAGTAAATCTGGGAAATCCCCCCATTTTGGTAGCCGGGGCCCCAAAAGGCATCATGGTTCTTATTGGAGTGGGTTGGGGGTGGTAGTAGAAAATGAATTTTGTTTTCAAACATTTTTTTTCCCTTCTTAAACATAGCATTTGTTATTCACTTTATCATCTGATCCATTCCATGTAAATGAAAAAAAGAATTTATTTTTACGTATTAGAAGTGAAGGGATTAGTTAAGAGGTTTCTTTTTTTTTTTTTACATCAAAAAAGACCAAAAAGGAAAAAAGGAAAAGGTAAGAATAACATAGTATCCAAACTTTAATTATAAAATTGAACCCCCCGGGGGGTTACGCCCTTGCTGGTCGGGGGGTTTTTGGGGTGGCAGTGACCCTTAGGCCGTGGCGGGGCATCAATCTTGAAGATAGGCTTTTTTTTCATACTCTCTAGGCCGGAAAAGGGGTGCAGATGCTGTTGGCCAAGCTAACGGGTAAAGTTGATGCCCTGGAGGCTTCCCATGTAGAAGGCTAAGGGAGGATCCTGACTAAGAGTAACCCCCCCCTTTCTGTTTTCGCCCCCCTTATTGGCCCCTTTTCTATCTTGTCTCCCCTTCAATCTTCTTTTTCACACTCCTTTTCCTCGGGGGCCCTTAGATCCGCCGTGTTTCCCGGGTGCGACCTGTTCGGGGGGGAATGAGGCCGGGATTGAGGGGCCAGGCTTGGGGAGGCGTGCCCCAAAAACAATCTTTTTGGGCTCGGACCCTCCTGACGGGGTACACTTGGGGCCCGGGGTGATAATCGGTCCCCTTTTTGGGCGGGGTCAAGCAACATTCCCCGCGCCATGTAAACCCCCTGCATGCCAGCTCTTTTCCCCCGGGGGTTAAACATGCGGGGGGAGGGGGTTAGTTGCTTCTGTTTGTCGTATGTCTCCCCCGAAGCCTGGAAGGGGTCAAGACTTGGTTTCTTGGCCCCCCCCTTTAGTTGGACTCCAAGGGGTGGGTAAGGGAGAGAGAATAAACACACAAATAGGTTTTTTCCAAAAACATTCCCCCCAAAAGGAAGAGGAAGTCAGCACCCCTTTTTCGGGGGATGGAAAACAGATAGTATTCTGATACAAAAGTGAGACAAAGCAGGTTTTGGGTTCCTGGCCTGAGGAGGGACGGAGCAGGAACGACCCCTTTCAGCTCTGACCCTTTTCCCATAAAAAAGGGTTTCAAGTTTGGCAGGTGACCCTCTCCATCAAGGGGTTACAAATGGCTCGTTCCTTATTGATGAAATCACAGAAACAATCGACCAGCTGCTAAAGGCAACAAAATTAGTGGACAGGGGATCAGAGAACCCCCCAAAAACAATTAATTTCATCAAAAGGCGTGATTCCGCGGGGATTTATTGGTGTCTCGGGGCGGAAATTAAATGGGGAGTGGCTCCCGGGGTTAGGGAGGTGCCGGGGGTACATAAAGAATGCAAAAAGAGGCCACCAACACCCTCTTTCTGACATTCGCAACCCTGTGCTGCCTCCTCTAAAAGTGGCTACCTAAAATGTCCGGTTGAGTTATATTTTCCGTCCCCGTTGAGGGGTTTTAGGGGTGCCCGAAGTTTGGGGGCCATGTCAGGGACCCCGGGGTTTCCAAAATTTGGGTTTTTCCCAAACCCCAAACCCAACCCAAAACAACCCCCACCCCCCCCCCCCCAAAAACCCCCCAAAAGAAACCCTTTTTTTTTAACCCCGGGAAACAGGTTGGGGGCTCAGACCCGACCTTTTTCCTAGCTTCGGCTGTTAAAAGGTTCCCACTTTTCTACTGGGTCTCGCTGCCAATGAGGAATTCGTTTTCGAAAACATTGCAAGTAAGATCTGTCAGTTCTGGGGGTAGCGGGCCCACCCTTCCAAACCAAAGTGACTGCCCCTTGGAGGAAAAAAATCTGCCACCCCTCAACTGCCCAGCATCTACAACATCGTGCGGGGCAATTAAAAACCGCACTCAACTCCCTGCCAGGCCCTGCGGCGGAGTTCCCCCCAGTGGGAGATGGGGAGTTTAGGACAAAACCTCCACCATCCCCCAAATCCAGACCTCCACCATCCCCAAAAACCCCGGGCCTTTGTCCCTGGGGGAAAGTCTCCCAGCGGCCCAAGACCAACACGCCCCAGTGAAACTAAAAAAAGTTCACTCCATTGGCCGCAGATGCTGATGAGGGATGCCCTACCTCTCCTTTTCGCCCTCTGCCCCAGAATAGTACAATACCAGGGGAAACCGGGGACAAACCAATTTGGGACGCACTTCTGTTCGTCTAAAAACCCCCGTCGGGCCTCAAAACCCCAAATTAAAACCAGAAGCCTTTTATCTTTCTGGTTTTAAATATACTTTAAAACCCCGCACAACCCCACGGGGGGATTGTGGGGCGGTGTCCCCTTCTCCACAAAAACTTTTTGTTTAGTCCGTCATTTTGTTACCCCCCTTCGGGCGACTGCGAGAGTCACTCCCCAAAAACTGTGACACTCTTTTCCCCTTTACTCCCCCTTCTGCCCCGGTTTGGGGCTCAACCTTGCGTCTGATGGGAGAACTTCCCGCCTTTTTTTTGCTTTTGGGGGTGCTTAAACGGTCCACAACCCTTTTTGGGGTTAGTGCGGTACGTCACCCAAGGGCTGCTGTTAAAAGATGTCCTTTCAGATTTGGTTTGTGTTGTCTGAATACGGACTGAAATTTTACCTCCATCTTCCCGGGTTCACTTTCGTGTTTAATTTTGGGTTTGTGCCCCCTCGCGGGTCCGGGTTTGGGTGGTTTTCCATGACGTCGCACAAAAATACCTTTTCCCTTTCCTTCTACAACCCGTAATAACTGAACACTTTGTTTCTCAACATCTAAAACAAAAGCAAACGGGGATCTACGCACCACTATTTCTAAAGAATTCCAGCCTGACTTTTTTCAGGTCCGGCCCACAAATCAGGACTAACACTGTGATCAAGTGTGCTAAAGCTTGTTTTCCGGTTTTCCCGAAAAACAAATCCCAAAAACCCCCTGGTTGATTCAGACTGCCAAAAAATTTTCCCAAATTTCAAAAAACGGGCTCAGCGTGGGAAACCCAAAACCCCTTTGGGGTCCCAACGCTCGAGCCCATCAAAAAACCCGGCTAAATCAGACACACTTTAAAATCAGTAAAGCGGCCCTGGAGAAGCTTCTGCCCCAGGCTGACATCAAAAACTTCTAAGAAAAATTTTGGAACACTTAAAGAAAAAAAAGGGGAAGAAACCTTCCCACGTAACCATCCAATTTTTCGTTCAATAACAGAGAAAAAAAAGCAGTTGCTAACGCTTGCTTCCCCCTTTGAAAAGAATTCCCCTCTCAATAAATCACACTTTTCCCAAACACAAACCCTAAAAGAAAAATCCCCCTGAATTTTTCTCCGACAACATGGAAGCCAAAATCCCTTTTACTTAAACAGCGAAATCTGCCTATCTTTTGCAGCGATTCCCTCCAGGATAATGACATACATTAAACTTTTGAAACCTTCCGAAAAGAAGGTTGAACATCTGTTCAGGAAAACAACAGTGTACTACGGGTTGCTTTCCACCCTCGGGCGGACAGCCCCTTTTTTCCCACCCCAAACGGGAAAAGACTTTTAACCATCTAACTACGCCCTTTTTGCTTTTGACCAGTTTTTGTCTGTAAACTGATGGAGAAAATGGGCAATGCTTGGCTATGGGAAACTCGAAACCCGAGGGGCCTTTTGGCGAAAGAACAGTGGGTTTCCCCCAAAATCGTAGTACATTGACCATTGGGGATTCTCTGGAATTTTACCTTGGGGAACGTTTTTTAAACAACACATGCAGTGGCAAATTTTTTTGATTTTTGGAAAAAGGGCCTACGATACACCGGAATGGGGGGGTTTTTCAACCCCCAAACTTTTTGAAGGCATTTTTTTTATTAAAAAATTTTTTAAAACGCGGGTTTGAAAACCTTCCTATTCCCACTTGGGGGGTTTTTCCCCAAGAACTTCCCCTGTTTTGGATTAAAAAAAACACATTGTAAAATCGTCACTTAAACTCCATTTTTTATGATTGGCCCAAGCAACAACTACCCGATGCCCCGGCCTGTTTTGGAAAAATTTCAGGGGGAAAAGGTTCATTTTCGCAAAAAAAACCCAATTATTCCTCCTAACTCCGATTTTTGACGGAAACTCAATGGGAATTTTCCCTTCCACTTTTTAAATTTTTTTTGGTTTTCCCCTCGATGACCCTGAGGGAAAAAGGGGCTGAATGGGGGTTTTGGGGTGGGTTCAAAACGAAATTTGGCGGATTTACGGAAAAACCAGTTAAAAAAGAAAACCCGAAATTACCCACTTGGGGGGCGTCCCTCCAGAACAGCTTTTGCGGCCCACAATGTTGACCCAAACCATTTCCTATCATTTTTTGACCCAAAACTACTTTCACCCCTTTGAAAAAAATCAAATCTTGCCAAAAAAAACTTTACTCTCGGGTGACACCATCTTTGAAAAGAACTTTTTTTGCACCCTTTAAAGCCTTGTTTAAACCCGGAAAAAAAAAAAAGGGGGGTCGGGTCCGGGGCCAAAAACAATTTTCCAAATTTGGAACCCTTATAATTTTCAAGGGCCGCTTGCGAGTTTTGGGATTTTTCCCTGTGAACGGCCTTTTCGGCCGGTGTTCAGCAAGGGAAAGGCCCAAAAGGGGGTCTTTGAAAAAATTAAATTTTCCACCTTTAAAAACCCAAAAACCTTTTGAAAAAAGCCCTGTTTTTTTTGACCCCGTCCAAAAAAAAATTTTGAAAACCCCCCGAAAAGGGAAAACCGGTTGGCTGTTAGCTCCGCAATCATTTATAAACCTTTTGGGGATTCCCCCAATTTTTCCGTTTGGGCTTCCCAAACCCCCCCTTTTCACCACCAAGATTCCTTTGCCCTCGCGGGGCTTTTTTTTAAATTTACCATTTTCTCGAAACAGAAATTGTATGCGTTTTTTAAACCCTCCTTCAAAAATTTTAACCCCAAAATTTTTCCCCCATTTGGGTTGGGGCCCTTGCAAGCTATGCCGGGGGTTTTCCCTTTTTTTGTTTGGGCCCCCATACTTTTTCCAACCGTTCTTTTGCTGACTTTCCGTAGGGAGAAACCATTCTCGAAAGGCTTTTTCCGGTTTTTTAAAATCCCTTTAAAAAGTTTTTGAGGCCAAAAGTTGGGAACCTTCACCCTCCGCCCGGGGTTTTAATTTTTTTTTGACCTTTTTGCAAGGTTGACGGGAAGAAAAACCCCCTTTTTAAACTTTGGTTTGGGCCCCTCCCCAGTTGGGGGCCATCGGCCCGAACCCCGAAATTTTTTTTTTTTGACTTTTAGCAAGGAAGGGGAAGTTCCAACATTATTTTTCCCTGCCAGTTGGACCAACAATGGGCCGTTAGAAAACCCAAAAGAAAAAATTAAAAATTTTCCCCTTCAGATTAAAAAAAAAACGTTTGTGAGGTTGGGGGGGGGGGGGGGAAAAAAAAAAAAAAAAAAAAAAAACCTTAAAAGTTTCCCTCCCATTACGCGGGGGGTCGAAAAGAGGAAGGGGTCTGTCCCGGGCTGCACCCCGGGGCCATTGGGGAATTTTACCCATTCTTCCCTTTTAAAGAGGAAAAAGCTCCGTGTGCTTTCCATGTATGCACCACCACAATGAAAATGTTTTTAGAGTGGGGGATTTGCACAGGGGAACAAAAACATTTTACAGCGGAGTCCAGAAGCCTTTTCGGGGATGTCCCGCCTGACATCCTTGGTTTTTGAGAGAAATTAACTTTTTCATCTGATTTGAGATTTTACAAGAAGGTTTTTTAAACAAATTTCTGGTTCTTTGTAGACGATGTCATTTCGAGGTGTGAAAGTTTTTTTTTTTTTTTTTTTTTTTTTTTTTTTTTTTTTTAAATACGGGTGATTGATTTTAACGTGGTGACAGCCCTGATGGGGCCCTCTGGGGTCGGCTGGGCTATAACAACATTTCTTATTTATCTTTTTAAAAAATTGAAGGAAAAAAAAAAGAAAAAAAAAGCAAGCCCAGACATCCTAAAACACCACAGACACAGACACACCCCACACAGTTTTTATGTCACAGATTTACGAGTAAAGGGCAGAATGGGCATAGAAAAGAATTTGCAACAACCTCATAATACATTGAATAGGGGGGGGGGTGGAGACGGGGTGGTACTCCTGATGGTATCACCCCATACCCCGACCCTGGGCCGAAATATTTTAATCGAAGTTATATGGTACCGTTTTTAAAGAGGCTACCTAAAAGGGACAACTTAGATGCATGGGACAAGTTTTCACTATGCATATAATAAAAAAACCCACAGGGGGCAAGAAATGGACTTATTCGCATTCCTTTAATTTTCTACCTAGTTCAGATCATTACGCACTACAATTCCGCCCCTTTTTTTTCTCTCTTAAGCTTTCTCTCTCTCTTTTTAGTTTAATCTCTCACTCCCCATCTTAAATATAGACCACATCGGGGCTTTACACAATCATATTACATTTTGACATGTAAGAATTATTAATCATTTTGCTAAATCAAGAAAAATTTTTCTAAACAAAGCAGATACATAAACCTTTTTTTATCAAAGTCAGTCGTTTCCATTGATAATGATCCATTGCTCTCATGGTCTGTTTTTTTAAAAAAGCAGAAAGGCCCTGATTTCGGTTTTACATTTTGTAGTTTTCATTTTTATAAAAAATTTTTTTAGTAGTATTTCAGATCATTACTTGACATTTTTACATTGTTTTTGTTCCAACATGATCGGTTTTTCCCATCCACAGAAAAATTTTTACGTGTTGGCTTTGTCTCTTAACAAAATTGAAATTGGTCCAGAATGTTTGGGCACTTCACAATCACAAATCTGTGAATTACCTGTCCTCTTGTCACAGAAATTGCACATTTGGGGGTTTTTTTATTTGTAGAAATAAAAACTTGTGTTGGAAGGAGCCTATGTATAAGTCTGATTTGGAACCCTTTAAAATGTGAATCAAGAGATGTTTTTTAACAGTGAAAAAAATTGTTCCCCAAATTAAAATTTTCAAAAACACTGTTCCCTTTTTTACACAATTGGGTCAACGTTATAATCTTTAATATATTTTGTACAAATTTTTTTCCTTTTTTTTAAAAGACCCGCTTTGTTGTCTACTTTAATTGCTTGTTAATGTTATGTTACCTTTCTACCCTAAGATTTAAACCATTCAAATGCCTGCATTGAAGGAAAAATTAAAATTTTGTATCTGGGTACTTTACAGAACTCATTATAGTTCATCAAGTTATCATGATCATTTAATTTCTTTTTAAAAAAAAAATGTCATGGTCAGACCATTCTTGTAAAACACAGGTTTTCTTCCCCTTGAATATTTTGGGTTTTAGTTAGAATATTTGGGTTGTATGAATACATTCAGACTGAACATCACTGAATCTGGGCAAAATTTGCACTATTTTCTTATAATGCTTAGTTCCTTTCCAGAAAGGTTTTCAACTCTTTGTTTGAAAAGGGGCTGCATATTCAATGCCAAAATTTTGAACATTTTTAAATCTGGGATCAATTAATAGTAAACTCTTTCCACGGGATCCCCATCTCTTTTCAACCAAGATTTTCACGCTGACAAAAAGATTTAAATTTAAACATTCTCAAACACCTTTACTATATTCTTTACACACTTAGACTTTTTTTTTATTTTTTTACTTTGTTTTTCATTCCCAAAAAAGGTATAAACTCTTTTTTTTAAGGGGGTTAGGGAATTGCGGGGTTGGTGATAAAAGAGATGACAATTTTTAAAAAACTAGTGTTTTGATTTCTGTTTTTTTCCCAAAAAGGGGTTAGTTACGTTTTTTTCCCAAAAATTTACATTTTTTTCATGGCTTTAATTTGGGCTTCAAAATTTAATCTAACTATAGGTTGACTGTTTAAAACTTGATTCCCGAATTTTTTAAAAATTTCGGGGGGCCAATGAAGTTTTTTTCTCCATGACTGAATCCCACAGTTTCTTCTTCGTCCCAAACCAACTACTTTACTTTTTTCAAAATTTTTTTTAGCCCAGCATTTTGAAAAAACGAAGGCCAATACAGCTTGATGAATATCTTCATTTCCTCCAGAAATAAGTATATCTCAGGAAACTGAGAAATCGACCTCTCTACCATTGATGGTAACCCTTTATATTAGTGTTAGTACGCATCATATTGACGAATTTAGCACAAAAGAGATAAAGGAAGGTGAGGCGGGGGGCCTTGTCTTCTCCCTTTTTTTGGGGAACCCGAGAATATGACCCTTGCAAAAACCCATGGGAATATTTGTATAAAAAGTGTTATCCCTCTTTCATATCAGGGCCCCAAAATTTTTAAAAAATCGTAACATTTTTAAAAAAACCAAATACACTATCGAACCTTTTCCAAAAAAATAGCAAAAAATTTGACCCGGGAAAGTTTTTTTTTCCTGCAATATTAATTTGTCATGATTAGGGAATATTTTTTTCCTATGTAGCGGGGCCTTTTGGAAGCCTTTTGGCTTTCTGTATAATTTTTGGGAAAACGCTCTTAGCCGATTCACAAAAGCAGAGGCTTTATAGCTAAATTTTAAGGGAAAAAGGGGGCGCCAGTTTTTTAAAGAATCGCTTTGGGGTTAGTCTTTTTGGGGCAAGTAATATGCCTTGGCGGGTTAATAATCCTGTTTTGAACCTTCATTAAAAAGAAAACACAAAAAATGTACCTAAATCAGAAAAGAAAAATTTTTTAGAATTCTACGTAAAACCATCTGGGGGGGGGCTTTTGAAATTTTATATTTTTTAGTGCAATGGTGCTTTCCAAGGGTGCCAAACCCTCGATGTCACACTTTTTCATCTGTCAATACTGGGGGCTTTTAAGAGAATCAACACGGTCTACTAAATTTTTTTTACAATCTGGGGGGGGAAAATAATTCTTCATAATAACTCGACTTCTTTTAAGATGCCCTTTTTGGGCAGTTAAATTTCCATAATTTTTTCTAGATAAGGGATAGTTTTGTCTAAATGTTTTTTATTTTCCCCAATTGCAAAATATCTATTAACTCTTTCTCTTTACAGATCCGTGAAACCCTTGGGGCTAACCCATCCTTTAATTTTTTGTCTCTTAATTCTTTTTAAATTCTACCTTTAGATCTTAGTGGGGCAAACTTTCCCCCGGAATTTATTCCAGCTGACTAACTTTTTTCAAACAATTCCTTTATTATCTTCTTTCTTTTTTAAAAATAGAGTATGAAAGTTTTTCCTTTTTTAAGAAAAATGTTTTTAAAGAAGAGCGGGCACCCTCTGTGTGTTTTTGCAATGATGGATTTTTGTGGGAAAAATTTTTTATTGGGCCCCTTTAAAACACAGGCCGGGGGGGGAAAAACCAGTTTTGTCCTTTTTGTAAAAAAGTGAAACTTGTAATCACCCTTGGGTATCAGGGCGTAACAGTGCATGCGGGTTGTATATGATGGGGGTGGGAGTATTGCCAGCACAAGAAGTTTAAAGTTTGGGGATTTTTGTGGCAATTATAAATGTAACATAACAATTTTTCAGAAAAATACCGACTCTCCAGCCATTCCCACATGGGTATGTTGCCAAGGATAAATACTAGACTTTCTCACCCTTCCCTGCAGGAGATGTGCCAAAAGATAAATACATACTTTCTCAGCCCCTTCCTGCGTGGAGAGTTGCCAGGAAAATAAACTTTCTCAGCCATTCCCGCATGGAGATGTTGCCAAAAGATAAAAACTAGACTTTCTCAGCCATTCCCTTGGAGAAATTTTTCCCGAAATAAATACATGACTTTTTTCACCATTTTCCCGATGGGGATGTTGCCCGAGGGTGAATACAGACTTTCTCAGCCATTCCCCGCATGGGGTTGTTCCAAGGATGATACTATAAATTTTTTCAGCCCTTCCCCCATGGGTTGTTGCCAGAGGATAAATACTAGACTTTCTCAGCCATTCCCCGCTGGAGTTGTTTTCCCCGAGAGAATACATGACTTTCTCACCATTCCCCGCCTGGAGTTTTTGCCAAAAGATAAAAAGTGCCACCCCCCCTTTTGAAATTTTCCTTGAATTTCCCCAATTTGCAAAATCATGAATTAAATTATTTGAAGAAAAAAAAAAAAAAAGAGAGAAAAAAAACAACCCCAAACAGAAAATTTAAAATTTGTTACAGTATGTCGGGCTTGGGGTCATTTTTTTAATAGGGATGATAAAAAAACATGAAGAGCAAACTGCTCAATGTGTTGCATGCATTTGAAAATGCATTTTCTTTTAAAATCCTACAGGGGACTAAGGGGATCATGGGGTTGAAAAGCATTCCCTCAAAAGTTGAACAGCCCCTCCTTCGCCCACCCATCCTCTTTTTCTGGTTCGGGGTTTTGGACTCAGAAAATTTTCACCATGGGAAATGAAAAATCTGAATAGCTTTCAGCAATATTTTCCAATGTAAAAAGAGTTTCTTTTTCCAAAAAATGTGTAATTTTAAATATAAACAGAGCAGTTATTGCTAGATCATGATGAAAACAATGCCCCTTTTTTTTGTGACTTATTTTTCAAAGTTTAATACTTCAACAAAAAAAGATCATTAATAAAATTTTACAGATAAAGATAGATAAAAATGAATATGTTCTAAAAAAATTAGGGGGAGCACATGAATGATCTTCCCCCAAAAATAGCAAGCCTATATTTATTTTTATTGATTAAAAATAATGAAGAAAAAAATTAATAAGATACATTGATGATAATAATAAAGAACCCCCCGCAAAATGAAGCCACTTTTTAAACACAAATAATCGACTTTGGGGGGGCAATTTCCAGAATAACTGAAAATTGGAACAAAAATTTTGTGTTTTTACTTTGTCGGAATTGGGGGGATCGGGCTTTTGGGATTTACATGTTGGACATGTGCCTTTTTAAAGGGATGTTTAAGATTAATTTATATTTGATTTTAAGTGCCCAAAAAGTTCCAAATCACATCTTGTTTAGTTAATTTTCAGTACTGCGGGGGAAACCACAATCCAATTCAAATGAAAAAAGGGGGACAGTTCGTTTCAGGGCAGACCTCTTCCCCTTTCTGCACGTCTTTCTTGTTTTCAGCATCATGATCGCACATTTTTTTTCTTTCATTTTAACAATTTGTTTGATTGCAGCAATTTTTATACATTAACAATAATTTTCTAGATGACATGTGCTTTAAGATTCTGCCGTTGATAAGGAAAATATGATGAAAGAAATTGAAGAAAGTGGAAAAACCCCCCCTTCCCTCTTCCCCTGGCTGTGCTTTTTGTTTTTCCAGATCGTACAAATTTTACAAAAACAGGAATTTGTTTTTAAAAAATAAATTTCCAGAACAATTTAAAGTGGGGTTTTTCATGGGGAAAACCGAACGGGTGCAACAAAAGGGTGCAACATGTTACCTAAAAAAAAAAAAAAGTTCTGGGTTTGTGTCCATGACATTTTCTAAGTATATGAATAATTATGACAATGTCATGTACCTAAAGCCAAACAAATGAGGAAAGGGGAAAGGGGGCAATGACAGAAAAATGTTTGGGAACGGGGATCACTGGGACACACATATACACCCTGGAAACCTCACACCCTCCCTTTTACCCCCCCCTTTCTACCCCAACCCCCCGCCCCTCCCCCATCCCCCCCCCTTCCCCGGGCCGGAAAATTTCCAGTTCTGATCCTCCTTTTATACATTGTGTACTGACTGACCTACCCCATTCTTTCACAGAGACTATCTGAAGCGTTTTAAAATTATTACATTTTTATATCGCAAAAAAAAGTGCACCCCTTTTCCCTCCCCCAGTGCGTTCCCCTTTCACCACATGGATCAAAGGGCAAAAGGCCCCTCTTTCATGTCTTTATTTTTTTTGGTTTATTTTTTTATGTATTCACTAATTAACAAAAAATGACATGTAACCTGTTTCTGTTTTCTGTACATTTTAAAATTTATTTATTTTTGTCTTTTTAAGTTATTTTGTGTGTGTTGTGGGGGGTTTGTTTTGGCATTCCCTTACTTTTTTTTATCTTATGAAGCACTCAGGTTTTTTTCTTTTGTCTGTAAAAACGCACAACAATCATTGTTTTCTTTCTATTTCCCATGATGTTTGTCATTTTATCTTTCAAATTCAATGACATTGTAAGGGTGCCATTCGTCTTATGTCCCTTTACTTTTTTCACCCCAGATTTTTAAGCATTTTTTAAGTTTAAAGAAAGGTCATTTTTATTGCATATACCATCAAAAGACACTGTGGCTGATTTCACTACTCATCTTTCAGTTTCAACAACAATGTACAACAAAAAACAAAAAAAGCCCCGTGGGTTTGGGTTCTTTTCCTCTTGATTTAGTGTCCCTTTCCTTTTTTAATGCACCTATTAAAGAGGTCTTCTTTATACAAATTTGTGGTATTCAATTTTGGGAAAAAAATGAAACGAAAAAACAAAAAAGGGTAGAAACGAAAAATTTGCTTTCATTGGATGACAGCCAAAATTTTAGCGCTGCTGGGATAGAATGCTCACAAAATTTTTTTTTCTTTGGCCAGTCAGGGACTTTGCTATCTTTGACAAACAGACTTTTTTTTTCTAATAAAAATGTTGCCAACCTTTTGTTAATACGAAATTTTCTTACAGAAATGGGGATTTTGGCCCAATTTCTCAAAAAAGTACAAAATCAGTTAATTTTTGGGAAAAGCCTGATGTGGCCCTTTGCGGGCGGCTGGCTATAAGCAAAATTTTTTTTTTCTTATTGTTACGTCGCTAAGAAATTGTAGGACAATGCAAAAAGATTTTAAAGAAAAAAAAAAAGGGGGGGGGGGGGGGGGGGCTTTCACTTCCCCCCCAAATGCACTCCTCTCTTTGGGCCAAATTGTTTAAAAAATGGCCTAAATTTTGGTGTGGTTTAGATCGATGGGCCCGTCAAGAAAAAATTCCCCCAACATCCTTTATCAGTTTGCCCACTTTTTTTTACCCAGCTCTCTCTCTCCTCTCTCCCTCTCTCTCTCTCTTCTCTCTCTCTCTCTCTCTCTCTTCTCTCTCTCTCTTTCCCCCCCTCTCTCTCTCTTCCAGGGCGTTGGTTTCGGTGTGGTGTGGTGTTGTGGGGTTGCCGGTGCGCATCACACACACCACACACAACACACACCAAAAAAACACACACACCACACAACACACACCACCCAACACCACACACAAACCAAACAAAACAAAAAAATTTTTTTTTCATAAATAATAAATAAAGAACAGGTAGGGTAACTCTTGTTTCCCGAAAAGAAGTCACTCCCATAACCCAAAAGAATGCTGCTTCGTTCGGGTTTTGGGTGATTCATGTCATCTGGGGGCAAGAGTTATCCACTTTTTGGGTTTTTCATGTTTTTTTGGGGGCCCATTTGAATCCCCCTTTGTATCATAAGTCTCTGTACTTGGGGTATAGGGCCGTTTTAAAAAAAAGAGTTTCTTTTGATGTTTTAAACATTGCTGTTTTTTAAATTTTGGGTTCACTATTATGCCATCTTGCTCAGATTTCCTCTTTGGGCACTTAATGGGTAATTGAGAGATAATATCTCATGTATTTTTAAGACATCATTTTTGCCCACTGTTTGTTTTTTTGTTTGTTTGTTTTATTTGCTTTTTAAATAATTAGATGGTATTCCCTCAACCCCCCAAAAACAACCTCTCTCCTCCTCTCTCTCTCTCTCTCTCCCCTCTCCCTCTCCTCCTCCTCTCTCCCTTTTCCCCCCTCCTCCCCCCTCCCCGCCTCCCCCACCCCCCCTCTCCGTCTAGATAAAAGTTTGAAAGGGACTAAGGACTAGTGTATACTAAACATTAAAAAAATCCTTTCAGAGTGGGATTTCAGTTTTCCTAGGTCAAGCAAATAATTTACTTAAACAGTGGATCTTAGGGCAAAATAGGATCTGGTGTTGGTCACAATCGTTTCCTCATCACAGTCTTTTGGGTATGCAAAAATGAAGAAAAAAAAAAAAAAAAAAAAAGATGAACGTTCTCTTGCTGTATAATCAAATTTACTGGGGTTTTTACTACAGACCATAATGAAGATTTTTTCTCTTTTTTTTCATCATAGAAAGTTATCATCATGGTTCCCCAAATGGGGTAGGGGTGCCTTTAAAGACTGGATAAAAAAAGGGCATAATGCTTGGGTAGATGGGGTTTAATCCTTCCTTCTATACAGGAGTGTCCGCAGGATTCAGCTGGTACCCAAAAAAAAAAAAAAAATTAGCTGGATTCCTTTTGCAAAAAGAACAAACCTCACTCTTGGACACAGCATAAGTTTTGTTTTTTAGGTGTATAGGGAATTATAGAATTGATAAAGTACAAACAGTTTATAATTTTATATTGAGGGGGGTTTGCAAAATAAGTCCGTTTTGTAGAGAGATGCTCAAACAGTTACCCTGCCTCTGCTGTATCTCCCCAAATAGTTCATTTGTTACGTTAAGAAACAATATTTTTTTTTTCTGTATTATTACGGGAAAAGATTTTATAAGGGAAAAATTTTAATTTTTCTAAATGAGTACATTTGTACTCTTTTGGGAGGACATGGTTGATTTGTGAAAAGATAATGTTTTTGGGATTTTTGTGCGTGGCGTGCTGCGGGTTTTGTGTGGTGGTGTGCACGTGCATTTGTGTTTCTGTGTGTTACGCAATTTTTGCGGCGGCCCGTACAGAGAAAGAGTTGGAGGGGGAGGTCTATATGAAAAACACCAGGGGGAGAGGAAATGGCAGAAGATTGCAACTCCAAACAGCAGAACTTGGGGGGGAGCCTAGTGCTTGGATTAACAAACTGTCCCATGCACACAGCAAAATGGCTGGACTGTTCACTTCCGCTCTTGCTGGTTCCCACCGGGCTAAAACACATTCTTTTTGGATCTTTTTCTCCCCCCCTGTTCATCCTTTTTTCCCAAATTCTGTTTTCCCGCCGCCCCTCTTTGACTCTCTGTTCCCGGCTTTTCTTTTTTTTGCCACACATCGGGTTTTTTTTGAAATTTTTTTTGTTAGGGTTTAACGTATCTTTATGAGCATTCTATTTTCGTCAGGGCTTTCTTTTTGCCCGAACAACCCTGAAAACTGGGGTGTTGTGTGTTCGTGAAGAAATTTTAAATTTTTCTTTGTTTCCCTCCTTTACCTACTTTTTGTGTCTTTTAAATCATTTCTGGTGCTGTCCTTTTTGTAAGTCAGGCATGACAAAATAATCATCTTTGGGCGGTGCAAACTATGGTAGAAATGAATTTAAATGCTTATAAACGGTTATATGACTGAAGAATATGGAGTTTTGGCCTTGCCATATTTAAAAAAAGGGGAAAAAGCAGAATCAAGCTTATGGGGGGCCACCCCCCCCCATGGCGAAATGGTTAGCGTCGCGGGCCCCCCGGGTTGGGAGGCGGGGCGAATCCATCAGATAGTGGGTTTTTTTTTTCCCCGCCGGGTTACCCAGAATTGATTTTCTGGGTCTCATTGGGAAACGGGACCACACAGTCAAGTTTCACCCCTTTAAAGGGGCGTTTTTTAAATGTTGCTCAAAATTTTCCCACCCAACCTGCAGGTGCCTGTATCTCTCGGGGCCCGGTTACGTGGGGTATATTATGAAAAAAGGAGAGACGCCCCGTCGGATCCAGACCAAAAAGGAAATTGGGTTTTTATCTTAATCAACCTCATTCCATTGATCCATAAAAAATAAAATGTCTCAAATCTGTGGCCCTTTTGCCCTCTCTCATGGTGACCTCAGTTTTTTGATGTCCTCTCCACCTCTTTTGGGCCCTTTGTTTGGTTCCCTCGGGGGCACCGGTATCGGGGAGCCTGGGGGGCTGTCGTTTTTCGGACGTGGTGGCGCCCTCCAAGGGGGAGCTCACCATGCCGGGTCCGCGCTAAGCAATTATTTTCGCAGTTGGGGGCTTTAGTAGGGGGTGTCCTGGTATTTAGTCGGAACAGGGCCCCCGAACACCACCGAAGGATCGGCAGCAGTGCATGTCTCCCTGGTGGGTTCCTCTTACGACTGACATTGATATCCCTTGGATGGGGGTGCCGGGCTCGGCGGGGCCAACCGGGCTGTGGTTGTGGATGGGGTGTCGGGTGAGCGGCATGGGGCACTGCCTTGAGTTGGGCAGGGTTGGGACAGCAAAAAAAAAAAAAGTTTATGAGGGCCCCTTTAATTTGATTTTTGCAAAACCATTTAAATCATTTTTCTTTTTCTTTTCTGTCCAAACAAAAGTTTACTTCTACTTTGCGTATAACATTGCCTAGTATCAAGATCCCCCCCAAAAAAATAAAAAAAAATTGTGAACAGGGAAAAAACCCTTTCCTCTATACCCCGTAAAGGGAATGAGAGGATTGCCCTTAGTGGGTTTCACTTCAGTCTGACTATAATTTTAAACAGGCCAGTATTCTTTTTCGTTAAGAGGAACACATCCCCCCCGAGTTCGATCAAGATTTTTTCGGAGCACAGGGTCCTCTCAAGTGGCTGTTTAAGCCACTTTCATTTAGGTTGAAGAAACTTTTTTCCCTTTCCTTTTACAAGGGGGAAAATTTTGTCCATAAAATTTTCCCATGTTTGCTTTGCGCCCCTATATATTTGGCTCTGCCTTGTGTTGGATCCTTTTCCCGGCCCCTTTTTCCCGCCGGATTCTCCCGATCATTTTTTGATTTGTTCCTCATCTGTCCGTGCACTTTTGGGAAAGGGGCGTCTTAAGATGCGTGAAAGTTTTTGGGGCCCTTTCCAGAGTTTAGGTGGGGCATGGGTGGGGGTTTTTGTCTACCTTACTCGGTCCTCCCCTTCTGGCGGGGTCAGGCTTGGGCCTCCCCGGATCATTTTGGGGGCCCAAAAACTTTTCCCGCTTTTCCCTACCCTTTCCCACCAGCCTCTTTGATGCCTTTTAAAAATTTAAAAAAAAAAAGACAGAGACAGAGAGGAAAAATAAGAAAATAAAAAAAGGGAAAAAAAAAAAAAAACTTTTTAAAGAAAAAAATTACGAAAGGGCCCCTGTTCCCTTCCCCCTCCCCCGTCTTCTTGTCCTTTCCCCCCCTCCACCCCCCCTTCCCAACCGGGGCCCCCGGAAACTTTCCCGGGGTTGGCTGGAAGATGGCTATCTTTGTCCTTTAGAATGATGACAAACAGGACCCCTTTACCCTCTGCAACCCTCTCCTTCATGGTGGCTTTCCTGAGACAGAAGATTTTGACAAGATATTAAAAACCTTTGGTTTTTTCCCCCACGCCCCCCTCCCCACCCCCTCCTTTTCCCTTGCATTTACCCCCGTTGGGCCAAGGACCCAGATCTAGCGGGGGTTCCATTTTTTAAAGAGGTGGATTTCCTCCTTCAAATGGGGGACCTTGTGGGCCTTTTTGGTCCCGGGGGGTTTTGAATTCTTTTTCCCATTCCCCAAAAAAAATGACAGGTTTTGGGTCGGATGTCTCGCATCTGAACCGTTTTTTTTCTCTACTGAAGTATACCTGGGGGGCATCCGAAGGCGCAAAAATTCCTTTTCCCTCCACAGATAAGACCATAAGCCTCGCTCTTAAATGATTTCGTTATTCCCATTTGCAGGTTATTTGGGAATAACTTTGTTTGCTTTTTAGGAAGGGGCTTCTCTTCGAAGCCCTCCCTTTGTCTGTAAATCACAGCCCTTGGTTTCGGGGTTTTTGATGAATTAGAGAAGACAAATGGGTGCCCTTAGGATTTCATACATATTGGTAAACCTTTCGAACAGAAGGGGTTTGCCCCAGGGGGCATGGCAAAAGGATCCTTTTCTTTTTCATTCTCCTCTCAGTCTGCGCTCCTCGCAGCCTTCAGACAGGGGTTTCACTTCCTCCTCAGCTGCAGATCTCGTCTGTTGGGCTTCTCCTCTCTGTCCCCTTTTTTGACTCTGAGTATGCCTGGATCAGGCCACCCGAGGGATTTCTGCTTCCCTCTCGACTCTCGGGTCGTTTCCAGCCTTGATTCGCTTGGTTTGGGGAACTCCCAGGTGCTATGCTTCTCCCGTTTTGCACACCCTTTTCTACACCCGTGATACACACCTTCCCCCCTCCCCCAAAAACCCCCGTACTTGGTTTAGCAGGAGGGATAGATCATAGAGTGCTCTCAAATTTGGGGCCGACCTGTTTGACTTCACAAGTTCAATATTTCCCGCCGAAACCAAAAACTCCTCCTCACCTGGAATTTTGAACGATCCTCTTGAAAATCGCCGAACTTTTTCTCTGCACCACGTGTTGAAATTTGCCTTTGTTTACAACTCATGCAAAGCCACAAGTGAAAAAAAGTGGGACAGGAAGTGGCGGAAGTCTCGTGGCTTCAATTGAAACGAGATTTGGCGCGAGATTTACGGAAACTTCCATGTATGGAAGTACGAAGATGGCCGAACATTAGCAGACGCTTTCGGACGTTTTGCCCATGGGCATGAACGGACGCTTTGGGCCGCTGTGCCCAGAAAAGGGTGTTAAAGAGGCCAAATTTCTGGGAGTCTTTTTTGACCAAAACTTAACTTTCTCAGCCATATTAAAAACCTAAAAACTGCTTCCCAAAAGGGCACTGAATATTAGCGGGTCGTAGCCACACCGACTGGGGCGCGGATAAGAAACTTTTGTTGCACCTCAAACGAGCCCTGGTCCGTTCAAAACTGGACTACGGTTGTGCTGTGTACGGCTCCGCAAGATCATCTTACCTCAAACTCTTGGACCCTATCCACCACAAGGGCTTCGTCTTGTCTTGGAGCGTTCCGCACCACCCCTGTGACACCTGTACGCAGAGCAGGTAAACCCTTCACTGTCCAATCGCAGGCTGAAACTGTCTTTAAATTTATTATATCCGACTGTTCTCAGAACCACAGAATCCTGCCTATGACTGTGTTTTTGACCCTCCGTTCCAAAGTAATTTGAAAATAACCCGAAATGTATTCCCCCATTTGGGCTTCGTATGCAGCCTCACGTGCGGAATGCAGGTATAGCCCTGGGAGTAGTTTCCGATTTTTCCAAGTTTCCGGATCGACCTCCATGGCCCTTTTTCACACCAGAGATTCGTTTTTGATCTCGCAGCTTTCCGTAAGGAGTCTACCAGCTCTCTGGCGTACAAGGCTTTGTATGCCGAGCTCTGTTCCAAATTCCCATCCTATCAAAAAGTTTTCACTGAGGGTTCCAAGTCTGAGGTGGAGTGCCTGTGCGCCTACTGCCCTGGGGCCCTTCTCAGATATTGTTGGAACATACACATTCAATGCTTCTGTCTATTCTGCTGAACTTGCTGCTCTAGTACTGGCTTTGAAGATAAACTCCCATTCTTCGAGGAGGGACTTTCCCGGTTCTGTCGATTCGCTGTCAGCTTTGGAGGCCATAGCTGGCCGCAACCTTCAGCATCCAGAACTTTTATTTTTTTTTGAACTTTTAGCAAGTTGAAGCGGGCAGTTACAACATTATCTTGCTTGTTCCTGGCCATGTTGGCAACGGCGGAACGAAATGGTTTTATCGTTTAGCCAAGAACGCCACAAGAGAGAAACGTCCCACACTTATACCCCTGCTCAGATGTGAAACCCCAAAATTAACGATTATGTGAGAGACCTCTGGCAGGAGGATTGGAACACACAGACGAATAACAAACTCTTTCAGATCCTCCAAACCTTAAAGACTTCCTCCCATCTACGTCGGTGGTCGTAAAGAGGAAACGGTTCTGTGCCGGGTGCACACCGGCCATTGTATTTTACCCATTCTTACCTTTTAAAAAAGTGAGAAGCTCCGTGGGCATTCCATGTCATGCACCACTCACAATGAAACATGTTCTTTTTAGAGTGTTTGGGAATTGCCCCGATGTGAGACCCCAAACATTTTACAGCGGAGTCCTAAGATCCTGTTCAGGATGTCCCGCCTGACGTGATCCTTGGGTTTTTGAGAGAAATTAACATTTTTCATCGATTTGAGATTTTACGGAAGAAGGATTTTTAACAAAGTTTCCTGTTCGTTTGTAGACGATGTCATTTAACGAGAATGTTGAAAGTTGTTTTTTTTTTTTTTTTTTTTTTCTTTTTTTTTTTTTTTAAATAGACGGGGTGAGTTGATTTTAACGTGTTGACAGCCTGGTTGGGGGGGGGGGGGGGGGGGGGGGGGGGTTTTTTTTTGGGGGGGGGGGGGTGTGTTTGTGTTTTTTGGATGTGGCCCCTCTGCGGTCGGCTGGGCTATAAGCAACATTAAATTATCTTATCTTATATAAAATGGAAGGAAAAAAAAAAGAAAAAAAAAAGCTAAGCCCAGACATCCTCAAACACCACAGACACAGACACACCCACACACCACAGTTCTTTTATGTCACAGATTTACGAGTATAGGGGCAGAATGGGCAGCTTAGAGGAAAGAAGTTGCAACATCCTCATATACATTGAAATAGGTGGTGGAGACAGGGTGGTAGGCACCCTTGAATGGGAGTCACCCCATACCACTGACCCTGGGCCGAAATAAGTTAATCGAAAGTTATATGGGTACCGTATAGGAGGCATATCCTAAGATGACAAGCTTAGATCATAGACATAGTATTCCGCCAATATAGCATATATATAATAAACACAGTTGGTCAAGAAATGGACTTATTTGTCAATTCTCTTTTAATTTATACTACCTAGATCAGATCATTACGTCATCATACCACATTCTCGCCCTCTCTTTTTTATCTCACTACAGCTTTCTCTCTCCTCTTTCTAGTGTCAATCTCTCACTCCTATCTTAAGAATAGTACCAATCGGTCTTTACACAATCAGTATTACATTTTGAAATGTAATGAGATTATTATCATATTGCTAAATTAAGATACAAGAAAATCTTAACTAAAAAAAAGGCAGATACAATAAAGCCCGGGTCTCCCCATAACCATTTTTCATCAAAAGTCATGTGTGTTTTCCATTGAATAGCTGATGCTCATTGCTCATCTGTTCTGTTTTTCAAAAGAGGCAGAAAGGCCTGATTTCCTGGTTTTACATTTTGTAGGTTAGCATTTGTATATAAAAAATTTAGCTAGTAGTATTATCAGATCTATTACTTGTCATTCTTTACATTTGTTTAGTGTTCCGAAAACAGACAGTTTCCTATCCAGCAAAAACTTTTCAGCGTGTTGCATCTTGTCCATCATAACAAATAATGGAAATTTGGCCAGAACTGGTTGGACAACTTCACAATCACAAATCATTGAATTATACGACTGCTCCTCTTGTTCACAGAAATTGCACATTGGAGAGTATTATGATATATTGAAGGAAATAAATATCAATGTGTTGGAAGGCTCCTACGAATAAGTCTGAAATTGGAACGACATCTAACTGTGAATCAAGAGCTGTTTTGTAACAGTGAAGAAAAATGTGTTCCCAACTTAAATTATCAACATACACGTTCATTTTGTACACAAGTTTGGTTCAACGTTATAATCATATAATATATTTTTGTACAAATTTTGTTTGCCTTTATAAATATCGAACCAAGCATTGTTGTCTATGCAATTATATCTGCCTTGAGTTAATGTTAGTTACGCTTTTCTACCATAAGAACTAACGCATTCAAATGCTGCATATGTAAGGAAATTAGTTCTGATCTGGATAATTGTTACAGAACTCATTATAGTTCCATCAAGTTAAGCATATCATTAATTATTTTATTAAATGAAAAAAATGTTCATGGTCAACCAATCTATGTAGAAACACAGGTTTTCTTCCCTTAGAATATTATAATTGTAGTGTTAGAATATTAGGCTGTAGTGAAGACATTCAGACAAGAATTTCATCAACTGAATCGGACCAAGACTTTGCAGCTATTCGTTATAAAGCTTAGTACACCTTCCAGAAAGGATAATCACCTCTTTGTTTATAGTTCTGCATATTCAATGCCAAAGTTATGTACCTTTTTAACTCTGTTATCCTTATAATAGTAAACTCTTTCACGTGGATTCCTCCATCAGTCTTTCAACCAATCTGATTTTTCCTCGCAGACAGAAACGAATTATATTAAGCAAATCTCAAACCACCATTACTATATTCTTTACGTTCACTATAGACTTTTTTTTATTTTTACTTTGTTTTTCATTCCAAAGAAAGGTATAAAGCACTTTTTCTAAGGAGTATAGGAAGTTGTCAGGGGTTCCTAGGTAGATTAATTAAGAGATGGAACACATTTTGAAAATACTAGTGATTTGATACTGTTATTTTCCCCAAAAGGAGTTAGATTACGTTTAGTCCAAAAATTCATCATTCTTGTCATGCATTGAATTGTCTTCAAAATAAAGTCTAACTATAGATTTAGTATCCTGTTGACAACTTTATTTCCTAGAATATTTAAATTTTCCGGGGTCCCAAATGAAGTTTTTGTCTCTCATGGAACTGAATCTCCCACAGATTCTTCTCGTCCCAAGCCATACAACTTGACTTTATCAAAATTTATTTTAAGCCCAGACATTCTAGAAAGCAAGTTAAGGCACTACAGCTCGATGAATGATCATTCATTTCCATCCAGAAATAGAGTAGTATCATCAGAAACTGAGAATCAGATCCTCTCTACCATTGATGGTTAACCCTTGATATTAGTTTTAGAACTCATCATGATGGACAGAATTACAGCACAAATGTTAGAATAAGGTAAGGTGAGGCTGGGTCGCCTTGACTTACTCCCTCGTCCTTATGGAGAACAAAAGGAATACTGACCATTGACAAATCACACATGTGGAAATATTTGTATAAAAAGTGCTTATCCATCTTATCATATCAGGGCCAAATTTGAAAAATCGTAAACATTTCTGTAAAAAGATCCAAGATACACTATCGAACGCTTTCCAAAATCAATAGCAAATAATAGACCAGGAATGTTGTTTTTTTTCCTGCATATATTAATGTGTCATAGATTAGGCGAATATTTTCTCCTATGTAGCGCCTTTTAGGAAGCCTTTTTGCTTTCATGTATAATTTTGTGTAAAACGCTCTTTAGCCGATTCACAATACATGCAAGGCTATCTTATATGCTACATTTAGAAGGGAAATGGGACGCCAGTTTTTTAATGAATCGCTTTGGCTTACCGTCTTTTGGATGCAAGTAAATAGTGCCTTGGCGTTGAGTAATAGATAACTGGCCTGTTTTGAATCCTTCATTAATAGAACGCACAAGAAATGTACCTAAATCAGAAAAGAAAAATTTGTAGAATTCTACTGTAAATCCATCTGGACCTGGGCTTTTGAAATTTTTCATATTTTTTAGTGCAATGGCTGCTTCTCGAAGGGTGACCAATCCCTCGATGCTCACACTATCTTCATCTGTCAATACTGGAGCTTCAAGAGAATCAACACGGTCTATGTCTAAATTTGTTACAATCTGGGGGAATATAATTCTCTAAATAACTCTGTACTTCTTTCAAGATGCCTTCTTGGTCAGTTAAAGTGTTTCCATAATTTTTTTTCTAGATAAGGCATAGTTTTGTCTAAATAGTTTTCTATTTTCCATATTGCAGAAATATCTATTAACTCTTTCTCCTTTACAGATCCAGTGAACCTTGGATCTACAGCCATGCCTTGAATTCTTTTGTCTCTTAATTCTTGTAATTCTACCTTGAGATCTTCCAGTGGGGCAATATCTTCTCCCTGGAGATTTGATTCCAGCTGACTAATTCTTTTTTCAAGATCAACTTCACGTTTATTACTTCTTTCTTTTTAAAAGTAGAGTATGATATAGTTTTTCCTCTTATTTTCAAGTAAAAGTGTTTCAAAGAAGAGCTGGTCACCAATCTGTTGTTTCTGCAATGATGGATTTATGTGTAAGATTTTATTATTGGACCACTTAATACACAGGCCAGGCCATGATTGTGAAAAGAAGCCAGTTTTGTCTCTTATGTGTAAACAAAGTGAATCTGTGTAATCACCCAGTTGTGGTAGTCCAGGTGCGTACACAAGTGCATGCATGTGTTCGTATATGAGTGGGTGTGTGAGTATGTGCCAGCACAATGAATGTTAACGTTGGCATTTTTGTGGCAATTATAACTGCTAACATAACCAATTTTTGCAGAACAAATACTACGACTCTCTCAGCCATTCCCAGCATGGATATGTTGCCAGAGGATAAATACTATGACTTTCTCAGCCGTTCCCTGCATGGAGATGTTGCCAAAAGATAAATACTATGACTTTCTCAGCCATTCCCTGCGTGGAGATGTTGCCAGAGGATAAATACTATGACTTTCTCAGCCATTCCCTGCATGGAGATGTTGCCAAAAGATAAATACTATGACTTTCTCAGCCATTCCCTGCATGGAGATATTGCCAGAAGATAAATACTATGACTTTCTCAGCCATTGCCTGCATGGAGATGTTGCCAGAGGATGAATACTATGACTTTCTCAGCCATTCCCAGCATGGAGTTGTTGCCAGAGGATGAATACTATAACTTTCTCAGCCATTCCCAGCATGGAGTTGTTGCCAGAGGATAAATACTATGACTTTCTCAGCCATTCCCAGCATGGAGTTGTTGCCAGAGGATGAATACTATGACTTTCTCAGCCATTCCCTGCATGGAGTTGTTGCCAAAAGATAAAGCATAGCTGCCACCCCCTTCTGAAATTTTCCTTGAATTTCCCTAATTTGCAAAATCATGAATTAATTATTTGAAGAAAAAAAAAGAAAGAGAGAAAATAAACAACCACCAAACAGAAATTCAAAGTTTGTTACAGTATGTCGGGCTTGGTGGTCATTTTTTTAATAGGGATGATAAAACAACATGATAGAGCAGATCAGTGCTCAAATGATGTTGCATGCATGTTGAAAATGCATTTTCTTTTAAAATCCTACATTTGTCATCTAAGGCATCATGGGGTTAGAAATGCATTCCGTCAAAAGTTGAACAGCCCCATCCTTCAGCCCACCCATCCTCTTTCATCTTCTGGTTCGGAGTTTTGGACTCAGAAGATTGGCAGCCATGGTTAAGACTGTAAATCTCTGAATAACGCTTTCAGCAATATTTTCCAATGTAACAGAGTTATCTTATTCCAATAAATGGTGATAATTTCTTATAAATAGTAATCAGTAGCAGTTATTGCTAGATACACTGATGAAACATATGTACCTTTTTATGTGACTTATTTTACAAATGTTTAAATACATTCAATCAAAATAAGATCATGTAATAAGATTTCTATCAGATAAAGATGCAGATAAGAATGAATATGTTACTAAATATAGAATTAGGAGGAGTCACATGAGATGTATCTTCCCAATAATAGCTAAGCCTATATTGATTTATATTGATTAAAAATAATGAAGAAAATATTAATAATGATACATATGATGATAATAATGAATGAACCAAGCAAGTGAAGCCACTTTAAAGCAGCAAATGAATCTGACTTAGGGGTTGCAAGTCTTCCAGAATAAACTGAAAATCTGGAACGAAAATATTGTGTGTTTTACTTTTGTCGGAATTGGTGAGATCGGGCTTTGGCATTTACATGTTGGACATGTGCCTTTTAAGGCATGTTTGAATGAGTTAGATTTATATATTGATTGTAAGGTGCCTGAAAATAGTTCCAGAATCACATCTTGTTTCAGTTAATTTTCAGTACTGCTGGGATAGCCACAATCCAAGTTCAGAATGAAAGAGGTGACAGTTCTGTTTCAGGGTCAGACACTCTTCCTTACTTGCACAGTCTTTCTTGTTTCAGCAGTCATGATCGCACATTTTTTTTCTTTCATTTTAACAATTTGATTTGATTGCAGCAAGTATTATACATTAACAATAATTTTCTAGGATGACATGGTGCTTTAAGAGTTCTGCACGTTGTTATAAGGAAAATATGATGAAAGAATTGAAGAAAGAATGGAAAAACCCTCCCTTCCCTCTTCTCTCTGTCTGTGCATTTAGTTTTCCATGATCAGTACAAATTTATACAAATACAGGGTAAGTTTGTTTTTAAAAAAATAAATTTCCAGAACAATTGAAAGTGGGTATTATCATGGGAAAACCTGAAACGGATGCAACAAATGAGGTGTCATATACATGTTACCTAAAAAAAAAAAATAGTGTCTGGGTTTAGTGTCACATGACATTGTCATAATGTATATGATATACATTATGACAATGTCATGTGACACTAAAGCCAATCAAATGAGGAAAGGGCACTAGGACAATGACAGCAAAGTGTTTGCTGGAACTGGGCCATCACTGGTAGCACACATAGTACACCATGGATATCCCTCACACCCTCTCCTTTCACCCCTCCCCTTGCTACACCCCACACCCCCCCTCCCCCACTCCCCCACCCCTTCCCGTTGCACAGGAAATTTCCAGTTCTGATCCTGTCCTTTGAGTACATTGTGTACTGACTGTACCTACCCTTCAGTTCTTTCACAGAGACTACTCTGAAGCTGTTTAAAATTATTACATTTTTATATCGCAAATAAAATGTGCATGCCTTTCTCCTCTCCCAGCAGTGCAGTTCACCCTTTCATTCTCACATGTGAGTCAAAGTGGGCAAATGGCCTCTCTTTCATGTCTTTAGTTTTCTTGTGTTTATTGTTTTAGTGTATTCACTAATTAGGACAAACTGATGACATGTACCTGTTACTGTTTTCTGTATCATTTAATAGTTTATTCATTTTCGTCTTTTTAATGTTGATTTTGTGTGTGTGTGTGTGTGGTTTGTTTTGGTCATTACCCATTACTTTTTTTTATCTTATGAGATTGCACTCAGGTTTTTTTCTTTTTGTCTGTAAAATACGCACAACAATCATTGTTGCTTTCTTATTGTCCCATGATGTTTGTCATTTTATACTTTCAAATTCAATGACATTGTGAAAGGCTGCTCATTCGTCTTATGTCCTTCACTTTTGCACCCTCCAGATTTTAAATGTCATTTCAGAAGTTTAAAGATACAGGTCATTTGTTTATTGCTTTCTATATACACATCAAAATGTATTCACTGTGGCTGTATTTCACTATTCTCATCTTTCAGTTTCAACATACAATGTACAACAAAAAACAAAAAACGCCCTGTGGTTGGTTCTTTTCCTCTTTGATTTAGTGTCCCTTTTCCTTCTTTAATGTCACTCTATTAGAAGAGGTCTTCTTTATACAAATTTGTGGTATTCAATGTTTGGGAAAAAAATGAAACGAAAAGACAAAGAAGGAGTAGAATACTGAAAACATTTGCTTTCATTTGGGATGACAGCCAGAATTTGAGCTGCTTGCTGGATAGAATGCTCATCAAAATTTTTTTATCTTTGTGCCAGTCAGGTATCTTTTGCATCAGTCTTTGACAAACAGACTTTTTTTTACATAATACAAAGATGTTGCCAACCTTTCTGTTAATGAGCGAAATGTTTCTTGACAGAAATGGCGTATGTTGGCCTAATTCTCAATAAAGTCACAAAGTCAGTTACATTTTTGGAACAGCCCTGATGTGGCCCTTTGCGGTCGGCTGGGCTATAAGCAACATTATCTTATCTTACTTAAGTGTACTGTCGCTAAGAAATTGTCAGGACAATGCAAAAGATTTTAAAGAAAAAAAAAATGGGGGGGGGGGGGGGGGGGGCTTTCACTTCCACCCCAAACTGGCACTCCCTCATCTTTGGGCCTAAATTGTTTAAAAATGGCCTAAACTTGTGGTGTGGTTTAGATCTGATGGCCTGTCAAGAAAAATTCCAACAACATCCCTGTCATCAGTTTGCCCATCTTTTTCTACCTCAGTCTCTCTCTCTCTCTCTCTCCCTCTCTCTCTCTCTCTCTCTCTCTCTCTCTCTCTCTCTCTCTCTCTCTCTCTCTCTCTCTCTCTCTCTCTCTCTCTCTCTCTCTTCCTAGGTGCGTTGTGTTGCGTTGTGTGTGTGTGTGTGTGTGTGTGTGTGTGTGTGCGCGCGTGCGCACTCACACACACACACACACATACACACACACACACACCACACACACACACACACACACACACACACACACACACACACACACACACACAAACCAGAACAAAACAAAAAAATGTTATTTTCATAAATAATGAAATAATGAACAGGTAGGGTAACTCTTGCTTCCAATGATGAAAGAAGTACACTCCCATAACTCCAAACGAATGCTGCTTCGTTCGGAGTTATGGGCCTGAGTTCATGTCATCATGGGAGCAAGAGTTATCCTACTTGTTGGTTCTTCACTGTTTACTGTTGTCTGCCTCATGTAGAATCCCCTTTAGTATCATAAGTCCTCTGTACTTGGAGTATAGGTCCGTAAAAAAATGTAGTTGCTTTTGATGTTTTATCTATTTGCTGTTTTAATTTTGGTTTCACATATTATGCCATCTTGCTCAGATTACCTCATTTGGACAGCTTAATGGCTAATTGAGTAGATAACTATCTCAGTGTATCTCTAAGACATGCATTTTTTGCCTACTGTTTGTTTGTTTGTTTGTTTGTTTTATTTGCTTGTTTAAATAATTAGATGTGTATTCCGTCATATCCCCAAAGACAACTCTCTCTCTCTCTCTCTCTCTCTCTCTCTCTCTCTCTCTCTCTCTCTCTCTCTCTCTCTCTCTCTCTTCCTCCCTCCCTCCCTCCCTCCCTCGCCTTCCCCCATCCCCCCTCTCTCCTGTCTATGATAAATGTTTGAAGATGGGACTAAGGACATAGTGAGAATACTACTAAACATTAAAAAAATCCTTTTACAGAGTGTATTTTCAGGTTTTCCTATGGTCACTGCAAATAATGACTTAAACAGTGGCATCTGTAGGTCAAACTATGGCATCTGGTGTTAGGTCACAATCGTTACCTCATCACAGTCTTTGGATATGCAAAAACTGAAGTAAAAAAAAAGAAAAAAAAAAAGATGAATCGTTCTCTTGCTGTATAGATCAAATTCACTGGGCTTTTTACTACTAGACCATCATCTGAAGATTTTTACTCTTTTTCTGCATCATAGAAAGTTATCTATCATGGTTCCCCGAAGATGGAGTATGGCTGCCTTAATGACTGGATAAAAAATGGTCATACATGCATTGGGTAGATGGGATTAATCCTTGCCTGTCTATACAGGGAGTGTCCGCAGGAGTATCAGCCTGTGTACGCCAAAAAAAAAAAAAAAAATCTAGCATGGATTCCTTATGCAAAAGAGAACAAACCTCACTCTTGGACACAGCATAAGTTTTGTTTTCTAGAGTGTATAGGTGAATTATAGACTATTGATAAAGTACACAACAGTTGATAATTTTATATGTTGAGGTGGTTAGCATTAAATAAGTCCTGTTCTGTAGAGAGATGTCATCAAACAGTTACTCTGCCATCTGCTGTCATCTCCATACTAGTTCATTTGTTATCGTCTAAGAATCAATATTTTTTTTCTCTGTATTATTACTGGGAAAAGATTTGATAAGGGAAATTTGTAATTATTGCTAAATGAGTACATTTGTGACTCTTTATGGGATGGACATGGTATTGTATTTGTGAAATAGATAATGATGTTTGGTGATTTGTGTGCGTGCGCGTGCGTGCGTGTGTGTGTGTGTGTGTGTGCACGTGCATTTGTGTTTCTGTGTGTTACAGCAAATTGTGCGGCGGCCAGTACATGAGAAAGAGTTGGAGGGCTGGGAGGTCTATGATGAAATCACCAGTGGCAGAGGAAATGGGCAGAAGATTAGCAACTCCAAACAGCAGAACTTGGAGGTGAGCCTAGTGCTTGGATTAACAAACATGCTCCAGCATGCACACAGCAAAGTGTGCATGGATCTGTTGCTACTTCACAGTCTCTTGCTGGCTTCCCATCCGGTCTACACACACATTCTTTTTGGATCTTTGTCTCCCTCCTCTGTTCCATCCTTTTTACTCAACTTCTGTTTCCCGCCGCCCCATCTTTGTACTCTCTGTGTCCTGGCTTTTCTTTTCTTTGCTCCACACATCAGGTTTTATGAAATGCATTGTTAGAGGTTTTTAACGATACGTCTTCATGAGCATTCTATTTTCATGTCAGGTCTTTCTTTTCTGCCCTGTAACAACCCTGAAAGCTAGGGGTGTTGTGTGTGATCAGATGAACTGAAGCTTTCATTTTCTCTTTGTTTCCTCTCTCATTTACCTGACTTGTTGTGTCTTTGAAATCATTTCTGAGGTGTCTGTCACTTTTCGTAAGTCAGTGCATGACAAGGATTAATCATCTTGGTCGGTGCAAACTACTGATAGTAGAAATGAAGTTTTAAATGCTTATAAACGTAGTTATATGACTGTAAGAACTATGCGATGTTTTGGACCTTGCCATGATGTAAGAATAATGGGGATATAAAGCAGAATCAAGCTTATGAGGTCCACCAGCCGCCATGGCGAAGTGGTTAGCGTCGCGGACTCCTGGTTGGGAGGTCGTGGGTTCGAATCCCATCAGAGTCATGTGGGTTTTTTTGCCCCGACCGGCTCCTACCCAGAATTGAGTTTGCTGCGGTCTCAGTTGGGAAGACTGGGACCACACAGTCAAGTTTCATCCACTTAATGGATGCGTTTCTGAGAGTGTTGCTCAAATTTCCTGACCAACACTGCAGGTGCCTGTATCTCTCGGGCCTGGTTGACGCTGGGATATATTATGAAAGAAAGCGTAGAGTACAGCCCTGTCATGTAGTCTCAGACCAAAATGGAAATTCGTAGTATCATCTTAATCATCCTCATTCTCATTGATCAGCATAAAAAATAAAAATGTCTCAAATTCTGTGGCCCTTCATGCCCTGCTCTCATGGTGACCTCAGTTTCGATGTCCTCTCCACCTCTTTGGCCTTAGTTTGGTTCCGTCGGGGTCACCGGTATCGGTGAGTCCATGGGTGCTGTCGTTGGACGGACGTGGTGGCGCCCTCCAGAGGGAGAGCTCACTCATGCCGGCTCCGCGGCTAAGCAATTATTGTCGTCAGTAGGGGGCTTAGTAGGTGGTGTCCTGCGTATGTTAGATCGGAACAGGCGCCACTGAACACCACCGAAGTGACTCGGCAGCAGTGCAGTGTCTCCTCTGGTGGGTTGCCTCTTGACGACTTGACATTGACTACTCCATGTGGATGGGCAGTGCCGGGGCTGCGGCGGGGCCAACCGGGCTGTGGTTGTGGATGGGGTGTCGGAATGAGCGGCATGGGTGCACTGCCTCTGAGTTGGCGCAGAGGTTGGGACAGCAAAAAAAAAAAATGTTTATGAGGTCCTTGAATTTGTATGTTCTTGCAAAGCCATTTAAATCATTTTTCTTTTACTTTTCTGTCCAAACAAATGTCTTACTTCTACTTTGCGTATAACATTGCCATAGTATCAAGATCCCTCCCAAAAGTAAAACAAAATTGTGAGAGCAGGAAGATAACCTTGCCTCTATACCCTGTAAGGCAATGAGAGTGATTGCCCTTAGTGGGTTCACTTCAGTCTGACTATAATTATAATCTAGGCCAGTATTCTTCTTATCGTTAATGAGGAACACATCCCCCAGAGTTCGATCTAAGATTTTTTCGGAGCACATGGGTCCTCTCAAGTGGCTGTTTAAGCTCACTTTCATTTAGGTTGAAGAAACTTATTTCCCTCTTCCTTCACAAGGGAGAATTTTGTCCATAAATTTCCACATGTTGTGCTTTGTCGCATTCTCTCTATAGTATTTGGCTCTGCCGTCTTGTGTATGGAGTCTCTTTCACTGTCCTCCATTCTCCTCTGCTTCGGATGTCTCCCGTATCATTTCTTGATTTGTTCTCTCAGTCTGTCCTGTGCATCTTTAGGAAAGGGACTGTCTTTGAAGATGCTGTGAAGAGATTTTGTGCCTTGCCAGAGTTTAGGCCCTGTGGCATCTGCTGGGCTTTTGTCTACCTTACTCGAGTCCTCTCCTCTCTCTGGTCTAGGGAGTCAGGCTTGGTCCTCCCGTGATCATTTTGGGCTCAGGATAACTTTTCCTGCTTTCCGTACCCTTGTCCTACCTTTTTAGGCCAATCTTTTGATTGCCTTTAAGAATTCAAAAAATAAAAGACAGAGACAGAGAGGAAGAGAATAAGAAGAATAAAAGAGGAGAAAAAAAGAAAAACTTTTAAAGAAAAAAATTACAGAAGGCCCCTGTTCCCTTCCCCCCTCCACCTGTCTTCTTGTCCTTTCCCCCCATGCCACCCTCCCCTTCCCATACCTGGTTCCCCAGGAGGAATCTGTCCTGGGCTTAGGCTGGAAGATGTGTCTATCTTTGTCCTTCAGAGATGATGACATGCAGGACCATCTGACCATCTGTCAACCTTCTTCCTTCAGTGGGTGGCTTTCACTTGAGACAGATAGATTCTGACAATGATTATTAAAAGCCTTTGGGTTTTTTTCCACCACGCCCACTACCCACACCCCCTCCTTTTCCCTCTGACATTTACCCCAGCTTGTGCCAAGGTACCATCAGATCTAGCAGGGCTTCCATTCTGGTTAAAGAGGTGGATTTCCTCCTTCAAATGGGCGTACTCTTGGTGGTGCTTCTTTCTGGTCTCTGGGGATTTTTGACATTCTTTTCCTTATTCCCAAGAAAAATGACAAGTTTGGATCTGTGATTGATCTCAGCATGCTGAACCTGTTTCTTTCTCTACTGAAGTATACCTTGGAGGCAGTCCGAAGGCTGCACACTTCCATTCCATCCACAGATAAGACCATAAGCCTCGACCTCTTAGAAGTGTATTTCGTTATTCCCATTTGCAGGTTATTTGAGGAATAACTTTGGTTTGCTTTTCAGGGAAGGGTCTTCTCTTCGAAGCCTCCCCTTCAGTCTGTATCACAGCCCTTTGGATTTCTGGGCTTTCTGATGAATTGAGAGAAGACTAACTGGGTGTCTCTTAGGATTTCATACATATTGGTAAGCACTTACTGACAGGTCAGAATTTGATTTGCCTCCAGGGGTCATGGCAGAAAGGATCCTTTGCTTAGTCATGTCTCCAGTCTCAGTCTGCGTCTCCTCGCAGCCTTCAGACAGTGATTGCACTTGCCTCCTCAGCTGCAGATCTCGTCTGTCTGGGCTGTCTCCATCTCTGTCCCCTTTATTGAGCTCTGAGTGATGCCTGGGATCAGTCGTCATCCCGTAGGGATGTTCTGCTTCCCATGACTCAGACTCTCGGGTCTGTTTCCAGCCTTGATTCGACTTGGTTTGGTTGAACTCCGAGGTGCTACTGCTTCTTCCTCTGTTGTTGCACACCATGTATGCTGACACCAGTGAGTACACACCTTTCCCCCTCTTCCCAGAAGACCCGCAGTACTTGGTTATAGCAGGAGGTGATAGATCATATGAGTGCTCTCAAATTGAAAGTGGTCTTCCTTGCTCTTAACAACTGGTCTCAGATGGTGGAAGGCCAGCCTGTTATGTGTACAGATGATTCCACTGTGGTAGCTTATTTGAAGAACCAAGGCGGGACTTGATCTAGGGCCTTGAACAACACATGGAGATTGATCTTGTATTCTGGTTCTTGACAAATTAAACATGAGACTTGGTAGTATTTGGTTTCCTTTTCATGCATTTGCACAAAGAATATTGATGTAATTTTTTAAAATTTTAACAGTAAACCAAACATTGGATTCCACAGTTTTTGTTGGTAGCAACATATTTTGTAGAATCTAAATGATGGTTTGTTAATGCTATCATTCCTCACCCCTGTATTTACCCACCACATGCAGCTTAGATTATCATTACCTTTATATTTTTTCCTTACAGGACAAAGTCCAATACATAATATATGTCTGCTCATGCACACACACACACACACACACACACACACACACACACACACACACACACACACACATGTAATACAGTTTTGTCATGAACTGTGTGCAGATCTCCCTGTCCCTGAAGGATGGCATAGGCATATCACTGATCAACAGCATCCTTGAAGAACTGGTGTAACATCACTCTGAGAAACATACAGGTGGAGATGGCTGTGCGCCATTCCCACCTCACCCTGGAGGCCAGTGTGGTTGAAGTGAAGGCAAGTGAACCGCGATCATGTTGAAGAAAATGATTCAGGTTAAACTGATGAAAATGATTCAGGTTAAGTTGATGTGTTAGACCCAGCTGATACAATGGATTTTTTTTTCCAGTGACCTCTTGCTTTTTCGAAGTGTGTTAAAAGACATTTTGTTTTTTTAAAATATCCGCAATTATGTTTATCTTTAAAAACTTTTAGTTTGTTGTTGTTGTGTTTACATTTTTATGTGTCACATTGATACACTGTTTTGCCAATTTTGTTCATTTGTTTTGTGATGTATGTATGTTTCTGACATGGTTTTTTGTGAGTATTTACTGTTACCTTAGTTAGCATTTGATAAGAAACTAGTTTTTTGACATCATCATAGGGTACCATGTCAAACTGAATGTGAGCAATGGCCAGTTTGCTCGGTCTGCTTAACTGAATTACTTTGCTAATGCAGTAATAAGATCTGCATCAGGCAAACTTCCCCCTACCAGTCATGAAGACATTTTCATTTCTGTTCCCTTCCTTCCATGGCCAAACACTGAACAAGAGGCTTCAGTCCTGGTTTTCTGCTGTGTCTGTTGCTTTACCATTTATACAGTACTCAGCTGCTTCCATACTTTATTCTGTAGCTAACTGGACCCCCTTTAACTCTTTCCATCCATTAACACACGTGGCTGCCTATGCCCAAGAGATGTCAGTCTTGGTTCAGATCTTGCACATGAAACCCTTAGAATAATTTGAAGCTCTTTCCTTCCAGTGTTATGTGATGCCTTGATTAAGCACATTTTGAATTATTTGTTGAATTTTTGTATCCCCTTCACCCCTCCCTGCACCTCTCTCACCCTGAAACCATAAGACGGTGAAGCAAAGTTTTAGATGAAATCGTAATGGATGATATTAGCACATAATTCTAATTATATAGATAAGAAAAAGGTCTATGAATTTACATGGTTGCTGAAGTGAAATTTGATTCTGACATGCTCAAGTTTAATTTGCATTTATCACAAATGCAACAATACAGTGTGTTGACATAAGCAGTATAGATGAAGTGATGAAGGATCTGTTTGGCTACTATCTGTCAAAATGGTAGTTGGATTTGTGGATTGTGTGCAGTGAACAAATTGTCCAGACTTTGTGTTACTTCAGTCTGTTTGTCTGGCTGTGTAGGAGTGTGTTGTTGACTGGCTGTGTAGAGTGTGTTTTTTGACTACTGTTAACTGGCTGTGTAGGAGTGTGTTGTTGACTACTGTTTTAAATGGCTGTGTAGGAGTGTGTTGTTGACTACTGTTAACTGGCTGTGTAGGAGTGTGTTGTTGACTGGCTGTGTAGGAGTGTGTTGTTGACTGGCTGTGTAGGAGTGTGTTGTTGACTACTGTTAACTGGCTGTGTAGGGTGTGTTGTTGACTACTGTTAACTGGCTGTGTAGGAGTGTGTTGTTGACTGGCTGTGTAGGAGTGTGTTGTTGACTGGCTGTGCAAAAGTGTGTTGTTGACTACTGTTAACTGGCTGTGTAGGAGTGTGTTGTTAACTGGCTGTGTAGGAGTGTGTTGTTGACTGGCTGTGCAGGAGTGTGTTGTTAACTGGCTGTGCAAAAGTGTGTTGTTGACTACTGTTAACTGGCTGTGTAGGAGTGTATTGTTAACTGGTTGTGCAAAAGTGTGTTATTGACTGGCTGTGCAAAAGTGTGTTGTTGACTACTGTTAACTGGCTGTGTAGGAGCGTGTTGTTAACTGGCTGTGCAGGAGTGTGTTGTTGACTGGCTGTGCAAAAGTGTGTTGTTGACTACTGTTAACTGGCTGTGTAGGAGCGTGTTGTTAACTGGCTGTGCAGGAGTGTGTTGTTGACTGGCTGTGTAGGAGTGTGTTGTTGACTACTGTTAACTGGCTGTGTAGGGGTGTGTTGTTAACTGGCTGTGCAGGAGTGTGTTGTTGACTGGCTGTGTAGGAGTGTGTTGTTGACTAGCTGTACAGTTTTTCCTGCACAGTTTTCTGCTCAGTCAATACAGTTCATGGAGTTGGTAATTGACATAGTTGACAAGACTCAAATATTCTCCTGTTATTGCTTTTATCATTGAAAACTATAGTAGAGGCTCCATTGCAGTTGGTAAAACATTGGATATAAGCAGGTAAGGTAGTTTATAGAAAATACATGTGTGTCAGAGATTCAAAGGAGGGCAGAGCTGAAAGAGTGAAAGCGATGTCTCTGTACTGTGCTTTTTGGTTCAGATTGCAAGTCTGTCCTCCTGGAATAAATGTCTACTGAACCTTTCTTTCTAAACAAATCTTAAATAAATGTTAGCGAACCGCCCAGAGAACGTGGACAAACGAGTCACAAGACAAAACACGTGTTTCGACCTCTTAGGTCTTCCTCGGGTGATACATAAACGAATAAAACAACGAAAATTCACTTAGCTTTGGTGGCTTCAGATCGCTTAGGGTTCAGTGCAAGGAAGAAGGCGTTGAATGTCATTCCTTGCGCTGAACCCTAAGCGATCTGAAGCGATCAAAGCTAAGTGAATTTTCGTTGTTTTATTCGTTTATGTATCACCCGAGGAAGACCTAAGAGGTCGAAACACGTTGTGTTTTGTCTTGTGACTAGTTTGTCCATGTTCTCAGGGCGGTTCGCTAACATTTATTTAAGATTTGTTTAGATTTCCGCCTGCAGTCGTCTCGCTTTGCAACTAGATCTTTCTTTCTAAGACCAGGAAATACTCATAAAATGGTGCTGTTGACTTTTTGTTTTGAAGGCCCCTTTTCTCAGTCAGATTTTGGTGTAGACTTGACTTGACTTAGTCCTCTGAATTCCCTGGGGAACATAGGGCCGCAACCACACTCTTCCAGCGGACACGGTTTTGGGAGATCTTCTTCAGCTTGGCCCACGTCATTCCGGCGGCCTTCACTTCCGCGTCGGTACTCAGAAGAGTTGTCGGCGCACTGGCTTCCTGAAGGCTTTCACCAGCTCGCGTCATGGGCTCTGCTTGAGAGAACTCTTCCCCAACCATGCTATTCTCAGAAAAAGTCATTGCGGTTTCTGTAACAACGTTTGTTTTCTAGGACCGGGTTGTTAGCCCAATTCAAACCCCCAACCTGGAGGGCCAGTTGAGTGCTCTTTGTCTGGTCTCTACCCTTTGACCTGTCTGGCTTGGGTGGCCCTACCAGGAGACGAATCTCCCGCCAGCATAGCTCTCCGGGTCAAAGAGACACGCAAGCTCCCCAACCAACGGCAAGGTTGCACTCACTGGGAAGTTTTGGTGTAGAAGTTTGAACCTATTTGTAAGCCCCCAATCCCCTCAAAACTGAAAGTGTGCCATTAGATTAACCCAGAGGTTGTTTTCTGTCAACAACTGTGGGTGTTGCAGGTGGACAACCAGCTGTTGGGGGCTGTGCGACCTGTGATGGTGTATGTGACCCCCAACAAACGTGATACGCCAGACAACACAGCAGCCCTCCACATTACTGCCTACAAAGTGTCCAGTGCCAAGTGGAATGCTGATATATTCAAGGTATATTATCATTATTATCAAGAGCACTTATATAGCCCCTATCGTTGGTTAGAGACCAAGCTCTTAGTGCTTTACAATCCATGCTCGTGTGTACACAACAGGCTGCCTACCAGGATAGAAGCGACTGAAGAGTTGCCTGCTGGTGTGGCATTCAGTCATTTCCTACATCATTCAGTCAGTATCAGTCTCTCAATTTTCTTTCTGTATTCTTTCGATTTTTCATGCAGATTGCATGCTATGTGCAACTGTGTTATCCTCACCAGCAGCCAAAGCAACCTTCTCTTCAGAATGTTGGTGATGGGATTCTACATGTCTGCAAGATGTTATGCATGTGCTTACACACATGGAACCTCTGTTTATAGTCTCATTCAAAGGATTTTCTTTTTGGCTTTTTGGAAATGAAGTCCGAACCAATGTTTACCCTGAGGGAAAAATCCCCCTATACCGAAATGGCCTGGCGAGTCAGGATTATGTGCCCAGTGCTCTACCACCTGAGCTATGCCAGAAGAGGAATGGAGGAAGGGGGGAGTCTTCAGGTGCAGAGCGCTCAGACGTTTGTGATGTCTTGTATTCACAGAGATTCAGATTGTTGTTGCACCTGCACCATCAGTGCAGAAACAAATTACAATGACAAGTGGGAATTTGACCATATGGATCTGGCGAATGGGCATGGATCATCCAATATCAGACCATAGTGATAAGTCACTGTCAGTGTTTTTAATGAAGCCAGGCGTAAATTATAGCAACAAAATGAGAAACCGTTTGAGTAGAACTACACTGCATTGTCTGTTTTGTTGATTGGTTGTTGTACTTTATAGTTTAAACATTTTGATCTTATCCAGTTACCTGAATTGTAACAACCACTTTTTTTTACACAAATACACCTGCATGGATAATTTTGCTTGATTCCATCATTTTCAAAATTGCTGCCTGATATTCACCAGCAGTGGGTCATTTGACCCATGATTGCACAAAACGGTCTGACATGGTGTGTGCATTTATATGTCTGTCTATCCATCCATTCATTCGTTCGTTTATTCTTATATGATTATGACACAAGTTGGCATGAACACCTATTTTACTGTGTGTTGATCCCTCTGATTATACTGTTGTTGAATTTCCAGCACCTGTTCATCAGCACCAAACGACTGACAGTGCACTTGGAAGAGAGGCTGCTGTGGAAGCTCATGCAGTTTGCTGGGTTTAAGAAGGATGCGTCAGATCTGCATCGCTTGGAAGATACTTATGATACCCACAGGTAATGCATTTTTGATGATGGGAAACTCTCCTGCCTGAAGAGAGAAATTGATCAGAGTTACTGTTTTGTTTTGTTTTGTTTTTATTTCTGTCATATCAGAAACAAAATGCACAATTTTTAGTGTAGTCTGCTCTAGTTCTTCATCTGATGAAAGTACTTTTTCACATTCAATTATAGAACACTTCTGGAATGTTCACACTATCTGCATCAGATTCACAAAGCTTCATTCTGAGTATCACCAAGTGTGAAATTTCTGATGATTTCGAATGCAGGGGAAAAAAATCATGTTTCTTTTCAATAGCATTGCCTTGTTTGCTTCCATCAAAGGCACAGTTTAAAGTAAGTGGACCTGGCAGCCAGGAAACAGTTGATGACAATCATTGTCACATGTGTTGGAAGGAAAATGCGGCACCGCCACTCTCCTACAGGTACACCATTCCCCATCCCCCTTCCTCCAATACTGCACTGCCTTTGCACTTGCCAGAGCCTAGAAAACAACTGGACTCCAATGTTTGGAATTTTGAAGTCTGTGACTTCATCTGTGTGTTTGAGAATGAGTGACACATACATATAAAGGGGAAAAATGGGTTGATTGACCAGCCGCCGTGTCAAAGTGGTTAGCGTCGCGGACTCCCGGCTGGGAGGTCGTGGGTTCGAATCCCATCAGAGTCATGTGGGTTTTTCTGCCCCGACCGGCTCCTACCCAGAGTTGAGTTTACTGCGGACTCGGTTGGGAAGACTGGGACCACACAGTCGAGTTTCATCCACTTAATGGGTGCGTTTCTGAGAGTGTTGCTCAAATTTCCTGACCAACACTGCAGGTGCCTGTATCTCTCGGGCCTGGTTGACGCTGGGATATATTATAAAGGAAGCATAGAGTATAGCCCTGTCATGTAGTCTCGGACCGAAATGGAAATCCGTAGCATCATCTTAATCATCCTCATTCTCATCGATCAGCATTTAAAAAAAAATGTCTCAAATTCTGTGGCCCTTCATGCCCTGCTGTCATGGTGACCTCAATTTCGATGTCCTCTCCATGTCTGTGGCCTTGGTTTGGTTCTGTCGGGGTCACCGGAATCGGCGAGCCCATGGGGGCTGTCGTTGGACGGACATGGTGGCGTCCTCCGGAGGGAGAGCTTACTCACGCTGGCTCCGCGACTAAGCAATTATTGTCGTCAGTAGGGGGCTTAGTAGGTGGTGTCCTGCGTATGTTAGATCAGAACAGGCGCCACTGAACACCACCAAAGTGACTCGGCAGCAATGCAGTGTCTCCTCCGGTGGGTTGCCTCTTGACGACTTGACATTGACTGCTTCTTGTGGATTGCCGGTGGCGGGGCCGACCGGGCTGTGGCTGTGGACGGGGTGTCGGAATGAGCGGCGTGGGTGCACTGCCTCTGAGGCCACCTCAGAGGTTGGGACAGCAAAAAAAAAAAAAAAAAGGGGGTTGATTGGTATAAAGTCGAAACTAAGGACATGCCTGAAGGGAATGATATTTGCAAACAAGTTATAGGAGAGTCAAAGTTGAGACACTATATTCATCTGCAGTCAAGTAGTTTGATCCCTTTCCGGAAGCTGTTTTCAGTTTGTTTTATTTTACACAGTTTTCTGACATGACTGCTTGTAATAAAAAAAGATATATGAATAGAATCTCTGCCAACAAAGTTAAGGTCATTACCATGAAAGGAACAAATGTGTAAGTCTGTGACTGAAGTTACAGGGAGATGATAGTTATCTTGTTTGCTTCATGTTTTCAGAGCACTGTCGGCAGTCACTTCCATCCAGTCCAAACGTTTCTATTTTGGTACCCTGAAACTATCCACAGGACGGGTGACATTGAGCATGGTCACCTCCAGCAAGCTGCCCCCTGACCTCAAGGTCATCAAGCACGCCCTGTCAGTGCCTCTCATTGCTTTTGAAGAGGCCAAGGTCGATTTAGGTCAGTGTTCACACTTTAGTATGTGGTGTAGGAATACTGTTTGAGATATGTCGCTTATTCTTAGAATATGTTACTTTGCTTCCATATCTTGCACCATTTTAAACTCTGTGCAAGCAGTGGCCATTGTACATACAGCCTATTGCTAGCAAAGAATCTGTCATGATGATGTATATTCGACTGAACAGGAGGTATGGATCCACAAAACCCTCATCACGGTCATTGTATTGTAGATTCTGAGAAATTGTTCTGCCTCTCATGTTTTGTAGGCACTTGTAAAGCACAATACTTATTATTATTGTATTTGGAAAAAAAGAAACTGGTGGGTAATTGTGATTCAGATTACATTTGTACATTGTAAATCCAGCTTTCTGTGGTCGAAATGGTATGATTATTGATAGTAGTGTTAGTAGAGTGTTTTTGGTGTTGGCATTTTCTTTTATTTAGCCCAGTGTTATGTGCTTGGTGTGTGAAAGTGAAATCATGTAGAATGACATTTGCACATTTCCCTTGAACTGTATTGATATTATCTTTGTGGGCAGACCCGTATACCAGATACCATCCTTTTGAGACAAGCGAGTTCCTCTTCAGTGATATGATCCAACACTACACTCGGGTTTGTGGTGGTTTTTGTAATGTTGTGTCTCCCACATGTGTGTGAGTGTGTGTGTGTTAAATTCACCTATCAGGGAAGTCAGTACTCCACAGACTAATTCAGGAATGATTTGATGAGAAAGACCAAACTACTGGGAACAAAAAGATGAAAAAAGAGAACCATGCCAGTGTTACTGATAACATGCTCAAGTTTCCAAATCTGTGCAAGGTTGTTGATTTCTTAACCATGGGATACCTCATCAGAACTCGTAGTTTTGTTCTAAAAGCAAAGTTTCCACCTGTGCATGCATATTGTACACAAAAGCAAGATGCTGGAATAGAAATGCACCGAATGACTCATGTAAATTTTTATATAGTACTTTTCAAATGATGGTATGTTTGTTGTTGGGTTTTTTTCAGAAGCACACATGCATATATATTTAAGATTTTATGGAAAAAAGATTTTTAACGAAGTTTCTGGTGCGTTTTTAGAAGATGTATATTAAAGCGATATGTGAAAGGTTTTTAGTGTTTTTTTTGATGACTTGTGAGTTGATTTTAACGTGGTAAAAGCCCTGATATGGCCCTTTGCAGTCGGCTGGGCTATAAGCAGCATTACTTTACCTTACATGCAAAAATTTCAGTTCTTTATTGCTTAAGATATGGAAATGATAAAACAATGCATTCAGGAGGGCTATTTTTGTAAAGCGGGCATCACAATCGCCAGTGATCAGAAATCAAGGCACAGAATTGCTTGGCACTGTATGCCGTTTGTGGCAGTGGGTCTATGTTGTTGCTGTTATAAATCATGCCAGTCCTAATATGACCTGCATGATCATGTAGGTTATGGACAAAATCATATAAACATTGTGTCATTGGTCTGGCTGAAGATGTAGAGTGGTTGAACAGTTTATCAGAATGAAGATATTCCTATGTGATTTTAATGAATCTGACTAAAATTAGAATGGCTTTGTGTACTTGGTCTGTAGGAGCTGAAAGGGCAGGCAGCCAAGATTCTGGGGTCCGTGGACTTCTTGGGCAACCCCCTAGGTCTGTTCAACGATGTGACTGAGGGCATCTCCGGCCTCATCAGTGAGGGCAATGTGGGAGGCTTGCTGAAAAATGTCACTCATGGAGTCTCCAACACCACGGCTAAGGTGAGTTAGTGTTCTTGGAAATGAAATGCTTTATTCTGATAGTTGTAGTTAACTTCAGGGTTTAAAGATTCTTAGGTAATGCTTGGAATCTCATTAAAGTGATATATTTGTGGGATTCTCCTACTCTAGTCAGATCCATCCCATACTTATTAAGTCCACAACTGGCTCCAGTGGGAAGAGGGGAACCACACAGTAGAGCTTTGTCCACTTACTGGATGCATCTCCTGAGAATCTTGTTCAAACCTCCTGACTAGCACTACTAATGTCCATTTCTCTGGCCTGCTTGAAGTTTGTGTATAGGATTAGGGAAGCTTAGAGTACATCCTTGTCATTTTGTCAATGACCAAAGTGAAATTTATTGCCAGTATCTCTGTTATCATCATTGTTGATCATCGTTATAAACAAAAAAAGCTCAGATTTTGTGGCCCATCCATGTCATGCTCTTGTGTTATCAGCTGCTTTCCTCTACCAGTCCATGGTGAGTTTGTATGAGTTTCCTCTGTGTAATCATGTTATGGGGACTATAGAGGATGGATATGGTGGCACCCTCAAAAAGAGAACACGTACTCACTCTGGCTTCATGAATAAGTAGTTATTGTCACCCGCAGGGAATGTAGTAGATGGTGCCACAGCCATACATATGTTCGATCAGAACACCTCCAAAGTGACTTGATAACAGTACCGTGTGTCTTCTCATGACAGTGCTGCTCAACGACTGCCAGTACAGAACGCTCCTTGGTAGGGCTGTGTATAGGTCTGACAAAATGAGTATGTGGGGGTGACACCGCTTGGAGGACAGGAAAGAGACAGACAACAAAAAAGATTGGGGAAGTCCTTGAAATTGTGGAGAAAGAAGCATCACTCAGCATAGATTCAAACTGTCTCGGTTGCACTGACAAGTTCTTTGACTGCTGCGTAAAGAAGTCTTCGATCAGAGAACTGTCATCACCCAGGACACTCCCATCTTTTGAAGGCCTCACGACAAGACTGAAAACTGATGAAACAGTTCCAGCCAGATTCTGATGGTAACATGTTTTCCTCAAGAAGCAGATATTGTTTGTCTGTTGGGGACTCAGTGGGTGCTGTCCTGTGTATTTTACATTCAGAAAAAGCACAACTGAATACCAGTGTATCAACTCCACCTCAAAGAATTGTTTTCTTTGATTTTTGCTTCATGATAACCCAATGTAGACAGCTCCTGCAAACTGCTGGTGCTGAGACTGAGACAGAACTCTGCTGGATGTGGCTGTGTAGGGGGGAAGCCAGAATGAACTTCATGGGTCACTGGGAGGGAATGGAAGTTGAGATGTCAGAAAACACAAAACAGCACAAACGAACAAAAACCAAACAGATGTAAAACTGGAACAAAAATGTAAGGGATAGGAAAAAAGCTGAATATAAACAGAACAATTCTTCATTTTGTAGGTGTTAGATTTGATTTATAGATTGATCGTTTGAATATCATGTTTATTTCAGTTTTATTGATTATACCAGAGTCATTGTTAACAAACACTGAATATTTATTAAATAAAACTATTAAGAAATATCATAATTATTATCATTGTGGTATTCATCTCTGTTGCTGTCCCTTCTCCCTCCCTGTCGCCTTCACTTGCCTTCTGTCATATCTCCCTCTCATTCCATCATGACTTGTTGCAGTATGTTGTTTCTCTTTAATTCTTTTATTATTTAGTTGATTCTGTTTCCATCCCCAGTTTGCCTCAACAGTCTCTGATGGTTTGGGCACATTGTCAATGGATGACAGCCACAACCGCACCCGGGAGGAGTTGCGAAGCGTGCAGTCTGGGCGTTCTTCGGATCACCTGGTTGCAGGCATCAAGGGCTTTGGGATCGGCTTGCTTGGTGGAGTCACCTCCATCGCTTCGCAGACTATCAAGGGCACACGTGACGAAGGATTTGGGGTAACAGAGCATTTTTTTTTTCTTAATGTATATTGATAGGACTAAACAATTGTCATGTTTTTTTGAAAAAAAACTTACTTGAATTTTCATCATTTTTAAAACTCAGACCTGTTTACCTGTACATTTCTGTATTTACCTTGGGAAAATCTGTCAGATACGGAAGTATGATATTACTAAATAAAATTCGAAACAGAATTTGTCAAAATATGGGGGGAAAAATCAGTGTTCAGCTCATTTGTGAATCAATTTCAATTCAGCACGGCGTTGGCCAATGATTCAGAACTTGATTCAGTCAGTTGTTTATCTCCAAAAACAACCACAGACATTTATTATTATTCCATCCATCTGTGTTGCCATCATGATTCAGGTCAGCGATTCAGTGTAACTTGACGGTCATGTTTATTTTAGCAATTCAAGAACAAAAAAGTTACTGAATTTTGGTACCGAGATGGCCAGTCCAACACATTCGCCTTCTTTAATCAAAGAAACCTTCATGGTCAGCAATTTCACAATCGATTCAGTTGGGCTTCATTAAAAACGTTGAAAGGTGGGAGATAACAAAATCACAATTTTTTTCAACTCTATGAAGTTTGTGTTCATCAGTGTCAGTGTTCGAATATTTGTGTGCAAAATAGATTTTTTTAGTATCTAGGTTACAATGAAGCACATTTGTGTCTTCTCTCTCTCTTTTTATTGTAAAAATGCATGGCAGTTTGCATTAAATTCATGCTGAAACTGCCACTTCTGAAAGAAAATTTAACTGTTTCTGTAGTAAGACTGTTAAAACTAATGATAATAATGATGATAATAATAATTTTTGAAAAAGAAGTAATAATGAGAAGAAGAAGAAGAAGAAGAAAACAGTAATACTGATAATAATAGGAATAGTGAATTAAGAGAAAAAGAATTACACTATCTTCAAAGTTATCACTTAAAGAGGCTTTGGGGAAGTAAAACTTAGTCCAGAAAAAGGTTGAAATTTAATGAAAGAAAAAATTCAGTGCCCCTCTTCACCTCCTCATGTGTTTGTGTGTGTATCTATGTGTGTGTGTGTGTGTGTGTGTGTGTGTGTGTGTGTGTGTGTGTCTCGCTCTCTGTCCTCACACACACACACACACACACACACACACACACACACACACACACACAATGAGTGGACTATTTCTCACAGATAACAGCTGTGCAAATTATGATAGCTGACAATTCTTTGGTGTACTTGGAGTGACAGCATTTGATTCATGGGAAGGATTATTGGATAAATAGGCCCGACTGTGGTCACAGTGTTTATAGAACTAGTGCTTCACCAATGTGAAGCTGAGCTCTTGAAACCAATAAGCTATTGTTGCTGATTATGACTAAAGAACTGCTTTCCTCTAAGAATAAAAATCGTATCATTTTTCATGTGAGGGGAAAAATATATATCATATCATATTTAAATACAGACTTTCTTTTCAAATTACTGAAACCCTTGCTGTGAATATTGACTTGTTATGGAAAGGATAAACAGATCTGAAAACTAGTGACAAAGGTAACCTTGGTGTGGTTGATGCATAAGCTTGAAGTGAGTTTGGAACTTCCTTTTTTTGAGGGAAGCTTTCCTGTTTGATCTGTGTGCCTCTTGATCAGGATGTATCACAATGGGAATCAGTTTGGAGTTGTGTGAATGTGATTTCTTTGCCTTGGGAATAAATGTTACCTTACCTTCTTTCTTTGTCAACCGTTCATTGTTTAGTGTTAACATCTCCCAACCGCATGTCAGATTCCCTTCCACATCGGTTATACCAAAATTGTATGTAAATGCTCAAGAGCAAGAGGGTATACCCAGCTATGCGGAATATTAACATGTGTTGTACGTCTTCTGTTGTTTCTGTGGGCTTTTGTCAGATCAGGGTAAATGATGGTTAAGCTTTGAACTTACTTTTTTCAGCGAAGTTTACTGGCTTGTTCTGTGTACCCTTCATCTGCATATGCGCTTGGTAAATGGGGAATGCAAGCAGGGTTAGTTTATAGTCATGTAAATGTAGCTGTATACCATAGGAGTCATGGTTCCCTTCCATGTTTATTGTATAGTGTTTATGTCTTCCAGCCTTACTAAAGACTTGCTTGTATGTACATGTTTCTCTCTTTCTTTTATGTCTTCCAGCCTTATTGAAGACTTCCTTTTTTATAATGTATGTGTACATGTTTCTCTCTTTTCATATTTTTCTGCTCATCTTTTTGTTTAGAATAATACTCCAAATTTTCTTTAATACTGTGATTTGGAATTAGTCATGCAACTTTGAAATTCGTGCGACTCTGGTTTAAAAGGTGTTAGGTCATTTTAAATTGTCATCCCTCATGTACAAATACACACACGCACGCACGCACTCACGCACGCACGCACGCACAGAGCGCATTTTTTCCAGAATGATTAGTGATTGATTTATGTTTACTGTCCTCTCAAAGGGGTTGCTGAAAGGAATGGGGAAAGGGGTGTTGGGCACAGTCACCAAGCCTGTCTCTGGTGTCCTTGACCTCACATCAGGCGTTGCCAATGCTCTTCGTGACACCAGTCGCAGTTCATCCAACAAGCCGCCACCCCGCTGCCGCATCCCTCGGTGTTGCCATGGTGCCGGAGGTCTGTTGCCTCTGTACTCCTCTACCCAGGCAGCTGCTCAGCAGATCCTGTATGAACTGAACCAGCAGGACTATTCAGAGTTGTAAGTAACAGGATGGTTGTGTAGCAATGTCAGCAACAGGTGTCCAAGTAGTCACATTGAAGTAAAAGCATAAACCAGTGCTTGGTTTGTGGGAAATTCTGCATCATGTTGTTCACTGGAATATGTACATGAATGAAAAATGCTGACTCTTTGACCGCTATACTTGACAGCTTTTACAGTTTTGTCATTTCTTTGTTAGGCACAGACCCAGTGTTAAACCAGTGTACTGTATTTCTTGTGTTCCATAATACTGTTGACTTAGGGAGGGATTTTTTTTTAGGGGGAGCATCTGTTCATATATTTTAGCAACATGAAGTGGAATTAACCTGTAATTTTGTCTTTGTATGCACTGATTAATATTTTTAATTCCATTTGCGCCAGCCTCACAATGGCACCCTGTGATCAGCAGGGCTGCAAACAACATCACTTGAGTGCCCTTTGCTTTGTTCACCAGAAATATGGACAGAACAGATTTTAAGAGTACATTTTTTTGACAATTCATTACAAAAAATACTAGAAGACTTGATTGTATGGCTAGTGATGTTGAATAACTTTAATATGTATTTGTAAGTATCTAAAACTGAAAAAAGAAACGATATGTAGGTTTGTACAGATGTGCATCACCAATGATTTCTCATTAGTTATTCAGAACACTGGTTGAACCCAGAAATTAATAACTTTATGATTCATGAAGATCAATACTTTCTTAGGATGTTGTCATTTTTCTTGTAGGTCAATTTATTGCTTGTGCCATCTATATTTTCATGACTCAGTCATGCTTTTAGCAGTATGAAAAACTGGTCCTGCGTTTCCTTAATTTGTGTTTATTCTTTTATGGAAATACTAATTATTTAGGGTTTCCTTCTTTCTCCTGATGCAACTTCTTCTTTAACAACTCTTCATCTTGATTTGACTGTGTTTTACAATTTCCTAGTCACTGATCTGAAATGTTCAGGAATCGAAGACCTAAATGCCAATAAAAATGAACAACTTTGAACTAACAAAAACCTGAAAATGTTTGAATTGCTTCAGTTTTATTAGCAAACATGAATGGTCTTCTCACTATTGCAAAATTCTTTCTGCCAAGTTAAGTTGGGTTATTACTATAGTTACGGTTCACAACACGTTAGGAAGAAGAAACTAACTCGTAAGATTCAATCTTGTTGTGTTTGAAGCTATTTTCATAACTTTCATGCTAAGCAATAGTGAGGTCAGTCTAAAACGCTTCAGGTTAAAAGATGTTAAAACAAGCATAGTAAAACAGAAGTTCTGTCCTTTAGGCCAGTGCTGTGCTTTAATTCACAGCCAGGTAAAAATGCTGTCTCCTTTTCAGTCTGGTTGTGGTGGAACAACTGAGGAGTGAGCCCGACAGTCTTCATGCCCTCATCAGCAGTCGCCAGGTCATTTTCCTCAACTATCTGATCGGCAGCTCCGACAATATTGTGCTCCGTATCTTGCTGCAGGACTTGGCCCACTGCAAGAGCACAGAAAAAGGTAACTGTATGTATATCTGTGTGTTTGAGCATGTTCGTGTAGGGACAGTCTAGGAAAGCATTAAAAGATATGCTTTTTTTTAAACAGGATTTACAGTGGTGAATGGTTTTGCCTGTTTGTGAAGTCAGCATTTTTTTCCCATGGATAAGGGAATTATTGAAAATGAAGATGAGTGGTAGATAAAGGAAATGAATATCAGAGGGCTTGCATGGATACAGATGAGGAGGAGGGCAAAACAGATGCTGGTCTATTAAAACTGGCCTTTTCAGTAATGACTCACTCTCTCTTCTATCCCTTTAGGACATCACTGGCAAATAACCCAGATCTTGAGATTCCTTGCTTCTGCCCCATTCATGGTAGCAACTGGTGTTACAGATGGCCGATGCTACATAGAGCTGACCATGAAGGCTGGGAACAATGGAGGAGCCAGCAGCCTGCGATCGCCTCATGTTCGCTGTGACAGACAACACGTTGCTGTCAAGGTATTCTGTCTGTTCTGTTGTCTGTGCATGTGGCTCAAAAGCTCTGTGAAGGTCAAGCTACAGAAAGAATATGACACTTAATTCCAGAATTTGAAAGATGGGACTCTTTGTGCCATACTTGTTCTTTCAACCAAGTGTAGCTAATGTACTTAAGGAGAGATGTTCCATGGTGCAAAAGAAGCCGCTATGGCATCGTAGACTGTATCATGTCAAACATTCAAGCTATGGCCAGTTTGTTAGATCCGTTTGGCTGATACAGGGCTAAAATGTCCAGCAGAGCACCTCACACTTCTGGTCTACAACATGCATCTGCAATATTTCCTTCCATTCAAGACGAGAGCCAAAAGTTGTGTGCCATTATGATCTGGTCCAACTCTTGCATGGAAGTAAAGGAGAACAACCGGAGCAGCCGACACAGGTTTCATGAGGGTCGAGGTCACAGACAGATTTTTGACCTGGCAAACAGGCCCAGGAAGCACAAGGAGGAGAAGAAATGCCGCTATTTGGCAACAGCGACTGTAATGGTGAAGACAAGTTAACTTTTTTTTTAATTTTCTGCATTAGCCGAGACGCAGTGTTTTCCACCTGAAAGGGGAAGGCCAACTCAAATGACGGCTTCTGCTCTCCTTTATTAAATTTTTCTTATGAGGGGAATCCTGATGTATGGCATGGTCAGTGGAGGTAAGGCATTTGTTTGGACAGGTAAGTATGAAGAAAAGCAATTTTTGAAAATTCTGTTCAAAACAGGATGTTGATGCGTATCATTCTCTTCGACAGAGCCTTTTTTAAATTCATATTTCTAATTTGAAAATGGATGTTTCTGATGTGCTTGCAGTCCTAAGACGGTCTTTGTGTTTGTCTTGAAAAATGAGTCTTCTTATTGAAGACCTTTCTTTATTCCACCAGGTGGCCCAGGAGATCAAGTATGCAAAGACCCTGTACGATGAGAAGATGCAGACACTGAGGGAGATGCAGGAGGTTGATGAAACCGACTGGTAGCTGCTGGGTCTGTCGCTGGACCCTGCCAGGATGACATCAGTTTGTCGCCAAACAGAGTTTGAACTTGCTGCCTCACCATTGCCCTTAGAGTTTGCTGCCTAATAACGACTCTCCCTTTAAAGAAAGAAATCTGTGAAATATGATCACCAGAACAGCTTTAATCCTGAATAGAAATGTGTGCATAACGATGACAAGTATCTCTGGGATTTGCATTGAGAGACAGAATGTGTATTTCCATTTGTTAGTGTGTGGTTTTCTTCTTCTTTGCCGTTTTGTTGTTGTTTTGATACGTTTCTGTCGTACATGACAATGGACCGACTTTCAGAGTGTGCTCGTATGCCGTGTAAAATTCTTACTCATGCCAAAATTTTTTGAAAGGGTTTATTTGGGCTTTTGTTCAGGATTTGTCCCATGACTTAAGATAATGGGTCTTACCCCTACACTGTCCTGTGAATAGTTGGTTATTGTCATTATGCATAATGGGTCTTACCCCTACACTGTCCTGTGAATAGTTGGTTATTGTCATTATGCATTCCTGTCCATGTCTTTGCACAGATTAGAACGGCATGATTCATTATGCAATTTCTATGTAAAACATTTGAGCTGTAGATTCGAGCTTTGTCTTATGTGGGTCTGCTCCTTTATACAAACCTTTGAACCTATTCTTTTGTGTGATACTTAACAGTTGGTGAAAGTAAATGGGAAAAAAGTTGTTTTTGAGAACCGTTGTTTTCATGCTGTTCGAAGTACATATTCTTTCTCAATTTTTTTCCCAGCAAAATGTGACTAACAAGCTGGGGGTTTATTTGTGTTTTTTTTCCCCATTCATCTCTGACCAGTCATAATATCAGGAGTTTTATGTATATTGAAACTGTGAATTTATGTGGAATGTATACACTCATTAAATGTCCAGACTGGAGTCTGTATCCTATGTGTACAGTGGGTATGCTAGACCTGCAACAAATTGTAGCACCATTCCGATAGTGGTCTGTCAAATGGAATTCTGCCTTGTAATAACACATACTATACAGTGGCTCACTTATGCAATAAGCGACAGCAGTTTGCTATCCCTGTCGCATAATTTAGAAGGAAAATTTCCTTTTAGACAGTTAATGTTCTCATTTGAGTTGCCAGTTTAAATCGTCCTTCAGAATCTGTCTATGATGATCTCATGGTCAACCGAAAACAACAACTAACGTCTGCAAAACATTCATCCAGTGCTGTTTGTTGAGCAAATGTGAATAGCACGAGTTTTTTTTCTGACTTGCTGAAAATCTCATCTTTGTTAGACAAGAGAGAAATCATCTTGGACTGTCTTGCTGCTTTCCCTGTCTCCATTGGTCTCGTCAATTAATCATAATGGTTTGATGATCATCCCCATCTTCAGCACAGTCTGAGCTTGGACAGCTGAAATGGTTCAGTGGGTTGGACCAGAGGATCTGAAAGAATGTGCTGATGAGGTCATCCGTTGCAGTGTTTGTGTTACATCCAGACTTACACAGAATTCTACCCATCTGTAATCAAAAGATTTTTTTGTCAGCGGTTGTCTCCATTTAGAGGATGAAAAAGCTTCATGATGGACGACTTTCATGTTGTTCAATGTTGGGACTTTTCTTTTAAATAAGAAATAAACATTTAACGGCCGGTCTTTGTTCCATGAGTGTACCTAAACTGCTTTTCAGTTTTTAAAGGGAAGTCAGTATTTTCCAAAGCAGTTTAAAGGGAAGTCGGTATTTTTCATTTTGTGGATTCATTGCTCCTGCAGGGTTTTTTTAAATTGTTCTTTAAGTTTCAGAATCATTTGAAATCAATTTTTTTCAGATTCATTTTAGATTTAACTTTAAACAAGATTTTTAGATTGTTTTTGTTTTAAACACATTTTGTCAGTTTTCAGGTAGAAACAATTTTATTTGCGTTTAATCAAGTCAGTTTCATTCACACTTGCTTATTACTGTTGCATGGTGTATACTCTTTAAATATATCAGGCAACACTGCACATTTAATGGATGCTTTCTTCTGGTATTCCTTAACCATGTAAGTCTTTGTGGGTGTTATAATACATCTTCATTCTCTTCTATGACCCACAGCAGCTGCTGAAAACATTCCACTTAATGCAGATTTTCATCAAATGTAACCTCCGTGTCCTAGGACACGCAAACTTCAGTCCTCTGATATGTAGGCATCTGTCCTAGGACATGCAGACATTTGTCCTCTGATGCACTTGTATCTGTCCTTGAACATTCAGGCTTCTGTCCTCTGATATGCAGGCATCTGTCTCGGAACATACAGGCTACTGTCCTAGGATTCGCTGGCCTTTGTTCTTGGATATGCAGGCATCTGTCTCAGAACATACAGGCTACTGTCCTAGGATTCGCTGGCCTTTGTTCTTGGATATGCAGGCATCTGTCTCAGAACATACAGGCTACTGTCCTAGGATTCGCTGGCCTTTGTTCTTGGATATGCAGGCATCTGTCCAAAGATAGGCAGGCGTCTGTCTTGAGATACACAGATATCTGTCCATGGATAGGCAGTCTTTTCTCCAAGGGTATGCAGACCCACCTCCAACATCCACAGCTTCTTCCCACAATCCAGCTTCAGTCCTTTGTAAAATGTTTATTGACAAGAACTAGGTATTTTCCCCCCCTTTGTGTTTCACTCTCAGATTTAAAGAAAATAATGAAATAAAAAGGAAAGAAGAGAAAGCAAACGGAAATGGTCTGGATAGTTGTTGTTGTTGTTGTCGTACCCTGGCTAAAAGACTCCAGGGATCATCCGAACAGCCGAAGCATTTGAACACTATGGCACAAATGCATCAGCTGGGGATGAGAACATTACGTGTGTGACCGTTCTGGATAGTGACCCTGGCCCTGTGTGTTGGCACCTTCTACCTCTTATGAACATCACTGTTCTCCAAGCAAGTTCTTTGTCTTAAAATACAATGATCTGTGTGTGCATGACCCATGCCGAGTGGTGATAATTATCACTTCGGTAAGCATGTAATGTCATTTCAAAAGCAAAGTACGTTAAAGTCTGTAATGTAGAGAGGGCTCAAGCTGCTAAGCAGTATTATTTCTGGTTCTCAACCATGTAACAGGCAGTGGGGGTCACAGGTAAGCTGCTGTTCATATATATTAGTGTTATGTTTTAACGATGTTTTAATATTGGAAAAATGCTGTAATCCAGAAGCATTTTAAAAGAGTGTTCCACAAAGTTTTTTTTCAGGTGTTCTTCATATATGTATGCAGTTTGACATTTCTTTTCATACATTGTTGATGTTGAGTGTTTATGTTGTGTCATGGTTTCCTTGGGAACAAATACAGGATGGGCTTATGTCAGATTTGAATGGAGAGTGAAGTTGTTCATGTTTACCAGAATTTATTTGAACACAGTTAGTCAAAAAGAAGTGACATGATGCTTTCATGCAGGTCAATGGCCCATTCGAAAAGCTGAGGTGTACTGCAAACTTTGAACATACCATTGTTCTTATCTTGGATGTTTGAAACGGGAATCGAGTTAAGTTTGTGTGTTCACTCATTCTGTAACATTTCAGGCTTTTGGATAGATCCATACTTCAAGGTGGGGTAGGGGTGGTGGGGAAGGCGTTGTTTGCAAGTATGTATATATATGCGAGATGTTTCTGTCTTATATGTGGATGTTTCTGAACACAGCGTTTTAACCACAAATGTCCGATAATTCAAGAAGCTGACATTGACAGTGATATCTATCATTCTGGAATTATTGCTGTTCTGTAAAAGTCAATTGTGATGTGGCTTTTGCCATTACATTGGTTAAATCGATGTCATAGTCTGAGCCTCGGGATGTTTTTGAAATGATTAACTGGTGGAATTCATTGCTTGTTGCGATATGTGTTCAGAGATGGACTACAATAGCTTGAGAACAAATCCTCTTACAACACATAACAGCAAAATCTAAATCAGTTCAGATCATGCCATTTCTTCAGATAGGGAAAAAGCATCATCAATCATATTGTTCATGCTGCTGCATATGCACACAAAGCCCGAGTACAGGAGAAGACAGTAATCACCATAGAAAAACAGGACTGTGTGCAAGAAGTGCATCAGTGTTTGAAGACATTACTATGACAGGGGGGAGACGTCAGAAGAGGGCTGACAAGTATGTATGTATTCCTGTACCAGGCGAATCATGTCGACCAAGACTGGAATCTCCCAAACTAGCAATCGTTGTGCAGTGACATCGAGGCCGAGGTCTCGGCAGCAAGAAGTGGTAGACAGTATCTGAAGTGCCAGCCGGACTTATGGTTTCAGATTCAGAAAAAAAACAAAAAAAACAAGGACTGTGAGGGGATGATCAGGCAGTTTAAAATGTCATTTTGGAGAACAGAGAAAAAAATTGTAATTATGTGTATTCAAGTCATTTTTTTATGTATATTGTTCATGTGTTTCATCGTTATCTTGAAAACCTTTTATAGACTTTGTCACGCAAAATTGCTGGAGAACCTTTGAAAATCGGAGTTTCTTCAAAGTTCTTAAATTAATCATTTCTCTTTCAGAAATACACCATAGATTGCTGGAATAAGTTCATTACATTCATCCTGCCACACCCCTCCTCCTTCTCTTCCAAACACACCTGTAGAAACAGGTTCACATCGATCAAATAACAATGGTATCCGTGTGAGATTATCATAGTTCTAATAACAGTAGTATCCATGTGCTTTAATTGATTGTGTGTGTTACTTCGTAAGGTTTAGAACTATATCAGCATGTCTGCTTATATCTGGAGGGAAGAAGAGGTTGCGTGTGTGTGTGCGTGTGTTAAAAGAGAGTATGTCCAATGTATACATACATTTTGTGCTTAAGGCCTTCTTCAGGAGTGGGATGGAGAGCTGGATGTGAAGGTTTGCACAGTACTGTAAATGTCATGTTACTGAATGTCATTTCTAACAATATGAATGTAGCAGCTAAATTTTATTTTTGCATGCTTGATTCAGTTTGCTGGAACAAAGCTGCAGTAATGGTGACAGAACCAACAGAGATACACTTACAGACACGCATGCCATGCCTACCACTCCCCTTCTTTTCCTCATTCTTTCCACACCAGATGCGTACAATATCTGATTCCGACTAATGCCAGAATCCCCTAAACTCACAATATTTCTGTTCACACACACATATATATGGGTTTTCAAATCACTTACAAATGGAGGTAAATCATATTCCGAAATGAAAAAACAAAAAGAGCAAGAGGATGTGAACATGTACAGAAAATTTATCAGAGGGTGCGAGCACGTACAGATTTTACAAGGGGTCTTGAAACAAAAGTCAGATTCAGTTGAAGAACTGAAATATTGATCGCATGTAAGGTAGAATGCTCTTTGTCCAGTGAAAAGTACTTTATGTATCTTTGTTCATCAGCCAGCCAGCCAATCAGCAAAGGCCTTACATCTAGTTTGACAGAATTAAAATGCTGAATGGTTCTTGCAGTCTGCTGTCCTCATCTGTCAACATGGCAGGGGTGAGATGCGAAGAAACCAGTCTGCTGTCCTCATCTGTCAGCATGGCAGGGGTGAGATGCAAAGAAACCAGTTCTTGTCGGCTTAAAGCAAACATGGCAAAACGACAGAAATGAGGCAAAGTACTTTGTTGTATTTCATAACCAGGAACATCTTCAGGAGAGACCGACAAAATACCAGTGCTGACCTGACATCAACAGATTAGCCTGACAACAAAGTTTTTTTTTTAATGAACAATGGTTAACAAAGTTTCAGTGGCAGACATGAAAGTGTGTCTCTGTGTTTTCACAATTTTCTGGAGCTTTGTTGCTGAAAACCAGTTGTTCATGGTCGATCTGCCCATACTTATGAGACTTCCAAGGCAAATACTGGTGAAGAGTTGTAAATTTTGTCTTTTAAGAAATATGCATTGTGTAAGGTAGTGCGTCCATTATATTCTACATTTGCTGTCCACTTTTTTCATACTTGCGCGAACAAGTGTGTGTTCATCATATTTATCAATACCGTTTTTCTTTTCTTTTTCATAACATCTGTAAAATATTGTCATATTGTCTGTGAAATATTCACGTCATCAAAATTCTCTGACTTTCCTGATGCTGTTGGCAGAATTCAGTTTACATGTTGCCTTGAATTATACAGGATGGCTGTAAGCCAACATATGGCCCTGCTGTGCCATCCTTCATGAACCAAATCATTTATAATATACATACACATGTCATCACCATGTATAAATTTGTTCCTGAAAGTATTGTAAGCCGTAATCCGAGTGTTACGGACAGCAGTTTGTCAGGATGTGTTTTATCTTTTGTGCAGTTTGAACGATGAAGGCATGCTGTCACGATTGATGTGGAGACATGCATACTGACACAGTTGGTTGTTGGAAGTAATCCGGTGGTTGTGGTGTTTTGTGTTGTGATGTTTCGTCTCCAGACAGGTGCTTTACCCAATGTGAGATGTACGCTTTCTATTTGTTAGGAGAACGCCAGTTGTCTTTCACAGCCTCCAGTTTGCCTGCAGACACGATGTGATGGATTCGTCCTGTATCTGGTCAGAGTGTACATCCCTTTCAGTTGCGTTCAGGTAGATCGATGCAGATGCATGACAACTGTGAATATGTGATAATGAATGCAGTTTATGAGAGCTTTACATTTTGTGAAAAATGCAAAGCTGTACATATGTGATAATGAATGCATGTTTATGAGGGTTGTACATTTTTTTGAAAAATGCAAAGTTTGTGTTTGCAATATGATATTACCAATGAGAATAACTTTGAATACCATCACTAAGTATAGATCAAGTCCCACGGAATATCTATTTTCAAAGAACACTTTCAGCTAATATACTTTTGACATTTTCAAAGCTTTCTCATGACCCCTGTACAAGTTGGTATTTTCAAAAATCCCCCCCCCCCCCCCCCCCCCCTTCCAAGCCCTCCTTTTTTTACCAAACTTTAATTTATTATTTAGAGTAGCTGAGTGAGAGGACGCCATTGGCGAAATGCAAAGAACAACCTTTAACTTACATGGGATGTGTATAATGATTTAACCACATGTAATATCAAAACAAATAATTGCAAAGAAATAACATTAAAAAAAATCGCTCTCTCTCTCTCTCGCTACTCCAGATTATGTTTTTGGTTCACTGAACAGTACCATGTTGCCATTAATATTACAAAGAGAGAGATGCGATTCAAACATTTTTTTTTTTTTTGCATCGATAGTTGTGGACATGCAAAACAGAACAGAAAGCAGACAAAAGAAATATATCAATATTTGGAAGTGCTTAACTGATGTTAGCAACTTTACATTTTGATCGACCAGTATGCATGCTTTGACACCATTCTAACCATGACTGAGAACTACCTGTTCAGACATAGTTGTACAAAAATGGGGAATCAGTTACTCTAGACATAGTTTGATTCTTGCTAGGAATGTATTGATCCTTTACTTGGTTAGAATATAACTGTAGACAATCCTACTGTGTGACCTTCATGGTCGGTTTAATTGTAAACAGTATGAATGGCATCATGGTGTAGAAAGTCCGGAATATGTTCAGTATTTTGATGTTGTATTCCCATGGTATGCCCCATTCTTTTCCTTGTCCTCCATTCTTTTGCGTGTGTGAAATCAACGAATGTATATGTATGTGAATGGGCTACAAATTTTGTCCCAATCATATTGATGCTTGCTTCACTCGTAAATGTGAATCTAGACAAAGTGTTGTTGTCATTGTGTCCTGCGGATCTTGTCCAGATTTTTCAATGTAAGCAAGATTTGCAGGACACAGACAGTTGCTGAGTTGTTGATGGGAGTAAAGTGCACGATGTACATTGTGGAGGCCTAGCAGGGTAGTGATCTCGTGTGGTTGTAGAATCACAACAGGGTGGTTCTAGGCTCAGATTGGGGAGATCAGACTAGGTAATAAAAGATGGAAATGATACTTGGTGTATGCAGTGTGGGTCAGTAAGTTGGTGATTGTGCAACTGTATCATTCTTTTGATCCCTCTCTCTCTCTCATCACTTTTGCAAAAACAAGAGACCCAACATGAGTATTGACACATGACAACAGTCACACACAAATACATGGTATTCATCTAAACATATCCCTGACCTTGCAATCTTTTGTCATGACACCCCTAAAAAACTATGTTTCTATGACACACTCACTAAAGCATTTTCAAGGGATTTTGGAGGCAGACTCCTGAAAGACGATGATTATCTTCAAGCGATCAAAAGTCTTTAAAAATGTTTCAATCCAAATTCAGGAAGGTTTTGTCAGAACTCTGTGTGTGTGTGTGTGTGTGTGTGTGTGTGCATGTGCACGTCAGCATGAATGCTTGCATCATTAAAACTGCACATTGAAGTGAACAATGTGCATTTACTGTGTACAGCCTATCCAGATGCGGTGGACACCAAGGCTCAGCTTGATTAAAACCACTGAACACACACACACACACACATTTACATCAAATTCATGTTAGCCAAGCACTGGAAAGAGTGAACTCAAAATTCAATATGCTCAAGTCAAAGTTTACGTGTCATATTTCATCTACCCATCGTCTCCTGCAACATTGCATCCACTTGCCTTTCCTCTCATTCATGCAGTATTTCTTTCTCATTTCTAATTCTCACCGTCTCTCCCTCTCTTTTTCTCTCTCTCTCTCACAGTCACACACACAAACACACAAAGCTCATACACTACACACATGCCTTTACGCAACACACACCTGAACTTGTATAATTTGACAGCTATACAGATACACTGCATCTCTTACTACAAGGGCGATGCCTTGGCAAATTCAGCAATGTACAAACTTGCAGGCATACTGCGGCAGTGACATGTACACAAACGTGGCTATTAAAATGGTGATGTGAAGACATGAGCATAACACGTGCATATACACACATCCCTCTCATCAAACTCAACCCCAACCCTCACACACCACCAGTCACAAGATGGCAATGCGGCAGGGGGTCTGTTTGATGTGGTCAACGACATATTCTTTCAGAAGCATGCTCAGGTCACGTCTAATATCTGGGATGTCAACCATCCTCTTCAATTTAATGTCACGCCAGTTCCAGTCGAGTATTATGGCATGTATCTGCTTCAGCTTCAAACACCCTGCACAATACACGCACACATCATAGCCACTAGAATTTTGCACGTTCAGCAAAAAATACTGAAAACTGAACTGATCTTGACACAACTCTGCCACATGTCTCACTCTATGTGCTAACATGGAAGGATATATATATATAAAGATAGACAGATATACATACACACACACACACACACACATATATACATATATATATTGATATATATACACACATACTTTTTTTATAATCAAAAGAAAATAAAGCAGATCCAGTTGCAAAGCGAGACGACTGCAGGCGGAAATCTAAACAAATCTTTAATAAATGTTAGCGAACCGCCCAGAGAACATGGACAAACGAGTCACAAGTCTTGTGACTCCTTTGTCCACGTTCTCTGGGCGGTTCGCTAACATTATTGAAAATAAAACAGTTTTGAGTTGTTTACATACAGAATAAAATGAAAAGGAATAGTGTTACAAAATACCTACCTATCCAAACAAATGCCTTATCCCCACTTAGCATGGAACATCACCACATCATCAGCTTTCCCCACCCCCCCAAAATAATGTTGGGAGAGCAGGGAACTAACCTCACCTCCATTCCCAGCTGGCTAGCAAGAGTTATTGCCCTTGGCTCACTACATATCGAACTGGCTCAGTTTTTGCACCTTTTCCTGACAAAGCAGGGTAGATGGAAAGGCATCCTAGAAGGGGAGTAAATGAGGATTAACTGGCTCAATATGCTTTAAAAAATAAAATAAAAAACCCAGCCACAATGAGGGGAATGGGTGGATATGCACTGGCAAACACCACAGCAACAGCTGAAAGGGTTGGAACAGGAGTTCAGTAACAAAAGTAACAAGGACTTTCATTGGTTGTTCCACACAGTGGCAAACAGGTTTATGTCTGGGTTCCCAGAACTTGGCAAGTTGATCTGAACATGGCCCTTATTCAATTATATCCATTCTGACGGAAGAACCTGGCCCTTCTTGGAAAGAGAGTCTGCAAGAACGGTTACCTTGCCGAGAGAAAACTTCACAGACTGACAGAAGATCTGAAGACACATTGCCAATGTGTTCAAGGCTTTGAAGCGAGTCTGCCTTGTTTTGGGGGTTCTGTTTTGTTTTGTTTTGTTTTGACTTGTTCTGTTTATTTTTCCTTCTTCAAAGAAGCCACCACACTGGAGGAGTTGTGTGTGCACACCATAAAAGTCTTACAGACCCACTGTTTCACATCCCTGCTTTTGTGTTTTCTCTCTCTGATTGAACTGTTAATCAAGCCGACTGATATGGCAGACAGAAAAAAAAAAATAAGGGGAAGACAATTTTTTTCTTTCTATTGCAAATAAAATTACCTTTAGAAAAAAAATCAGGGGAAGACGATGCTTATCTTTCTATTGCAAATACAGTTACCTTTTCTTTGTTTATGTTCCAGACAAACAGATCTAGAGAGTTTAAACATTTGTTTTGAAGCGTACGCCAGGATAGTAATCAGGGTATCAACTGTCAGCTTTACAAGCACACCTTTTCACACCCGTATTTACCATTTTCTCTCCCTGATTCAACTTGTTAAGCTGTGTGACAGAGCAAAATTGAGCTTGCCCACCAGCGACATCTGCCTCATATTCTGGCAAGGTCATGAAACACAAACCGTTCCACAGATTACCTTCCTTGCTGATTTCCAAACATCACCTGTCATCAGCTGATGAGAATTTGAAGAACGCTTTCCTTCCATGAAAAATCAACTGCTGATTCCTTGTACTACTCACCTGACTCCAGTAAAGCCTGAACTCTGTTTGGCGTCCCGATACTGACATGACACACTTTCTTTTTCAGGAACACTTTCTGCTCTTCCAGCTGTGCAAACAGACACAAAAAAGAGAAAAAAGAGAGAACACTGCACTCTGCTACTGGTACTACTTTTAAAAAAAACAACATATGTCTACATATTTTGATATGATCTGCTTGGAATTTTTTCCCTTTTTGAATTAAGGTTATATTTTTCGTTAACTGCAAATGGTTTTAATCAATATGCACACAGCTTTCATATTCATGCATGCTTTTACTATGCATATATATACTGACTTCCATAAAAAACGCGAAAACAAAACAAGCTGAAGGTTAGGGGTGAATTTTATTGGTCACAATTGTACAGAGTGGAAGTGAGAATTCAACGTGATTTGATTCATTACAACCGGCGATAATGTGTGAAAATGTCATCAGCAATATGTCTTTTGTGTGGAAAATCCAAGGTCACGTGACAAAACCAGCTTGAAGTCCTAATACCGTGTGTGGCCACCATTTGCGTTGACAACTGCTTGACACCTGCGGCTCATTGAGTGGACCAGGTGGTTGATGCGTCCCCTTGGCACACCAGCCCACACATGGACGATGGCCTGGTGAAGTTGAGCCGCTGTTGCTGGTCGTGGACGCAGGAGGTCCAACCGTCTGCCAAGTTCATCCCAAAAATGTTCTATTGGCTTTAAATCGGGACTGAGGGCTGGCCAGGGCAGCACATTGACATTGTTATGCTGAAGAAATTGCTGGGTGGCCCTGGCGGTCTGTGGTCTTGCATTGTCCTGTTGGAATGTCCAGTTTGGGTGTTGCGCAAAAAAAGGATCGACATGGGGTCTGAGCACCTGGTTGATGTAGCGCTGTGCATTGACACCCTGTCCGCGACCAGGACCAATGTTCTGAAAGATGGCTGGTCCTATGGCGTGGTTAATGCCAATTGCACCCCATATCATAACGTTCGGGCCTCCCCAGGGGTTCCGCTCTACCACACAGGAGTCAGCATAGCGTTCACCAGGTCGACGCCATATTCTGACACGACCGTCAGCCATGTCAATACAAAAACGGCTCTCATCTGAGAACAGTATGCGTCCCCACTGCTGCCTGTGCCAGTTGATTCGGGCTTGTGCCCACTGCAGCCTGTCCTGCCGGTGTCTTGGTGTCAGTACCGGACCTCTGTGAGGACGCCTACATGCCAGCCCGTTCTCCTGAAGATGCCGCCGCATAGTGTTGAGGCTGATTCGTTGATGGAGATTCCCAGGCACCTGTCGAGCAGTGTTAGCGGCTGTTTGCCGCCTGTCCCGTAGATGGGTTCGAACAAGATGGCGATCCTCTCTTTGTGTGGTGACCCAAGGACGGCCTGGCCGGGGACGATCATCAGTGGTACCAGTGACTTGCATGCGGTGCTGCAGATGATAGATGGTTGAGATGTGGACGTTAAAGATGTTGGCGACCTGCCTGGCATCCACACCAGCCTCCAGATGGCCTAGGGCACGATTGCGTTCCTCTGCTCGTAGTCTTGGCATCTCTGTAGCGCTCAGACGGCAAGTCGTTACCTGAACCTTGTCGCGCAGCTTTATAAAGGCTGCATGCCTGCGTACTTGTCGCTGGTTAACTTTGCTCTGCATGGTGTGCACGTGCCTCACATGCAGCAACCAGTTTGCCATTTTTGTTGACCCTCCAATGCCGGCAATGATGTGTTGCTCACACAATTTTTTCACTGCATTGAGTCTTGGACCCAAACAACTTGCCACAATGGTTCAATATTGTATATTCACCCCTTTTCACCCGAAAAATAGCCTTTCAAATTTTCGCGTTTTTTATGGAAGTCAGTATAGATCGGAGTTATGAACATTCTGTTCAAGTATGTCAACACATCTGTTTAACATCTGAGACCATGAATCAACTGTTGTGGTGCAATGGCTACCAGGCTGATGTTATGGATTGTAAACTGGAATATCAGAGGAATAATTTTGTGGAAATTTTTTTTTACAAGTTCTTTCTACCTGGCTTCTATCTAGCGTTGCTGTATGCTCGGTGACATGCTCAACCTCAAACCGAAAGCCAGGAATCCCAAGGTCAAATTTTTTCCATTTTGTTTTTCTTTCTTTAAAATGTTCCACACCACTAATTCTGGGCCATCTCAAACATAGCCCCCATCTATTACATCCTGTGGGTATCCCTCTACAAACAGTCTAAAACATCAGGTCATTGAAAGGCAACTCTCTAGAAGAGGCATTGCGTGGCTGCCAACAACTTTGTTCAGTGGTGTTCTGTGGGGCCCGGTTCTGATCAAACTTGCTGGCGCAAAAGACTTTAATACCAACTCACCACAGGCACTGCACTGCTGCCAACAACTTTGTTCAGTGGTGTTCTGTGGGGCCCGGTTCTGATCAAACTTGCTGGCACTAAAGACTTTAATACCAACTCACCACAGGCACTGCACTGCTGCCAACAACTTTGTTCAGTGGTGTTCTGTGGGGCCCGGTTCTGATCAAACTTGCTGGCGCAAAAGACTTTAATACCAACTCACCACAGGCACTGCACTGCTGCCAACAACTTTGTTCAGTGGTGTTCTGTGGGGCCCGGTTCTGATCAAACTTGCTGGCGCAAAAGACTTTAATACCAACTCACCACATGCGTACATGCGGAGAGAAAATTGACGGACACTACCACAACAGCAGGGCAGGAAGGACCACAGAATCTGACTATGTACAGTTCACTTTCAGTTTCCCGATGAGGTAAAAAAAAAAGGGGGGCTTCTGAATCGTGTGACAGTTTAAGGGATCTAATTTAAGCCACAACAGCCAAAACTACTCTCAATTCTCCTTCCCTCATCTGGTCTGTCTCTCATCACACACATTCTTGAGCTTAGACTTGTTTCAAGTGCTTGCCATCTGCACGCTTTGATGTTGGATGTCATGTTCATTTCATTCGAAGCATTCTTTTCAGATTTCCGTACTATTATCGGTGAAGTTTTTTTCAATTCTTGTGACAAAAGCTCATTTATGATGTGTCTGTATAATTTGGGTAGCTTGAATTGTGAACGTAATTAAACAATTTAATGCGCTCCTTTCATGCTCCTTCACTTGCTTTACATTCATCACAAATGATGAACTCATTAAATCTCACTTTGCTTTTGTTCATGCCCCTGTTAAGTCTGTGAAGTGCTTCTTTTTCATTTTTATTCTTTTTGTTCTGGAGTAGCATTTCATTGCAAAGTGTAGCAGCATAGCATTGTCAACAAAATCATAGTATGCTATGCCAAAAGCATAGCAATCAGCAGCACTGCACACACACACACACACAGACACACAGACACACACACACACACACACACACACAGCATAGCATTGTCAACAAAATCATAGTATGCTATGCCAAAAGCATAGCAATCAGCAGCACTGCACACACACACACACACACACACACACACACACAGACACACACACACACACACACACACACACACACACACAGAGTTTCAGTTTCAGTTTCATCAAGGAGGCATCACTGCATGCGGACTAGTCCATATAGGCTACACCACATCCGCTAAGTTCTGAGATCACACTGCGCATGATTTTAAGCTGATGGATAAATGAATTAATGACTAAGATGAGAGAATTTAAGAAGAGGGTCTCATGGTTAGCACTCAGCAGGTGTCTGACCTACACATTAGTCCAACACGCTGGTCAAACCTTGAGTGCCTACCTAACATTGGTTGTGCCTTTTTTTAATCATTGTATGTGTGTGTAGTGAATGTACACATGTGTGCGTATGGATGTGTGGGCACAGGCCCACACACACACACACACACACAGACATGAAAAACCTTAACACTGACATTCAGATGTTACACCTAAGAGTGAAAAGGTCATAAATAAGCAAAAAGACACTGCACAATACACAACAGAGCCCACTTCGGACATTGTGAACAATTTTTCTTCTCAGTAGCCAGACCACAACAGGAGAGCTGGTTTGTAGTTGTATGACTCAAAGAAATAAAAGTGGGCATGCTATTGATAATAACAGATGAAAAAGAGGCAAAAGACTTTCTGGAACAAGGGTATGTGAATGAACATTAAAGGCAAACTTATAGTGAGTGAAAACAATATAGGAGAACAGGAAGAAATAAAAGGTAAATAAGGAAAAAAAATAGAGACAGAAAACTGTCCGGCATCTGCTTACTCTCCTCTAAGAGGCTGAACCTTCCATTGTTTTTCTTCCATCTTTTCGTTTTGTTGCCTTGACTATCTTATTTACTTGCTTAATCTTATTCTCAATTTTCAGCTCATGTTGTTGATAGTCCAGACATTCACAGAGGCCATATCAGTGTGGATACTTCACCAGAATTGGCTCCAGATATGTTTGTTAACAAAATGTATAGATCTTTTTCTTTCAGATACATTAAAAGCACCTTAAAATACATCTGCTTTCCACAAAACCTTAGATCACATGAAAAATGCTTATCTCTTTTAAAACCTCAAAAATCACATCCAGTGGAACATCTCTGTACAAGGTTTTCATGGAGTCTGCTGTAAAGAGATCAATGTCATGGAAATCTAAAACCTATCCTGCTGTAAAGAGTAGATCAATGTCATAGAAATCCCAAACCTATCCTGCTGTAAAGAGTAGATCAATGTCATGGAAATCCAAAACCTATCCTGCTGTAAAGAGTAGATCAATGTCATAGAAATCCAAAACCTATCCTGCTGTAAAGAGTAGATCAATGTCACGGAAATCCAAAACCTATCCTGCTGTAAAGAGTAGATCAATGTCATGGAAATCCAAAACCTGTCCCTAGGCCTCAAGGTTCAGCAGATGTGTTGCACTGTACATGGACTTGTCCATTAGCAGTTACACCTTAAAAACTGAAAGCACGCATGTGTCTTACCTTCATGTGTTTAGCAAACAGTTTGGCCGTTTTGCAATCCTTTCCCAGAAACGACTTGAGCTCCCTATAACAACAAATACAGCACAGAAAGTTAGTATTCTAATACATAAAAGAAACAAATCTGAACGGTGTCATTCTGAAATGTTATACAATGTGCCACTTTGATGTCAGTATTAATCTATTTAGTAAAAGAGGAATGATTCAGTTTACACAGAAAACCACCAAAGATATTTAAAGACATCTCAGTAAAAGGTATCACAACTTTTTTTCCTTCAAAAGCTAAATCTCACTAGACGTAAATCCTCATGTCACATTCCACATCACAAGATACAGGGCGTACATGAATGGTGAAACAAAGCCAGAAATTCAGTCCTTAAAGAGAGTGTTTTGCCTGTTTGTTTATTTAATGAGAATCTGATCCACAAACTGAAAAACATGAAACGGCAATTCTACAATTATCATTTTTGAGGTATATGGTGTCAAGAAGAAGTGAGCTGATACATGTACAATGTATACCAGCATTCCAGATCCCAGATGCTGATCCCAGCATCCCCAATCATGACTTACAAAAACAAAATCAGCAACAACAAAAAATGATGTATCCTCCCTCCCCATGCAACAAGAAAGCATGCAGGTGACCCCAGACTGGTGAAATGAACTTGTCAGAACAATCTTGACAACGGCGTAATATCAGAAAAAACCTGTCACCAATAACAAAACATGACATATTTGGGATAGTTGGCATCTAAACAGGCATGGTACTGAAGGAAAATCATTTTTCCCTGAAAATGTTTGGGGGTCCAGGGGGCGGTGCCCCTGGCGGGGTCAAGGGGCAGAGGCCCTTGTGGGGGTCAGGGGGCAGCGCCCCCTGAAGCTGAAGGTTTTTCAGCAATTCTAGCCTGTAAAAAAGCCTCTCCTTGAACTAATTTCAGTTCTTCATACTAAGCAATTTCTGCCACAAAATAAGCTCTCCTAGAATCACTTTATCAGTCATTCCTTCAACCCAAAGGAGGTTTTAAACCCAAGTAGTCACATAGCAAAAATGAGTACATATCTACATTGCTTTAGGTGGCATACATTAAGTCAAATTGTAAACGTTTTACTTACTATGTCAGTGAAGCACACACACAGTGTACACACAGGAGACCCCTCATTTTGCACAACTTTGGTCATCATGTCCAGCACCACCAACACAGCATAGCACAGCACAGCAAAGTAGTGGTCTATTTCATGTCTTGAGTTCCAGTTTTGTTTACTATGTTCAATTCTTTTATGATCTGTCTCCTCTACATTAGTTACTCCTTTTACTTTTTACATCTATCTGAATACAGTACAAAATGAGTTTAAGTTTTGTGTCTCTTTTAACGTACAAATTTTAAGTTATGTGTCTCTTCAGTGCAAGCAATGTGAATGAGATGAAGACTACTTTTTGCCTGATTTCTCAGCCATCTGCTTCACGAGCAGAGCCTACTTTTTGTAATGTCCAAACCTCATTCTCTTTGCCTCCTGTCTGTAATGTTCAATGGCTTTTCTCTTTGAAGCCAGCCAAATGTGTTCCTTCTGGAACAGTTCAAACTTTTTCTTTCTTTCTTCTTTTTCTTTCTCCAAAATGTGGTGGTAAGTCTATCAACTGTTCCAAGCACGACGAAAACGTTTCATTTTCGTGGCTCCTGTTCAGCCAATCCCATCGCCATTTGTTTGCCACACCAGCATCAATATCTCCTGTCGCAGAATTTCGCGGAACTATGTCTGTACACTTAGGCATTTTTATTTTTCCCATCTTTTTCTTTAATCTTGTTCAAATTCGATCACGTCGACCCAGAGCGGAAAGCAGTGGCGAATGTCACGAAAGCGCTTGCGCGGAAGTAGTCCTGCTCAATGCTACTTCTCGCGAGACGAAGGCTTGAAGTGAATGACCTGAAACGAACTAAGTGGGCTGGTCTCGTCGGGCATGGCTCTTTTTTTTTTTTTTTTTTTTTGCTTTTTTTTGCTTTTCGCGGAATTCGCGGACATGTACCATGCCTGCTAAAAAAAACAAAAAAATAAAACCCACCTGTCCTAAAAAGAAACACCCCCCCTCCCCCCAGCTATCTACAAATCATATATTAATAAATAATGTGATAGCTGAAACACCAACATCTTTACAGTTCGGAAAACTGACCTCTGCAATTCTGAAAAAGACAAGACAGTGCTGCATCTTCCAACGTGCAAAAAACAACTTTGTGACTGTAATGTAATGCAAGGCATATTATGTATGTTCGAAACTCCAAAAAGGAACAGAAATACATATAAATGCAACAACAGGCTAGTCATCACCTGTTCAGCTGTACAGCACGTATCGCAGAACTGCACAAGATGAGCAGGAGTGGAGATCCTGGTGACAAGGTGGCCTTTTCCACTGCCAACTGCCATCCAGGTATCACCTCTCTCAGGTAATCCCCTGCTGCCTGCTGCTGGTTGGCTGGGAAGAAATCTGAAGACACAACTCTGACGAACTAACATCTCGGTTACATGAAGGGCATACTTCAGCACAGGAATCATCAGAAATGCTGCTGCTGATCTCACCATTCTATGGTATTAGAAAATAAGAGTAGCAGTCACGCTTTGTCCAGTATTAATCTAAATAGAAAATATACATGTTCTTAGATGTATGCAGTCTGATAATAAATTATGTCTGAAAGAAAAGAACATGGCAATGGTTGAGCATTTGCTTCTGAAACATGCTGTATTCTGTGCACTTGACTGATAGTGATACGCACACTGAGTAACTGATGTTCTGACCTATATTAACACTAACAATTAAACCTGAATCCCATGCAAGATGCTTGCACACAGTTGGCTGTCAAAACTGATGCAGCTGTGTAAGGCACTTCAGAATACAAGACACTCTGGGTAGGATTAAAACAAGAAGCAACGACAACAGCAAAAGAGTGCTGCCATGTAGTCATCAAAAATCTTTATCGAAAGCATCCACAGTCCATACACAACTTGTCATCGTCACCGTGGTGGAAATTTAACAAAATCGCTGAATGATTAAAACTGTTCCCATTCCCATGCTATTTCATGTCATGTGGAGTTAAAGAAATATGTTTCTCATTGCAAGAAATCTGCCAGTTTACATCAACTGTGCAACCCTCACCTGCATCAAATGATAACCTCCCATCATCATCGTCTGATTTTGACTGCGAGTCATCAGCTTTTGAAATGGCAACCATGGGTTTGAGTAACAGCTGCACATCTGCTGGTGTGCCACCTTTTCTCAAAGTGTCTTCATCCACGTCTGTGATTTTCTTCTACAACACAAACAGATTTAATAATGAGTTAAACAGATACATTCACTAGCAAATACATAAGATCTACTAAAAAAAAGACTATTCTTTCCACAACCACACTGTCTCTCTACGTCTTCCACAACTCTGTCAATCTATACTGGTTTGCCATGACCACACTGTCATTCTAGTCTTAGTCTAGATGCTTTCCACAACTATACTGCCAGTCCATGCCTGGCATGAGCCAACTGTCACTCTGTACCTACTCTAATCCTTTCTAAGCACTACTGTTTTACTTCTATGGACTTTAAAGTTTCTTTCACAAACATACTGTCCTGTAACTCCTTAGCATCAGTGATGATCATGATGAGCTAAAACTACACCTTTGTCAATACAGATATTCAAATTTGATACTTTCTGTTGGTGATTTTCAATGATACTGGTCCAAGAAAATGTTGTGATGTTATACAGAGAGAGAGACAGAGAGAGAGAGAGAGGAGAGCGAGAGAGAGAGGAGAGAGAGAGAGAGAGAGAGAGAGAGAGAGAGAGAGAGAGAGGCGAGAGAGAGAGAGAGACACACACACACACACACACACACACACAGACATGTGGCGGTAACTTACATGGATAATCTAAATCATGAATCTCTTTCACATAAACTATTCTAACTTTCTTCTTCCACCCTCAGTCGCTGCGTTTTGAAACTATTCTAAATTATCTTTAAAAAGCTCTGTTATTTAAATTAGTATTACATTACAGCCCACTATTTTTTATATGTATATTCTTCAAGACAGTCACACAAACAAAGCCAGTAAACAAAACTATACCTTTACAAACGTTTTGCTTCTTTTTTTCTTCTTTCTGTCAACATTCTCCTTGGTAGATGAAGGCTTCTTTCTCTTAGACTTAGAGTTAGAGGGAACTTTCTGTAATGGCTCATCTGGCGAATCTGCTTCTTCTTCTGAGTCTTCACTTTCTGCCGGGCGTTTCAAACCCTTCTTTGATGGGGTCTGCTCTCCACTCTTTATGCCAGCTGAACTGTCGTTGCTGTCTGGAACAAATCCACCATTAATATTATAAGGGTTAGTCTTGTAGTTGGTAATTGATGTACAGGGATTTAAAATGACCCATCAATGACTTTTCAGGCTGTTCACATCATTTCAATTTCACTCTTCCCAGCAAGATTTCACAACATTTGACACAGTTCAATGTCAGGCAGGTTAACACAGAAACCAGAAGATATATGCCATCGTGGCAAAGCGGTTAGCAAAATGGACTCCAGGCTCGGAGTCATAAATTCGATTCCCATCAGAACCATTTGTTGAGTGATTTTTCTGCCCCAGCTGGCTCCTAGTCCTACCCAGAGTTGAGTTTGTTAGGGGCTCGGGTGGGAAGACTGGGATCACACAGTCTAGCTTCATCCACTTAATCAAGTTATTGAATGCATTTCTCAGAGTGTTACTCAAATTTCCTAACACTGCAGGTGTCTGTATTTCTCAGGCCTAGTTGACACCAGGACATACTATGTAACTGTAAGTAAGCGTAGGGTACAGCCCTGTCTTACAGTCTTAGTCCTGAACAAAAATTCATAGCATCATCTGCGGCAGGACACGCCTGGTTGTGGCTATGGTCCCGGGGTCATTATAAATGGCATGGGTGCAAAACCACTGAGGTGGCACAGAAGATGGGACAGTAAACTTTGAAAAAAGTTTGCATTAATTTTAAACTGAAAAATTGGTTTTTTTTTCTTCTACATTCAAATAAAACAATGAAAGCAACTTGAAAACAAACACTCCATAATATGCGAGTGTCAATTTTCAAGCAAAATATCAGTGGATTAACTTAGTAAACGGCTTCACAATTCCAAAAACATACATCAGTATTGTTCGTTAGGCATATAATACAAATGAAAAATAACATTCAGTACTGGTCCAGTTTCATGAATATAATATGTGTTTTAATCACAACAACCTACCAAAAACTAAGACTATCTGCTATCATTTCAAGAAAGAGTCTGATCAGAAAAACAATGAGAAAAACATCAAGTTGCATTTTCAGGCCAGCTGGACTTATGATTTGAACTGACTGTTACCAGTGAATCAAATTTTAACTTCCATAGAACTATTATTCCTCTCATCACACACACACACACACACACACACACACACACACACACACACACACACACAAACACACACATGTACACAACACATGCAAACAGTTGACTTACAATCACATTCACATGCCGCATATATATGCATGCACATAAGTCGAACACATGCTCTCACATGTATGTTAATGCGCGTGTTTGTGAGAACACCAGCCCTGATGTGGCCCTTTGCGGTCGGGTGGGCTATAAGCAACATTATCTTATCTTGTGAGAACACAGTGACACCCACACACCCACCCACACACCACACACACACATATACACACATACTCGTGTGCATGTGCGTGCAAACTGTTAACACATGAACACTGACATGCAGTATATATGCACACACATAACACTCGCACATGTGCACACACACACACACACACACACACACACACACACACACACACATAGGGCCAACAGTCTGAGTCGCACTGTTTTATGTTATTTTATTTTACTTTTTAACATGCGCGCTGGTGACCTACTCGTTTTTGAGTGAACCAGTATTTTAGGAAGAAGAAGAAGAAGAAGACACACACACACACACACACACACCATTCCATTTTCCAGTCTTAAGTTGCTTTATCACTTCATGTTAATTTGTTGACATTAAACTTAAGTTTGCCACACACACACGCACACACACACACACGCACACGCACGCACAAGCATGAGTGATGCACACAAACAATGAAACATGCACACACACCTTGTGGCCTCAAGTTTTTGTTTTGAAAGCCAAATTTTTTCTTCCCCACACGTATCAACTAGTTTGAAAGAATTGCTTTTCCCTTCTTCGAGCAGAAAAGCTAATGGAGGTTAATGTGTACATTGCCTTTTTGGTACATTTAGTGTTTCAGTGGAAGGTAGACATGATGGTGAGAAACCATGTGTCTGTGTGTGACTGCGACACAATGTCGAAAGTAGGGTCCATGTGTGCCTCAACATTCGCAGATTGCCCCAAACCTTTTATTGGTCTGGTCACATGTAACAGTAGTTGAAATCTACATGCAAAATTATTAAACACGTGTCTGTTGTTGTCTTAGAAACAGTTTTAAAACATACCATCATCGCTTTCTTTCCACCACTTGTCTCCCAGGTCGTCCGCCATCTTTTTAGCCTAAATGCCGGAAGCCACCCAATGCATCTGAAAACATCCAAACTTACCGCCGTTTCCCCACAGACATAGATCTGAAAAATTACGCCACATTCATACTACACAGCAAAAAGAGATTTTTTTCCCCCAAGACCCCTATAATTAAAACATAAGTAAAGAACAGTATGGACAATTGTAATTCTAAAGAAAAAATCGCTCCAAATTCATACCAAAGATCGGGGAAGACCAATATGCAGCAGAGACAAAGTCTGTGTCTTCTGTATTTTTTTTTGCTTTTTGCAATGCCGTGCACCCGATTGGATCAGATAATCTCCTTGGCTACAGACACTAGTCTAAGTAGTAACTCACCACTATTTGCTACATGTGGATTGAGGTAACCTAGCGAGACTGGTCCAGCCTTGAGTCACATCACATAGAAGAGGTAAGGTAAGGTAATGTTGATTATAGCCCAGCCGACCGCAAAGGGCCATATCTGGGCTGTCACCACGTTAAAATAGTAGTAGTAGTGTAGGGACGTAATCAATACATAGGCCGTTAAGCCTTTCAATTGTCCCCTCGTGTTATTTTACTTTATGACAGGGTTGAAAATGCATGCAATATAAAATTTTCCTTCTTATTCATCAAAGCTTCTAAACTGTACTTTAAATTTCAAGTCTTCATCCAGCAAATTCTTAAAAACATTAGTATTTTTAGCAAATTTAGTGCAGTTGGCAAACTGTTCCAGTTAGTAATAACTCTGTTACTGAACTTGAATCTCCCCATATTAGTATGAAACTGCTTAACAAATATTTTGCCTTCCGAATTTCTTGTTCTATCTGTTTTAACAGCCTCAAAAAAATAGTCCCACTGTATGTCCGTTTGCTGGTGAAATATTTTGAACACTTCAATCAAATCCCCTCTTATACGTCTACCTTTTAAAGAGTGCAAATTTAAGTAATTTAATCTATCTGTATAAGACATGTTTGTACATTCTTGCAAGATTTTAGTAGCTCTTCTCTGTACTCTTTCGATTGCTATTGACTGTCTTTTCAAGTGTGGGTACCAGATTATATTGCCATATTCAAGATGCGGTCTAACCATAGCTTTATATAACTTTAAAAACGTTTCTTTATTTAGGTAAATAAACGTTCTTTTTATTAATCCAATCATTTGGTTTGCTTTATTTATACATTTTTGAATGTGAGTATCAAAAAGTAAATCTTTATCAAAGATTACCCCCAGATCCTTTTCTTCCTCACATTTCTGTACCAGCCTTTTTCCACCATCTATTTTCATGTTGTATTCATGTTCTGGATTGTTTTGCCAACATGCAAAACTTACATTTTTCAACATTAAAATATAGATTCCACTTGTCTGACCAGTTTTGGAGGCAATTTAAATTTTCTTGCAGACTATTATAGTTATCTGATTTGTCATATATTTTTGTATCATCAGCAAAAATTTTACAAAAACTATTTACCTCATCTGGAAGGTCATTTATAAAAATAGTAAACAGTACAGGTCCTAAAATGCTCCCTTGGGGAATACCACTCATAACATCTTTCTCTGTCGACATACAGTTAACCCACTCTTACTCTTTGTTTCTTATTTGACAAAAAATCTCTAATCCAGTTTAGCAACTTACCTACTATACCGTATGCTTCCATTTTTTTCAATAATCTCTCATGCGGAACCGTATCAAAAGCTGTACGAAATCAAGGTAAATTATATCAACAGAGTACTTATTCTCTAGCATGTTAACTAAATCTTCCATAACTTCAAGTAGTTGTGATATGCAAGACCTTTTTTACGAAAGCCATGCTGGCATACTGCAAACAAATTATTATCAGTGAAGTGAGATACTATGACATCTCTTATAATGGATTCCAGCACTTTGCATGCAATGCAGGTTAAGCTTACCGGACGATAGTTGCCTGGCTCAGATTTTGACCCTTTTTTAAAAATAGCAGTAACTTCTGCCGATTTCTAGTCGAGGGGTAATTTCCTGACTCTAATGATTTATTATAAATCTTACTGAGCGGTACAGCTAACTCCTTACTTAATTCTTTTAGAACTTTAGGTGGTATTAAATCAGGTCCCTGCGCTTTAGACTGATTCAATTCAAACAACTTCTTCTCTACTGCATCTGAAGTAATTATTATATCTGTAACTGAAATTCCATTAGATTTACTACATTCAATAAGATCAGGTATGGTATTTGTATCTTCATTAGCAAAGACACTGCGAAGAACTCATTTAAAACTTCAGCTTTCTCCATATCTGACTCGGCCAGCCCTCCTTTACCATCATTTAGAGTATTTACCCCTGTGTTTACTTTTGTACGTTCTTGCACGTATTTCCAAAAACATTTGGGAGTTTTTTTTTACATTGTTCTGCTATTTTACGTTCATAAGCTTTTCTTGTTGATTTGATTTCATTTTTGCTCTTATTTCGCATTCTTGCATATTTACTGTATTCTTTCCCATCTTTCGTCAATAAATACCTTTGAAAAAGATTATATTTTTTCTTAATCATTTTAAGTACTTTATCATTCATCCAAAGTGGTTTAAGCATTTTATTTTGGCTACACTTAGTCTTTAGAATACATTCGTCCATACTTCTTAAAACTTCGCATTTAAGACATTCCACATTTCCTCGACATCCTGATCATTTGTAAGCAAAGAGTTGACACTCTCTGAAAGCATTTTCCTCATTTTATTATAGTCTCCTTTCTGTAAATCAAATTTGTACTTAGGGTTTTCTTTAGTCTTTTCTTTGGAACATACAGTTCAAATGTTAAAATCAAGTGATCACTTTTACCCAAAGGGTCACTAATTCAATATCAGAGATCAAGGATTCTTCATTAACTAAAACTAAGTCATCAATTGTTGGCTTCTGTCCTTCCCGAACACGAGTTGGGCTAGTCACTTTCTGTATTAAAAAGGCATCTCTAAAGTTTTCAATAACATCATTACTTTTATCACTATTCCAAGTTCCATCCCATTTTACATCAGGAAAATTAAAATCACCAAATATACATATTTTACTATATCTACTCATTTTTTCTGCTTTTAGCAAGTTAAATAACTCATAATTGTTTTCATCATTTGAGTTTGGGCTTCTGTATATACATCCTACTAATATTGTCTCATCGTTACCACCCCTGATAATACACCATAATTGCTCTTGAAATTTGTTATTTTCAAACTCATCGCAAAGTTGTGCATTTAGCTCCTTAGCAAAATACATGGCTATACCCCTTTTAGGTTCCTTATTCAGAAACATATCAAAGCCAGCAATTTCAAATTCAACATCTTTTGCTGCATATAAAACATTTTTTGCTCTTACTTCCGTTAAGCCAATAATAATCTGGCTTCTCCTCATTTATACGAATTAAAAACTCATCCTTTTATTCAGAAGACTATCTACATTACTGTACAAAATTCTCATTGAGTCATTACATTTAGATTTACAATTATTTTTCCCTAACACAGTCTGGGATGTAACATTTGTAAGATTGTCATTAACTTCAGAGGAATAAAGATTTTGCTTTGTACAGCTATTTTACATGTTGTGGTTTGCTTGACAGTCAGTGTTTCACCTCAGGGGTCTGGACCTCGTCCGGACACTGATCTGAGACAGCAGCACCAGCTTGTTCTGTTTGGGTGTGAATGTCACAATCTTGCCAGCCTTGTAATCAATCTTTAAGTTTGTCTCCCCATTTGTCTTTCTTTGGTTCAGTTCAGCTTTCAACGATTTGATCTGTTCTCTTTCTTTTTTTGTGGTGTCATTGTTTATGTAAATCTTGCTTTCTCCTTCCTTAACTGACAAGTCATCAATGGAAGAGAATATAGAGATTAGTTGCAGCCCTGCATAACAATGACCGTGCCATACGTCGACTTCTCCAAGGACTGACACCATAAGTGTGCTACAGGACGAAAACCACAAAGAATCTAAGGAAGGAACAGTAAGAACGCTCGAACAGCTTGGACTGGTACATTCGGGGGCTTTGCAACATCAAATGGGAGAACAATGGAGAAGCACAGACTGAAGATGGGCATGCCACGTACTGTGTTGGCGAATAAGACAAAAATGTATACGGTGTGGGGTTTTTAGTTAACAAGAACATCAGAAACGCTATCCTGGGACGCTAACCCTGTTTCTTGCCATACCATTCTGGATCTGGATCTGGATTGGTACGTCGCTAAAACATCCATTTGCTGGCATAGGCGCGACGGTGGGGGGTGCGCAGCGTGATGATATTATCGGCTTCTGGCTTTGCCAGAGCCGACTTGAAGCTGTCGACTGACTTTTGGTGGACGATGTTATCGTCGAGGTGTTCCACTCAGTTATTGTCTTTGGGAAGTATGAGTTACGGTACTGATCAGTGTGTGTTTCGGGAACGCAGTAGCACCTATCATTGTTTTGTATGTAGTTCTCCACTGGGTTTTGTGTCAGGTACGTACTGTTGTCTCTGGGGGAGCGGATGCGTCGTCCTGGTTTCTGAGGTGTGATGAAGTCACTCGGGTGATCGCTGGCACCAGACCCTCAACCACCTTGTAAAAGAATCCTAGACGTATAGTGGATGATAGGCAGACGTGTGATGGGACGATCGATGAGCAGCTTCGTCACTTTCGTCATGCGTTTTGACATAAATTGGGTGCCCAGATTACTTAGGATCTCTTCAGGGATTCTTAATCTGTTGGAACATGTCCTGTAGTGCTTCCGCTACGGTCTCTGCCTCAAAATTCTTTAGAGGAACGGTTTCAGGATACCTCGTAAACATAATCTACAAGTGTCAAAATGTACATGTGTCAAGCCTCTCTCACAGGTAGAAAAGGCCTGCAGGTCAGATCAATCACCGCTCGCCTGAAAGGCAAGTCTACGATAGACATCTTCTGCATAGCGACCCTGTGTCTTCTGATATATGTCACAGAAGTCGCAGAATCGTGTAGCGTCCTTTCTGGTTGATAGAAAGCTGCCTCGATTTCATCTGCAGTTTTCTTGATGCCCATGAAATTTTTTGTGATGGAGTCGAATCTGCTTACTCCTCTCTCTCTCCTCTCTCTCTCTCTCTCTCTCTCTTCTCTCTCTCTCTCTCTCTTCTTCCTCTCTTTCTAGTTTTTTCTTTCCTTTATTCTCTCTTTTTCTTTCTCTTAGAAATGTAAAGAATTCTTGCCCCTTCAGCCCCCCCCCCCCACCTCCCCTGTGTGGCCAGAGTAATTGTTTCTTCCATGCTATATACTATACTGAAAACAGCCTTTTATTTCAAAGCCTTTCTGTCCCATGCCATACGGAAAGCCTTTTCTTTGAAAGCTTTTCTTCAATGAAATTAGACGAGTAAGGCTTGACTATGAATAACAAAAGCATCTACGAAGCCTCAACGGCTTTACGTCACGTCTGAACAACACCATATCGATATGACGCACACTTCTCGGCCGGTGATTTAATGTACACACGTGAACATTTGCCGTGTCCACACAAAACACACGATGATGAAAATCAGACGATATGCAGATCTTACTCTGATCAGACAAAAGCAAAGTTGGACCCCCTGAGCAGTCACCGTCTCTCATTGGAACACACCGATGACAGTCTGGATAACCCTGCGCGTCAGACACGGACGTGGTCCATGCCCAATTTCCCCAGAAGTAAATCTGCACCATTACATTATTGTCACAGCCACACTCGCGAACCCGTAACCGACTTGAACTTGAGATTCAAAGTCGAAAGGCCCTGACTTCGTAATTCGAAGTGCGAGATATTCGGCTTGGCTCCCTAATGTTATAGCTATGGAGAATCGAACTCTTGTTCCTAAACACCCCAGTGGACTAAATGCTGACTAAAATGATTTTCAGGTAAGAGTTCAGTATTTTCTCTCCCGTTGAATCGATCCGGACAGAAAAGGCAACTTTAGTAACAAGTTTGAAGTGTTTAATTACAGTGGACGATTCACGAGTCAGTTTTCAATTACCGTCGCAACGATCCCTAACCGAAAACGTATCCGTCTCAAACACATCCACTATCAACTTTCTGTATACTCTCTCATTATCTCAATTATGTATACATCATAACATTTAAAGTTCAAGAGGTTCGGGGCGAAACAGCCAATAACAAATTATGGATCATTCAATAATGTTCGACAAAGCATTATGACGTAGCACAGCAATTAAAATGCATAGAACTTTCTTAAAGGATCGAGCGCTATCACAAGTTATAACCAATCAAAATGCTTGCTCGGAGTAGGCTACTCAATAGACGATTTCTCGAAGCTTCCAGAAATCTACCTGATTGTGGTAGTTTAAACAGACCTCCGGAATCATTACGCAAGTTGTACATGCGTAAAATTTTTTTTTTTTTTTAAAGCGTTCAGATCTAACTTAACATGTAAGCTTACACAGTTAAAAACCCAAGACACGAATGTCAGTATAAATCGATGATATTCATAAATGAAACTGAATTGTTTGTAACACCAGGTCATTGTCTTCATGACAGAGAAATGACTTGGCTGTACTTCCCTACCACCACCACCCCCCCCTCCCCCCACCCCCCTCCACACTCCATCCCCTCATTCGCCTTTCATTTGTTCAACATATTCGATGGGCCAAAAGAAAAACAGAATATGTTTGATAACTATACCATACTAGGCGAAGTTAATAAAGCTGTATTAAGAAAGGGGACACGATTTCCAAAAGGAACTTTTACGTATTTGAGGGTAATTTGGAATACTGAACGCATGAAATGCATACCATTCTATAGTGGGGAAAAAAAGGTTAAATCTTTCAGTATTCCCCATTTTATGGCTTATTCGGTAATGTGGCCGAATGACCCAGTTTTTGTACTCCCAGTTCTTATAGAACAGGGAGTATTTTACAATGGGAACGAACAAATGCTGTCTGCCTGTCTGTCTGTGTGTCTGTCTGTCTATGGTCAAAATGTGCTCCACTCGCTCCAGACAAAACTTCTGGCTGATCTTTCTGAAAATTTGTAGTTATGGTCATTATGGGTCGGGGATGATGCCCGTTGTTTTATTTTACCAGAATAGCCGTTCCTAATGGCTACAAATGATTATTGGAAAAAAAAAGTCAAGTCGAATAAGGGAAATAACCACCGCACTCTCCAGTTTTTTTCTTCCACAAACTGGAAATTGTCTCCCCACTGTCACTGTAGTGGGAGTACGTTCTTCTTCTTCTTATGAACATCCGCCGTCATCCTTTTCATGGTTCTGATGTGTATAAAACTGGAGGTTTCCACAACTGGCAGTAGGGGGGTGGGGGGTGGGGGACTTGTGGGGTGGAATGGTGGGTGGTAGTGGGGGGGGGGGGGGGGGGGTGGAGGGGATGGGGGTGCTGGCTGGTCAGATTTGGGACTTGAAGCACTCCACCAAGGCTGAGGAGATAACCTCTGGAGGCAGGGTGTTCCAGTCCCTGACAGTCCAGGGGAAAGAAGGAATACTTCCTGTAGTTTGTTTTACAGGTAGAAAGGAGATAGGTCTCCCATGTGACTGTCTTCTAGACCTTGCTGGGGTATTAGGTGTGGGACTGAAAGGGGTGTTGATACTGACCTCTTCTCGGTGATATTTGTAGAAGGTGGTCAGCCTTGCTGCTCTTCTTCTGTCTGCAAAGGTGAACCACTATAGGTGTGTGCCAGCATGGAATCGACACTTGAGGTGTGACGGTGGCGATTCACAACCCATCAAGCTGCACGACTTGGATTTTTTCTAGGTTGTTAATGTTTTTGGCAGTGTAGGGGTCCCAGACAGGTGAGGCATATTCAAGAGTGGGGCGAACTAGAGCTTTGTAGGCAGTTTCCTTGATGCTGATGGAGCCCACTCTCAGGTTTCGCCTGAGAAACCCTAAGGTCTTGTTTGCCCTGTGTGTTAAGTTGGAAATATATGGGTGTCCCAACTGAGGTCTTGGGAGATTGTGACTCCTAGGCACTTCGTCTCTTCAACTCTTTTGAGGTTTTGAAGAGGGTATGTTTCTCTTCCTGGGGACATGGAGGGCCTGACACTTGTCTAGGTGGAAGGACATCTTCCATTTTGTTTCCCAGTCTCCCATGTGGTCCAGGTCCTGTTGTAGCTTCCTTTGGTCTTGGGAGGAAGTTACAGTTTTGTGGGCAGAGAGTCTCGTCTGCAAAGAGCCGTATTGTTGAGGAGAGTTGTTCAGGGAGGTCGTTGATGTAGAGAAGAAAGAGGGCTGGGGCTTGGAGTGATCCCTGGGGGACCCCCTGACTACTGGGACGGCCTTTGAGGAAGCTCCATCAACAACCACCGCCTGCTGTTGGTTTATATGCTTTGCATCTTGTATAGATTTCTCTCTTTCAGGTCTCATGTGCTTTCTAAAACACCGGGAGACAACAAGAACAACTGACGTGTGAAGTGTTTAATCCAAGAGTGTAATAATGCATTTTTTTCGTTTCTACTTTTCACGTTTCAATTTTTTTTTTCCATTTCCCAATATTGATCGGGCTGGCGGGCACATCACGAAACTGCTTTTTGAAGCGGGTGTCGTACCACAGCGCTATGGGACACTCGTAAATAACGCGATCATCTAGTTCTTATATCCCTTCTCGACTCACCCATTACGGTCGGATAATTTAAGCTTAGTATTCCTTCTCGACCAGATCCAGCTGAAATTGTTTTCACTACCTTTGCAATTGTCTTTAGAGGTCTTTAGAGATATCAGCTGCAGGTTGCCATTAGCCTGCCTGTTTTAAAATTTACATGAGTTGTTAGCGCTCTGTACGCAGAGAAAACTGTATTAATCGAATCAGAAATATTCGCCCCCCTTTCCCCTTTTCTCCCCCGCCAGAACCCCCCCCCCCCCCTTTTTTTTTTTTCCTTCCAGATT
>CM031607.1:42046022-42058522 GCA_018398815.1 Conus ventricosus | reverse complement strand
ATGAACGATATTGACTGGATGACAGGGAAATGACTGAATGAAGCGCCAGCTGGCGGCGCTTCAGCAGGCTCTACGCAGGTAGGCAGCCTGTCATGTAAACGAGAATGCGGATTGTAAAACGCTTAGAGCCTGGTCTCTGGCTGGGGATAGGGGCTATATAAGTACTCTTAGTGATAAACATAATTTGATAACTTAATTTTGGGCCTTCAAAGCACAACGGGTTGTTTTTTTTGTACCCCTGCACCCTATCCGTTGTTAGCACCATGTCACAGTGAAAAACAAAACAAAGCAAAACCCACTTCTTACAAGCAAACTTTCAATTCCATTCACATCTGACATATGTAATGGTGAAGAGATAGCAAAAAGTATATGGTGCGATCTTCAAATTGAAAGCTACTGCACTCTCTGAAGTATAAAGGAAATTGAAGGGCTGCCTTCAATCTATGTCCATGGGAATTAGTGGGTCTATTGTCCATAAAAGGAGAGAACAGACAACCAAATTGGGCATGAGTAGGAAAATAAGGAAAGCTTTTTATTCAAACAAAGCTAGATGGCTGGGACTAGAAGCTGAGGTATCAGCAGCACTTCAGGAATTGCATATTTCTGTCTGTTTATGCTCAGTGTTGACTTACTATTCCATACATGATTAAGACCTGATTTGAACAGTTATGTGTGACTATCACTGTCATTGAATAGTCCTCATTATGTATGCCATAACGGTTAATTTTGAGTCCGTTATATGTACCCAATATACTATCAGTTGGGTAGTTAATTTCGATGTTGCTGAATGCCTTTCAGAATCTGCAAGTACTTACGTCATTTATTTCTTACGTGCACCCAGAAGAAATCTGTAGAATTTTATTCAATGTGTTTTGTGTTTTATCTTTATCATCATGTTTCCCACTTCTCACAATATGAATAGAAACTATCAAGTATATTTTTTAATTTTTTTTTTTTTTTTTTGGTTGTTAACAGGATTACTTTTTATCATTTTTATCATTATGTAAACAAGAAAAAATTATTGTCTTTTAAATCTACTACAAGATCTTTGATAAGGATATTGAACATTTTTGGACAAGGAATGTTTCTTTGATGCATTCCTGTTTTTGTTTTGTTTGTTTTTTAATGTGAAGAGACGGAGAATACACTTTTGTTTTGTGCAAACCATTGCTTCAGTGTACACAGATTGCAGACCTGTTTACCCTTATGATTTTGCCATAATTTTTATGGAAAAAAAAAATCAAAATTACGGAAATTACGCCCCCCCCAAAAAAAAAAACCAACAAAGAAACAACAACAACCAAAAAACAAAAACAAAAAAATTTCGGAAAAAAAATCAAAGAAAGAAAATTGTATGCAAAGTTTCGTCTGCTACTGTTTCGGTCAAAAGCAGTTAGAAACATTTCCCAGTGTGCCTTGCGTCATTTACCTTGTCAACGATGGCGACGAAGCGGTCTTGGCCGGCTCTTTCAAATCTTCAAAAGTTGCAAAAGTCATGCGATTATGAAGATTACAGGTTTCTTTTTTCAAATTACAGGTTTTTGCCAGAGTATTACAGGTACACGAATTTGGGGTAAACAGGTCTGGAACTGTATGATGAAGCATTTTCCTTTGACCCCATTTGCCCATCTTGAGGAACGTGGCCCCATGGCGCTCACTGTCAAAAGCAGAATTGTGTTTGTCACAAATCAGGGAACGTTGATCTGGTAATTGCTGCTCTTGAGCTTAATAGAAATGATAGAGTTCACACTTGAACTTGAACTTGAACTCCAGGTGTTTGAGGCCTTGTTGGAGGCCTGTTCACACTGAAAGAGTTAATCTTGATACTTAGTAGATTATGATGAAAATGAAAATAATAGAGTTCACACTGAAAGGGTTAATCTTGATACTCGGTCGATTATGATAAAGTTCAGAATTAGATGCGCAGGATTAGGAGTACATTCCTTTTTTTTTTTTAATGTAAATCTCACATCATGTGATCATTCAAAAATAACATACATTCTTTTTCTATTTGCCAATTTTTGCACTATGAAAATGTATTTGTGAGAAACGAAAGAACTTTCCACAAGTAAACTCTGTGTGTGTGTATGTGTGGTGTGTGTGTGTGTGCGTGTGTGTGTGTGTGTGTGTGTGTGTGTGTTGTGTGTGTGTGTGTGTGTGTGAGTGTTCGTTCTTTAGTTTTACATCTGTTCACCCTTAAGTGAAATTAGACGGGAAAGGGGGGGGGGGGGGGGGGGGGGGGGGGGGGGGGGAGGAAATAGGAGAAATCAAGGTATGAAAGAAGAGATTGTTTATGCATGCATTGATATTGTTTAGAGAGTGTGTGGTAGTGAAGATTATGTGTTTTTCCTACATATCTACCCCTACAATTCTATATAATGATCAAGCTTTATATGGGATATGAATTGTTGAAAATGACAGAATTAGTAGAAAGGAAGTGAGGTTTACCATCTATATCAAACGTGACTTAACAATTAACAGGAGATTAGTATAACAACAATTGAATCCAACAATAAATTAACTATTCAAAGGAAAAGACCAATAGAACTAAGATGTAAAACTTCTGAAAAACATTTAAGAAGATGGAAGTCATTTAACACTTCCTGAACAGTTAATGGTATTTGACTAGTCTGTAAATCCCTGTAGTTTTCGTCATTAATTCTTTGATACTAGGACAGTGTAAAATCAGATGGCTAATGGAAATTTGATTTCCACATACACATTTAATATCTTTAGAAAATTTTGTTTTAAAAGCATTTAATAATAATAATAATAATAATAATAATAATGAATACTTATATAGCGCCTATTCTCGGCTAGAGGCCAAGCTCTAAGCGCTTTACAATCCACACTCGTTTACACAACGGGCTGCCTACCTGGGTAGTGCCGACTGAAGAGCTGCCAGCTGGCGCTTCATTCAGTCGTTTCCCGTGTCATCCAGTCAGTATCGTTCAATATCGATCACTCATTTTCCTTACTTCCTTCATTCTTTCCATTTCTCACGCAGGGTGCATGCTATGTGTAACGTGTCATCCATACCAACGGCCAAACTGGCCTACTCTTCCGAAAGTTGGTGATGGGATTTTACGTGTGTGCAAGATGTTATGCGTGCGTTCACACCGGAACCTCGGTTTATAGTCTCATTCGAAGGACTGTATGGGAAATGGAGTCAGAACCAATGTTAACTCCGAGGGGAAAAATCCCCCTGCACCGAAGCGCCCCGGTGGAGGTTCGAACCCGCAACCCCAGGATCACCAAGATTACGAGTCAGGCGCTCTACCAACTGAGCTATTCCGGCTCCCGAATTAAACGAATTTTGAACATCAGAGAACTAATATGTCTTGAACTTGTATCAGATATGTGATTTAAAATTAATTTGGAATTTATTGTGCTGACGCTTTTTATACAATTGTGTGAATATTGGCTATCTGATGTCTTCAGCATGTTATCAAACTTATCTTTCGCTAGTTTTTCAATGTGATTATAATACTCGTGCAGATCTAGATTTATGTTAATTAGAATTGCCCTTCAGTGTGTGAGTGTGTGTGTGTGTGTGTGTGTGTGTGTGTGTGTGTGTGTGTGTGTGTGTGTGTGTGTGTGAATCTTCAGGGCGACTTAAGGTTGACAATAAAGTGGATTGAGTGTGAATCTTGATTTGTGTAATTGTTGAAAAATAAGATTAGGAAATAGGAGAAATAAAGGTATGAAAGAAGAGATTGTTTATGCATGCATTGATATTGTTTAGAGAGTGTGTGGTAGTGAAGATTATGTGTTTTTCCTACTTACCTACACCTACAATTCTATATAATGATCAAGCTTTATATGGGATATGAATTGTTGAAAATGACAGAATTAGAATTAGTAGAAAGGAAGTGAGGTTTACCATCTATATCAAACGTGACTTAAACAATTAGTTGAAAAATAAGATTATTTCAGACTTTTAATTGCATGTGTGCGCATGCACATGTGTGTGTGTGCGTGTGCGTGTGTGTGTGTGTGCGTGTGGTGTGCGTGTGTGCGTGCATGCAGCGTGCATGTGTGTGTGTGTGTGTGTGTGTGTATGTGTGCATGTGTGCATGTGTGTGCGTGAATCCTTTCAGGGCGACTTAAGGTTGACAATAAAGTGGTTTGAGTGTGAATCGTGATTTGTTTGATTGTTGAAAAATGAGATTATTTGAGACTTAATCTCATGTGTGCACATGCACATGTGTGTGTGTGTGTGTGTGTGTGTGTATGTGTGTGTGTGTGTGTGTGTGTGTGTGTGTGTGTGTGTGTGTGTGTGTGTGTGAGCGAGTGTGCATGTGTGTGAGTGAGTGTGGGTGTGTGTGTGTGTGTGAGTGAGTGTGCGTGTGTGTGTGTGTGTGTGTGTGTGTGTGTGTGTGTGTGTGTGTGTGTGTTGAAAGATTTCTAAATGCTCTTCATACTCACCCTTGCTTTTCTCCTCTTGCCCCTTAATGAACTGGAATCAGTTTTATTGAAAATATACCCACTTGCATATTCCTGTACAACATTAGAGCATTCCTTACATTTGATTTTAATCATAGTGCCCAAGGTGGTAGTGAACAAATAATGCTGCAAAGGTGGGAAAAGGGGAATCTTCTTCTTCTTCTGCGTATGCAGGCTGATACTCCTGCGGACACTCCCTATATGGACAGACAAGTATTAATCCATCTACCCAACAAAGGGAGTGGAGTTTTGTGTGTATGACCGTTTTTATCCCGCATTAAGGCAGCCATACTCCATCTTCAGGGAAGGAAAAGGGGAATAAAGAGGCGGGGTGAGAAGAGAATTTAAGAGTGTTTCCTGGTAGTGCAAATATATGCTCCCACATCAGACTATGATGATGATCAGCTTGAAGAATTTGCTCTAGCTATAAATAGAAAGACATCTTTATCGTTCAGTGCTAGATTTGTGCAGATATCTAGATGACTGGAAGAAGTTTTGCGGCCTCTATTGTAATGGGACTACCCAATGACAGAGGACTATGCCTGCTAAAATTTGTCATTGAGAATTGCTTGGTTCTTTTACAACACTCTTGGTAAGCATAATGCATTCTGATGATGGACATGGTATTCCCCAATGGTCAGTACTACAGACAGCAGACAGACTACATCCTTGTGAACAGCGGGTGCAGGTCTCGGTGGCATTAACAGGGTTAAAACAAGGCCATCTCCAGGAGCTGATGTTGGTAGTGACCACGACCTTAAGATGAACTTCAAAGTAGTTTGGAGAACAAGAGGAGAGTGATAGAAAAACATCCGTCTCAGATTCAGTTTTGGCAAACTAGAAGATACTCACTTCACTGAACAGTTCCAAGCGGCCACAGGGGGAAAGTTCGCCCCGCTATTTCTCGTAGAAGAAGACCTGAGGCCATCACAAACAATGTTAACCAAGTGATGACTGAAACAGTAACCTAGGTCTTAGGAATAAGCAGATGGGAATCGAAACCATGGATGTCAAGCAGCATCTTGGAAATGTGTGGCACTGGAAGGACCTGAAAACAGCTCAAGAAGACTGAAGGGGAGAAGTACTGTGCTATATATAAGAAAACGATGAAGAAATGAAGAACACAAAGGGAGACTGGATCGAACAACAGTGCTAGGGCATTGAAATACATGAAGATATACAGCGCAAAGAAAGCTTTTAAGATTGTTGAGGAACTGACCAAACAAAAGTAAATAATGTCAGCTCTACTCAGGACAAAGACGGCAACTGTCTCGCACAGGAAGAGAGATATCATTAGGAGGCGGACTGAATTTTGCTCTGAACTCTACAACAACAGAACACATTAGATCCAAGTATTCTAACAGCACAGGATTCATCAAATGAGGATGACTCTCAGTACTCCGTGGAGACCTCACAGCTGCAGTGAAATTGGTGCAGGGTGGGAAAGCTGCAAGCATTGACAACATTTCTGCGAACCCTTGAAACAAGGTGGTGATGCAGTAACTGATATCTTAACTGCCGTATAATTATGACAAACACACGGTGGAGAACCCAACGCTGTTGATTCAATCAATAATCGTCACCTTTTCCCAAAAAGGAAATCTCCAACACTGCCAGAACAATCACACTGTAAGCTTTATCAGTCATGCCGGCAAAGTAATGCTCAAAATCGTTCTGAATAGATTGCAACAACAAACAAATGAAATCATCACTGCTGAAGAACAGGCTGGATTCCGCAAAGGCAGAAATACCATCGATCAGATCTTTAACCTACGTACCCACTGCAAAAAACATCTCAAGCACCAGATGAGCTTCTAGCGCGCCTTCATAGACGTCTCGAAGGCGCTCTCAACAGAGTCTGGTAGGCGGCACTAAGGGCCACTACGAAGAAATTTAACTTTGGGTAGAAGCATACTAACATAATCCAGCGACTGTACTTCTAAATGACAAGGTGCTATTGGAGAAGTTTCGTTATTTAGCTGGAGTTGGTCAGGGCTGCCTTTTGTTTTCCTCACTTTTTAACTATTTCGCGGAACGCCTCACGACGGATGCTCTTCAAGATCATGTCGGCACAGTCAGCACCGGAGTAAGAACCATGACACTTTTTCGATTTGCAGACGACATTGATGGTATGGCCGTGTAACAAGATACACTGGCATTGGTAAAAACACTCCTCCAGAGAATTGTTGAAAGAGGGAGACAGATGGGAAGATAATGAGGTTTTTTTTTTGTTTTTTTTTTTTTTTACCGTGGTGCCCCAATGACTCCCCACAGAGTTGAGGAGACGAAGAAAACTATACCGTGACTCACGTGTACAATGGATCCAAAACACACACACAACACACACACACAGAGTCACACACACACACACACACACACACACAGAGTCACACACACACACACACACATACAGAGTCACACACACACACACACACACACACATACAGAGTCACACACACACACACACACACACACACAGAGTCACACACACACACACACACACAAGAGTCACACACACACACACACACACACACACACACACACACAGAGTCACACACACACACACACACACACACACACACACAGAGTCACACACACACACACACACACACACACACACACACACACACACACACATCCTCCTCCATTCCCATTCCATCATGGCCTAGATCCGAATTGCGTTTTTGGAGAGTGAACAAAAACAACAACAAAAAAAAAAAAAAAAAAAAAAGGACGTGGATGTACTAGGCTAGTACAGTATACAATTGCTACGTATGTTAATGGTTGATTAAATTCTTGGCAACAAAGTAGCTTAAGCTGCACTGCTCGTGTGAAACACCAGTTGTTGTAATCGTGTAAACACTAAGTGAATTGCCGTTACGTATGAACATGCACTGTCTCTCCCTTCTAACACCCGCCCCTCCCCCTCCCCCCGTCCTCCTCCTCCTTCTTACACTCTCCGACACAGGCAATCTCTGCCGGCCACCTGGCGAGATCCGCCACCCCCGATCAAAACCGGCTGCTCTGTACTTCAACCATTCCAGACACCCCGTCAACTAAATGAAAGTTGTGAGAAGACCGCAGAAGTCAAAACGCGTCATGAAACTATTCTTTTAGTGTTGGGACTTGCATGATGCGAGACACAACATTTTACAGCAGATCCATGAAACCTTGTTCAGAGATGTTCCGCCGGATGCGATCTTTGAATTCTTGAAAGAGATTAACATTTTTTTCATCGGATCTAAGATTTTACAGTGAAAGGATTTTTTTAAACAAATTTCGGGTGGGTTTTTAGAAGATGTATTTTTTAAAGAGTTGTGTGAATGAATGATTTGTGAGTTGATTTTAACGTGGTGACAGTCCTGATATGGCCCTTTATGGTCGGCTGGGCTATAAACAACATTACCTAACCTACTTGTACTTGTTCGTCCTATAATCTGGCGATTTATTTCTTCATTTCCTTTTCACATTTGTTTCATTTTCCCTCTGCAGTGACCTCACCTTGAAACGAATGATTCATACCGACTGCTACCCATTCGTTGTTTAGTATTTCGCTTCATGTCATCAATCTTTGGCATGTACTTGTAAGCAGACCTAAGAGGTCGAAACGCGTCCTGTTCTGTCTTGCAGGTTTTGTTCGTCCCCAGTTATCTGGTGGATTTACTTTAATGTTTGTTTGTCTTTTCCCCGTTGAACTGTGTACATTTTAGCCTACAGTCATCTCACTGAAAGTAAGTCAAAGTCCTTTTGGCGGTCTCAGAGAAACGGAGAAATCCATCTCATTGCCAGACTCGATACTTCTTGGTATCAATATCCAGAAATAGTTTATTTCTCCGCCCCTACGCATCGACAGGTAGTGCTTCCCCTGGTTACACTACAATACTCTTTACTTCATTTCTCTCTCTCCCCCCCCCCCCCCCCCCCCCCCCCCCCCCCATTAATCATTTACTTGCTTACTTATTACACTTATTTATTAACTTCCCCATTAACTGAAACACTTTATCTCACTTATGTATGTTTATTCTATTCAGTTATTCAATTGAATATGCATATGTTCTTGCTTTTGTACTCCCAGTTCTTATAGAACAGGGAGTACTTTAGAATGGGAACGAAGAAATGCTGTGTGTGTGCGTGTGTGTGTGGTGTGTGTGTGTGTGTGTGTGTGTGTGTGTGTGTGTGTGTGTGTGTGTGTCTGTCTGTCTGTGGTCAAAATGTGTTCCACTCGCTCCAGACAAAAACTACTGGGCCGATCTTTCTGAAAATTTGTAGGTATGTTCATTATAGGCCACGGATGATGCCCGATGTTTTGGTTTACCGCTATAGCCGTTACTAACGGCTGTAACGGCCTGTAACGGTTTTTCTTCTTTACGGAATATCTCAGAAAGTACTTGGCCGATCTTTGTAAAAATGAGCAGGTACGTTCTTTGTGGGTCACGGATGATGCCCGATGTTTTAGTTTACCACGTTTATAGCCGTTACTAACGGCTATAACGGCCTGTAACGGTTTTTCTTCTTTATGGAATATCTCAGAAGTACTTGGCCGATCTTTCTGAAAATTTATAGGTATGTTCATTGTCACGGTCGCTAAGCCGGACGGCCCTACCACCCTACCCACCCCTATTACACACTAGAGCAGACAACACAGCACACTAACACAACTTTACAATCACGCGCACTCTTTATTTCACACACCCAAACATACCATGGCGCCACCACTCACGTCCATCTACAACCACAACCGGTTATCCCACTTCTTCACTGACCACCCTACCCTACTACGACCCTGAGAACCCTAACTATACTAAAACACCAGTTTGCGGTATATCACTGCGACCTAGGGACGCAGAGATAGCCCGCACACGTGGTGGCTAACTAATAGGGACAAGAAAAAACCCAAGGGACTCTAAACTTAAACTGCTACCCCACAACCTCTCCCAGGACCCACCCTTCTCTTTTGACCCGGGACCACTATCGCACTGGTCACTGCGTCCCTAAGGGAGGCAACGACAAGTACCCTACACTGTGCTGGCCACTGCGTCCCAAAAGGAGGCAGTAGCTAACACCCCTACTCTACTGCCTAATGCTACCCCCCTTCTACAACACCCATGGGACAACCTATCCGGCCCGGAAAGCTCTAGTCCTTGGCACTGTCCGGGGGCCCTCACAGACTGACTCCTCCACGGATGACTCCGCTCCTCAGCGCTGTCCGTGGACCCTCGCAGGCTGACTCCTCCACGGATGACTCCGCTCCCCAGCGCTGTCCGGGGGACCCTCGCAGGCTGACCCCTCCACGGATGACTCCGCTCCCCAGTGCTGTCCGTGGGACCCTCACAGGCTGACTCCTCCACGGATGACTCCGCTCCTCAGCGCTGTCCGTGGCCTCACAGGCTGACTCCTCCACGGATGACTCCGCTCCTCAGCGCTGTCCGTGGCCTCACGCAGACTGACACCCGAAGACTCTACACCCCCGGCACCGACCGTGATCCTCACGGTCTGACTCCTCCCCTGCGCTGGGCACGACACCTGGCGCACCCACACCAGACGCCCTCTCGACGAGTCCAGGGCTCGAAGGACACCTCTTCCTCTGAAGGCCCCGCCGGACATGAGGGTGAGGGAAGGTCTGGTGCAGCGCCCTCTCACAGGACCCCGAACAGGGTAGAGCAACAGGTGGCTGGAGAACTCCAGGAAGAACCCCGGCAGCAGGAGGGGGAGCTGCACCACAGACGGCAGCGGCCCTTCCCCGGTAAAGAACAGGCAACGGGAAACTGCCGCTCACCTGCCGGCACGCGGCAGCAGACTGCGGTGGTCTGGCCCCACCCTCAGGACGGAACAGGATACCACCTGCTGACACAACTGTAGGCCACTACTGTAATGTTGCTACTACCCGAGTCATCAAGGCCCATAGGCTACCTGGTAAAGCTTTAACTCTCCTTCCCTTGCTACCCCCCAAACTCGGGAATGAGAGTGACCACTTGAATTTCGAATACACCCCCCCATAAACCGTTACTTTGGGGTTATCAGATCCATTCCCTGCCAACCTTTACAACAGCAGTAACAACAATATTCTCTCTGAGCCAAATTTCTACGCTATTACATATGAAATTATGACTCGCACACAATTCTCAGAGAAATAATCCCATCCAAGAAATTCCAACACGGACCCCATGGGCCCCCTTAGAAAATACTAAATAAACTAGCAATTTCACAAGGAAATGTTTCCACATAGTAATCAGTATAATACACATCTCAGAAACAACAAACAAAAAGAACTTATCAATTTCTAACGGTTCACAGTTCTAGCATATTCATACAAGAGAATCGGCGCACAGCCACAATCCTTCATATTCTTACCCCTTTTTGCACTGTCAATCATAATCATATATCAATACATGATTTGTTCCCCAAAATTTCCATCCAGCACCCCCACTCTCATGTCATCTCTTGTCAGAAAACCCCAGTGGTTAATCTTTGTTATGCCAACACAACCACCCTTCATACAATATTACATGCTGCACAACCTCTGTCTTTATCCTATCAACTGCTGAGTACCCGCCTTAAACTTTACCTACCCTTCTTTCCGACTACTAAAATTCATATGGGACTATCTCCCTGCAACCTAAAATATCTTCTCCAACCCTATTCTGTCACAAACACATACATCCCTGCATGTGTGACGACTGTCATTTACTTAACAAAACTTCTAACCATATGGACTCGCTGTCCTGTACCACATGCATACATCACCAATACAGTCTGCACGCGCACGAAAACACGCGTCAAGAACCATGACTCGTAACGAAAGTTAGAAGACACCAATATAAGTTGAATAGCCACGACCGTACTCCGGTATAAACCACTCGACTACCAATTAGCCTTGGCCCTACTGCACAGGTTAACCGATCCCAATTTTGTGCAGGTCGACTCCGAAATCATTAATCAATTTCAACGAACACTACTATTTACAACTGAAATTGAGCACAATCCCTTTACGATTCACGCAGACACATCTGCACCTGACTCACGCTATGATCCTCAACAAAATGCAACCTCAAATAACCTTATTGAACCCACTGAAATTAACACGAACTAATCACAACCAATATCTACATCACCGTCCATCAACGGTTATTATATCGAACCCACATTGTTCTAGCCAAACTATCACATGACAATCGAACTCAGGAACCACTATGTACACTACTTACAGAATATACAGAAAAGTAGTAACAACACAAACCGGCTGACAAGAAGTTTCAATCACCGAACCAAGACGACATCATACCAGATAAACCAGTTTACGCAACAACCATAATACAACTAAACATACATGACAACTACAGTACAACTCGCCCTAATACAAGCAACATGACGAACAACACCACCATGAACCTAACAAATCACCAACCTGCACAAACAGACGTTTTAACCACACCAGTTCTGCAACTGGCTGAAGTGGCTGCCAACAGAGACGACACAGAACCGGCACAGGCCAAGGGCACACCAGACCCAACGAGGACCTGGCCCTAACTATGACTCGAAGTCACTCAGCTCGACTAACGGCGCTACCGCCGCAACTACAAGGCGCGTCCACTCCGACGAACACCAGGGACCGAAGTGAAGCTACCCCAACTCATTCCGACCTGGTCGGAAACCAAGCGAACTTACTCACAACACAAAACAGCGATTGGTCAGAGCAGCGTATCCCTCCGCAGAGCTGACACGCCCGACCAACGGACTAGTTGTTGCTCGTGCAACGACACGACAATTTACCACAACAACTCACAGACTTGACAACACCAACAACAGCCGATATCCTGCCCGCCTTCTCTGGTGTGTAGAACCAAAAAGGGTAACAATCGGGAATGGAACCAACCTCCCCCTTCACTCCTTCCATAATGAAGATGGAATTTAAGAATATTTTATGTCTTATTTCCTAGCCCCCTACCCAGCCTAACCTTCCACCTTAACCAAAACCCCAAATCTTACACACGCACGCTCACACACACACACATATACACATATTTCACACGCATCTCTATTTCTGAACTACCATT
>CM031607.1:42038522-42041022 GCA_018398815.1 Conus ventricosus | reverse complement strand
AAAAAAAAAAAAAAGTTGTAACATAAATGATCAAATTTGAATTGAACTCTTTCATTTCATGTAAGCCAGTGAAGAGAGTTACGTAGTTCTACGTGAGCCATGCACACGTTCCGCGCAGTGAGAACATGTGCTGGAAACCAAACCTTTGACCCTTCCATTCATTTCTGTTCGACGGGTTGCTCTGTGACATAACTTTCATAATAACCAAAAGCTAAGCCAGGCCAGTTTGGAATAAAATGTAAATCAGTTCTTTTCTTCGGCTGTTGTGGCCGTATGTGGATGTGTCAGGTTGGATAATATATGTGTTAGCCTGGACCCTTTTATGTGGGGGGTGGGGTGGGGAGGAAGGAGTGGGGGGGGGGATCCTTGTTTGTCCAGTGTACCTCTTATCTGGGGGGGGGGGGGGGGGGGGGGGGGTTCTATGTGCTTGACGACTGGGTGCCAAGCACAGCACTGGATTGTGGTGAGTACCGTTAATGGCTTCACCATGGGAACAAGAGTTACAGTGTTTGTTTCTTATTTGCCGTGTAGCCTCCTTTCACATGACGTTCCGCCGAGTTAGGCGGCGAAAATGACAATGGTTAGCTGTCATCCTCCTCCTCCTCCTCGCTTTAGACCTGATTGATGAACTGTCAGCTGGTATTGTTTCAACTGCTTGAGTGGAAAGGACACACTTAAGATGAGAGAGAGAGAGAGAGAGAGAGAGAGAGAGAGGAGAGAGAGATTAAATAACAAGACTATCGGCCATTTGAAGAGGTGTTTGGACAAAACCGACAGGCACAGCAAATTTACACCATAAGAGGAAAAACAGAAGGAGGTTATAAAAAGAATGGATCAAGAACAATGAGGTGACGGTCAGTAACAGTGTCGCTAGAAAAGAAATGGAAATTCTGGTGAAACCCTTGCAGAACCAGCAGTTTACATTTAAAGATAGCTTTATGTCCCCGCCTCACTTTGCCTGTGTATTTCTCTGTCTGTCTGTCAGTCTCTTTGTCCGTTTGTCTGTCTGTCTCTCTCTGTCTGTGTCTTTGTTTGTCCGTCCGTCTGTCAGTCTGTCTACCTGCCTGGCTGTCTGCTTTCATTCAAATTCTGTTTTGCTCCCTCTTTTTCTTTCATTTTCTTTATCGCATCTTCTCATGTTTTTGTTGCCCAGTTTCGTTTCTACATCATTAAAAAAAAATTGACGTTGATCACTGGCAGCGATTTTCAGTATTAATGTTTCTTTTTCTGTCAGAGAGAGAGAGAGAGAGAGAGAGAGAGAGTAGCGACTTTTCTTTTATTTTTTTATTTTACATACTTGAATCAAAGCTACATCGTCAGAACTCCTATGCGTTTCTACCTATCTGATACAAAGGGCAAGATTACCAGCATATATGAGCTTCATTGTCACGATTTTTCACTTCATCGTTCTTTCATGTTTATCAATTGCAGTTGTGGTGACGAAGGAGGAAAAAGGAAAGGTAGGAGGAGTGTTGGGGCGTGAGAGGACGGTCTGGGTAGGAGCGATTTCAGTGCAGATCGCCCAGTCTCTCTCAACTGCGTGTCCTGCAAAACTTATGGGAGACACCGTCACCAGCCATATGACGTCCAACTTTATCACTAACAAGATGCAAAGCGTATAAACGTACTCCCAGTTTATCTTTCTGAAAAACGTCACAATCAAACATGCGTCATAATGTCTTTCGTCACTGAGACAAGGGATTCCATAAAAAAGAAAAACCGTTTGGGGCCGTTATAGTCGGGAGTAATGGCTATTCTGGTAAAATAAAACATTGGGCGTCATCCGTGACCCATAAGGAACATCCCTACAAATTTTCAGAAAGATCGGCCCAGAAGTGTTGTCTGGAGCGAGTGGAACACATTTTGACCACGGCCAGACACACAGACAGACACACAGACAGCACTTCTTCATTCCCATTGTAAAGTACTCCCTGTTCTATAAGAACTGGGAGTACAAAAACAACACCCCCTGTCCATGACAACGCGGCTTTTGACGCTAGCGATGTTGTGAGATACAACTTCTTGTAAGGAGCTGGAGAGAGAAAACCACGGGAACTCTTGGACTTCTCTAAGGCCTTCAACAAAGTCAGCCATGCCCTCATAATTCACAGGCTACGTCACTACGGTATCGGGGACCACCTCAATGCTAGATTGGTAGGGATTTTCTTTGCGGCATTCAGCAGGCAGTCATGGTGGAACACAGTTCTAGTACCTTGTCCTTTTAGTACTCCCAGTTCTTATAGAACAGGGAGTACTTTACAATGGGAACGAAGAAATGCGGTCTGTGTGCCTGTCTTTTGGGTGTGTGTGTCTGTCTGTCCATGGTCAAAATGTGTTCCACTCGCTCCAGACAAAACTTCTGGGCCGATCTTTCTGAAAATTTGTAGGCATGTTCATTATGGGTCACGGATGACGCCCGATGTTTTATTTTACCAGAATAGTCGTTACAAACGGCTATAAATATTGATTACAAAAAAAAATCAAGTCCGATAAGGGGAAT
>CM031607.1:42018522-42033522 GCA_018398815.1 Conus ventricosus | reverse complement strand
GCTGGGTGAACTGGTACCGTAACTATAGAGTTACGTGTCTGGATCTGGATCTGGATCTGGAAAGATACTTTGCATGAGCCAATCAACGGCTATAAACATGACGTGTCTTTATTGTGCGTCATGTGGGATCCTGTTATTCGTTCATACATATGTGTGCATTCGACAACAATAGCAGCAGCAGCAGCGGCGGCAAGAACAACAACAACATTTTTTTTTCGACAAAAACATCGCATGTATGGTTACTACATGAACTTCTTTCAAATCTAGGAGACAATGTTCCAAACGAGTATTTACGGTGGAAATATCATTGCTACGGTTTTCGGGCTGACTGAATATTTCCCCCCGCCGATCAATGCTGTTTCCCTGTCCTACTTGAACAGAGTGGCGTTGTTATGTCGTAGGACCGCTGCCCTGACGTAGTCGTGGGAGACTGGGTCATGAATAATTTGACCTGATTTGACCTCAGAATCGCAGCCTATCGTCCCGTTCTTCAAGAGCATTGTAACGTTTGAAGAAGCTCGACTTTCCAAACAGTGCTGTCTTTTGAATATTGCACAAATTTTGCACTTAAAATTTTTGTTAATTTTATTTCACCAGCCATCTTACGAGTCTTTGCTCCAACGAACTCGCGCGCAGCAGGCTTGGGGTTGCTGAGAATGAAAATGCCGATTGTTTTGTGGGAACGTTACTATTTATGGTGTTTGGGGGATTAAAAATGGTGGTAGATCATGTTAGGAGAATGCTTCTTTCTTACCTCTAGCATAGGCTCTGACAGACAACATGTGTCTGAAGTGTATTGAAGAAGTGGACTTTGAACATAAAGAGGCTGAATCAGACGCAAGTTTGTGTGAACTTTCTTGGTTTTTGTTTTTCGTCTCTGTTTATTTAATATATGTATATTAACTTACGTGAGACGGCCTTTTCAATTCGTCGAATTCTGTCCACTTTTCTCGCGATTGGTACATTACACCAGCCAATTACGCTTGATGTGCTTTGAGACAGTCAGGCCAAGCGGCCTATACATACAGATGCGCTTGAGGGCAGAGGAGTCGTCTCTATCCCTCCGCCTCCAACTCTCCTCCACCCCTATCCCCTTAACCCCCTCCTTCCTTCCATTCTCTGTTCGTTATTCTAGCGCTGTCGACCTCTTCTTTTCTACGGGTCATGGAGACATGGACGACCCCTCGCGATTGGTTGGTGTAACGGCTTTTCAACCAATTAAATAGAAGCGGGAGGCCATTGTCTCCTTTTCTGTCAAGTATAATCTGAATGGATGAATGGTTGATGTATGCATTGTACATCATTGGTAGTGCATGGTGTTTTTGTACTCCCAGTTCTTATAGAACAGGGAGTACTTTACAATGGGAACGAAGAAACGATGTCTGCGTGTCTGTTTGTTTGTGTGTCTGTCTGTGTGTCTGTCTGTGGTCAAAATGTGTTCCACTCGCTCCAGACAAAACTTCTGGCCGATCTTTCTTAAAATTTGTGCGTATGTCATCTTCATCTTCATCCGTATAGTGTCCTCAATCAAGAAGCTAATTATTCTGACACTTGTAACAGAGGGGTAGGCGCAAAAAGAAAAGCAGCAGCTTGTGACTACTGATGGAGTTTACGAGCTCCCGACGTGAACACGCCAAGAGACGTGGCTCCAACCACAGCCTCAGTCAGTGGATCGTTCCACTCAGGGATGGTTCGCGGGAGGAACGAATAACTCCGGTAGTCCCGTTGACACTGAAGTCTAGCAAGCTGCCCTGAGTGTGCTCTTCTGTCCCTCTCTTTATGTGCTCTCAACTTTGGCTGCTGGGATTTACGAATTTCGCCAAAATCCAGCTGGACCATGTTGTTAATGATTTTGTACATCATGGTGAGCCTTGCGATCTTACGTCGGCTTTGTAGGAATGTCCATCCGAGGTGGTGTTACTAAGGGCTACAACGGCCCAAAACGGTTTTTCTTCTTTATGGAATATCTCAGAAAGTACTTGTCTTCAAGATAAACTGGGAGTACATTTATATGCTTTGCATCTTGTTTCTTTGTTTGTTTGTTTGTCTGGTCTCCTTTTTTATAGTCTAATACTAGGATTTTAAACATGGTACTGGAAAGGTTTTAACCTGTTTCATGTTTTAAAATGTTATCAGAGGATAAATTAATCAAGAAATTGTAATGAGGAAAGGTTTTAACCTTTTTTGTGTCTTGAATTGTTATTGGAGAAGAGACTTAAAAAAAAGATTGTAATAACCCATAGGAGCCCTTGCAAACTCAACAGCTTACTCCCCTGTGACTTCTGGGTGACCTGGCTTTGTCCCCTGTCCTCCCCCTCCCTCCCCCTCCCTCCCCCTTGTTTCCCCTTCACCGATATATGTATTGGACGCTTGTTATTAAATTCTGCTAGTACCAGTCCCTATCTACTCAAAGTATGGCAGAGACTTTAATTAAAGCAAAACAACAACAACAGCAACATTGACAGCACTTTCTGGTTAAATTTGTTCCATAGACAAGGTCAAGATCTTGGGATATAAAAAAAAAATCTGGTCAAATTGTGGACAAAGTAGCTCTGCTGGTCTGGACGTGAGTGGCATGTTTGATGTAACCGGTGGTGACCGGACCAAGTGGCTGAGTATACACACCTCCTTATGTGGAGAGTTGAACGTTAGACACGCCCGCCAACTTAACATTCACTTTCTGTCAATATAGTTATGACACCCACTCCTTCGCAGATCGTCTTTCCTCCCCGTCATCCCTGCTGCTTCTTCCTCGTGTGTGTGTGTGTGTGTGTGTGTGTGTGTGATATTCATGCATGCACGTTCGAACAGAACACGTGCAGCTTGTGTTAATGCGTAGACTCTCTTACTCTCTCTTTCTCTTTGGTCCAAGAACGACAAGGACTACGAAATTGAGAGCACAGCACCGCACGTGTGTGTGTGTGTGTGTGTGTGTGTTTCTTTGCAAAGAGAGGGGTTCGGCTCAGGGAGTTATCAGCCAGCCACCTTTTTCACAAATGGCTAAAGAGGAAAAACGGCCAGATAGAAGGAGTGGATTGGGAGTGGGGGGGGGGGGGTGGGTGGGTGGGAGGTAGGGGTAGGGAAGGGGTGAAATTCGCCCATCGTGTACATGTATCTATGTAAATTGGAAATAATGTACTGAGTACAGCTTATTCAGTTGAGGCGTCTCTACAAATAGTTCGGACCACCACCACAACCACCACCACCACCCGTCGATCCCACTCCACCCTCCCTCTATCGCCAACTACCCCCCCCCCCCCCCTCTCTCAACCTCTCCCACCGTTCCACGCCTGATGTTCATTTATTCGAGCTCATGCTCACGATCCTCTTTAAGTTTAGTGGTTTGCAATGGCTATTCATATCATGATTTAACCACTGTCCCCATTCACAAGGAGCGAAGCCTCACTGAAGAAATCATTCCAATTCATATTGTATCCACGCCTTGTATGTGTGTGCGTATATAAAATGCGAGTCTCATTTCGGTTCCAGAGTCATTTCTAGTTCAGCAGACAACTATACAGAGCCCTTTTCAACACTGTCACCACCTAAGTGCCCCCCCCCCCCCCCCCCCCCCCCCCTCCACCCGTTCTCTCCCTTTCTCTTGTGCTGGCTGGCTCTGTGAAGAACCAGGTGTCGTTTGCACAGCTCCGATATATTCCAGATTTTACAACCTCCCCCCTTTTCTTTTTTAGTGATAGAAGCGGGAGGTCACTGTTTAGGCCGCTTACTCGCGGGGGCTAATCTTTCACCGCCGTGAAGGCTGTTCCGCTCCATTGGCTGTTAGCATTGAGCCTTTTAACGGAACGTCCAATGGGCTGTGACGATCGGTCTTCGAGTCGTGTGGTCACACTTTGCTGTGAAAGAATCCCGGGGATGGGGGAGGGGGGGGGGGGGGTGATATGGAGTTGATAGGAGCTAGAAAACTGAGGATTGAGCGTGGGACCTGAGCGGTGTAGTTGGTAGAACATTGTTCTCTTGACCCGGGGTCTAGGGTTCAAATCCCCACTAGGGACAGCAGCCAGACTGGAGACTATTTTCTCTTGAAAGTCGACATTTTAGTGGATAGAACATCATTCTCTTGACCCAGAAGTCCAAGGTTCAAATCCCTGCTAGGCACAGCCGCCAGACTAGAGACTCTTTTCTCTTCAAAGTCAGCATTTTTTGCGTAGTTGGAGCCCCACTAAGTGCCTCGAATAAGATTTTAAGCAGACTGTGGTATCTTTAAACTTCTCCTAATGCAAAAGGGACACGAATCGAAAAGACGTGTATGGTGAGGGGGAAAAAAAAGAAAAGAAAGATCCATGTGGCAGTCTGTTGTGTACGTTAGTTAGATCAGGGCAATCTCTAGCTTCCACCAGAAGTCTGAATCTCTTTTCTGTTCAAACCTTGCCCATGCTTCTGGTGAAGTTCGTGAGTGCTCATTTTGTGCTCGAAGTCTCGACAGAACTTCCTTTTTTTTTTTTTTTAAATTATAGAAATGTCGTTTTACTTCGTTCTGTTTTGTCGCGTTTACATTGGTATGACCAAGAAGAGGACGTGCCAGTCAGTGCTGAATTACTTCCTGATTAATTCAACGTCAGCATTGTGCATGGAAATGGGTTGTACCCATTTGTCATGGCGGAACCGTAAGAAACACCATAGACGTCAGGTGTGCAAACTCATGCATTGAAAAAAAAAAGAAGCAGAGGCTTGCATGTATGCTAATTCCCGTGTGATCGTCGGTACGCAGAAGAGAAGGCAATAGTGTGCTGATAGATACCACCTGCATTGTCCTAGGCCCTCTCCCACCCCCACCGAAAAAAAAAAACCCAAAACAAAACAAAACAAAAAACAAATAAACAAACAAACAAATAAAACAACAACAACAACAACAACAACAACAACAACAACAACAACAAAACCCTCACTCTGTCGTCGTATTCGGACACCAATCCCGAATGCTGTTGCCCTAATGGCTGGATAGAAAAAAAAGACAAATACGCATAATAATCACAAGCGGTAAATGTCTGAGTTTTAGCCAAGGATCGAAGAAGGAGAAGTGGACATAAATGACGAGATAACGATAGGGGAGCATTGGAAAGCATAAAGATGTACAGAATTAGGTAGAAAGTCTATCCAGGAAGTCCTCAGATAAACAAGTTCTGTTACAAAAAAGTACTGCCACAGACATTTTAGATGAGTATATTTGTACAAAGTGGTAAGGTTTGACCTTGTTCGGGAAGGTCTTTCTGCCTGTGCCGGCGAACCTGCCTGTCTTCCCGCACTCAAATGTGTCCTAGTCAGTCTGTTAGTCGATCACACAGCCTCTCCCCCTCTCCCTCCCAGTGTCTGTCCCCTTTCTTCGCTCTGAGTCTTTCTTCAGGACTATCTGTGTCTGCAATGTCTGCATCAGTTTCATTCTTCTTTACCCTCGCCCCCCCCCCCCCCCCTGTCCCCCCCCCCCCCTTTCTCTTGAAAAATCCCCAAAAGACTACTGATTCAGGAAACACAGACGCAAAAAGCACAGCAACCAACCGGAGGGCAATAAACATTATTGCTCACAAAAAAAGCGTATTAGTTAATCCTCTTCATCCCGCAACCCGAGACACAAGGCGCCAACACGCTCCCTCCAGTCCTCTCTGTCCTGGGCAGGCCAGCTCAGTTCATGCCAGGTCTTGGCCTGCCTCTCTCATCTCCTCCTCCACTGTCCTCCTCCAGGTGCCGAGTGGTCTGCCTCGCTTCCTCTTCCCCGGTGGTGCCCATCTCAGCGCAGTATGAGGGAGTCTGGTCTTGCCCATTAAAAAAGCGTATAGATTCACGAAATTCGACAACAAACATCATCACTGATACGTTTAAGACACGTTTTTTTGTCATTAACAGATAGCAGTAATCCCACTTTTCGAACTGCCAATGTGCATGTTGCTCTTCCCCAATATTGTTTTGCAAACAAGAGCTTGGATCCAACAAATTATTCCACCTTCCTCCACTTGATGTTCATGAAGTAGTCACGTCCGTAGCACAGTCAGAGAATAAACAGTTCATAGATCCTGATAACATAACTGCATTGTTGAGTCTCTTACATTTTTGCTGTCTGATTTGTTGGGTATCTTCATTACATATGTAATTTATAAGGCCAACATTGTGTCTTCCCTCAGGCGTTCAAAAATGTCAAAGTGACATCTGTCATGGTCCAAAAATGAACACAAGCAAAGTCGTGGTCAGTCGTCGGCCACTTCAACTGGACATAAGTCCAAACGCAGACATCTTGGCGCCAAGCAGACGGCTCCATGCGCCGCATCCAGCCAATTTAGCACAGCCAGGAGATAGCAGACAGTCTGAGTGGCTGGACCGACAGGTCTCGATGGGTCTGGTCAGACGTCTCAGCGCCTACCCAGACTCATCTAGCCAATTTAGAGTGACCAGTGCCCACGAGTTAAGCCACACGGCGCCAGTTAAGTAGGAAAGGGGGGAAGGTAGTGCGTGGTGGGGTGAAATCAGCTAATCAATTAAATGACCAATTGACCACCACAGAGAGTAAGGCGTGTAGGCGTGACTGTCATGATTTGAATATCCAATGGAATTAGAGGGAGATAACTTCGGGTATCAGGGGTAAAAATACTGACCAATGGTACTCGCCCTTTTTGACAGATCGGAACGGGATAAGAAGGATGTGAGAGTGAGAGAACGGGAGAACGAGGGGGAGAACGAACAGAGAGAGAGAGAGAGAGGTTCGGAGTGGAAGCTCTGCAGGAGAGAGGGGCAGAGAGAGAGATGAGGGGGGAAAGAAGAGAACCAAGTTGAGAGATTAGCAGGAGATAGTCTGCAGGGGAAGGACTAAAAGAGAGATGTGGAGAGAGAGAGTTGCTAACTAATGAAGAGGAAAAGAAAGAAAAGAAAAAGAAAAGAAAAGCAACCATGTCCATTTGATAGGGCAGACTAGAAGAGAGAGAGAGAGTGCAATGCGTTAATGCAGGAAGGAAGAAAGGAGAACAATCGATGTTGATAGTCACTGTTCTATCTTAACTGGGGTTCGACCTCATACCTGGCAGCGTCACTTCGTCAAGCAGAACCACAGACCAACGCCAGTGCCAGCAGACCAATACCAGTGCCAGCAGTTGTGTCGTGCTTGTGAAAGTGACAGTGAAAAGAAAAAGAAAAGAAGAAAAGAAAAGACAGTGATTCGTGAATAGTTAAGATCACCTGGCCAGGTAAAGTAGAAATCTGTTTATACCCGGTTAGTTAATGATGTTTTAGATAAATGATTTTGTGAAGTTCAGAAAGAGAGAATGTTTTATTTTGTTTGATTCCATATGCATTGATGTTTCGTTCTATGATCATGTGTAGTAAAGTTATAGACTTTACTAGTGGTTTGATGTGACGAATGCATGATATATGAATGAGATTGTAAGCAAGCTGTGAGTGTGTTTGGGCTGTGCGCTAGTCCTTCCTCCACTGACATACCCCGAGGTTGAAATTTATTGGCGAGCCTGCCAGGATATTCTGGCCCATTTATTATAATTGTTCAACTTCTCAGGAGGAAGCTGGGTGGGATTCAAGTATTGTAATCCTAAGACAAGGTGTTGTCTTACTGTATGTTCCCAAGATAGTTAAATACTAGGCTTGGCATTGCTTCCAAGATAGTTAATACTAGGCTTGGCATTTCAGCCCCAGAGTACCTAATTTCGCACAGATTGCCTATAATTCGCTCTCATAGTTGGGTCAGGCGCTGGGCGTCTTATAAAAAACTAACTACGTTGTCCCAAGCTAATATTATCATTCATAGGATTGTGCTATTACGTCACTCGTGTCGGTAACCACCAGTTTGGCTGTCGTAGTAGTAAAATCTTGTTCAAAAAAAAAAAAAAAGAAAAAGAGAGATATAATGGCGGAAGAAAAAGAACACCCCTATTGAACAATTGTGAGTGTTGCTCGTGATTTAGGCTATTCGGGAGAAGAGTTGCGAGCATTCGTTGAAAACCAGCAAAAGATGGAAAGGGATGAACGCGCGGAAAGACGCCGTGTCGCAGTAGAAGCGCAAGAAATAGAAAAATTAAGGATTCAGGCTAATGATAATCAGGCTAGGGAAACGCAGGAAACAAAAGAATAAGGGAAGCGCAGGAAACAGAAAGAATGAAGCAGAACAGAAAGAATGAAGCAGGAAACAGAAAGAATAAGCGAAACGCAGGAAACAGAAAGATTAAAGGTTCAATTAGAGTTAGAGAAAGTGAGAATACAGAGAACCACCGAGGATGGGAGTTCAGTTTCCAGTGACTCTGTGCGCATTACGCTCCCCGACCCAAGTTGCCAAAATTCTCTGAAGGAACCGATTCGATTGATGCATACATCAGTCGTTTCGAAACGTTTGCGACCAGTCAGGGTTGGCCTCCAGAAGAGTGGGCAGTCATTTTGTCAGCGCTATTGACTGGTAAGGCATTACAGATTTTCACTGCATTACCAGCAGACACCCAATCTGATTTTGGTGCTGTGAAGGAATCATTGATGAAGGGATTTGACCTCACAGAGGAAGGATTCAGAAAGAAATTTCGTTCAGCTAGATTGCAAGCAGGGAAACGTACACTCAGTTTGGTGCACGTCTAGATCACTATTTTGAGAAATGGTTAGAGTTGAGTGTACGAAGAAGGAGTTCGCTGAATTGAAAGAGCTAGTTATGAAGGAACAGATTTTGTCAGTTGCGGCCCTGAGTTAACCATACATTTGAAAGAGAGACAGCCAGAGACAGCAGGGGAGTTGTTGAAGTTCGCAGAGGTGTATAGAGAGGCACGTTTGGGCACTAAGGTGCAGGAGAAACAGGTGCCAGGCACAGCTGAGAAGAGTGCAAGGAGACTAGGGGAGTTTTCTGCAAAGTCTGCAAACCCAGTGGTGGGGCAGAAGGAAGGGCAAAGGGACATTAGGTGTTTCATTTGTCACAAGAAGGGACATGTGGCGAGGGATTGTCGCATGAGGTTCCAGAAGGCAGCAGCCTTGCAAGAGGGGGATAAGGGTCATCAAGGGAAACGACCTGCAGTGGAACCAAAAGGGGTTCAGTCTGAAGAGGGTGGAGTGCAGCCTATGGCTAGCACTGGACAGCAGTCAGTGTCAGGGATGGAGGGCACTAGGCTGAGTGGTTCGTTACCAGTGGAAGAAGGGTGGATTGGCCAGCAAGGGTGAAAGTGTTACGAGACACTGGTTTTCATGCGGTGTAGTACGAACAACGCTGGTCGAGAAAGGGGATTTGACAGGACAAATCCAGACCTGTACTCTAATCGATGCACTGTGAGGGAGTTTCCAGTTGCTAAGATAGAAGTACGTACCCCTTACTTCTCAGCGAGTTGTCTGCGTTGGTGATGGAGAAACCCCTTCATGATTTGATCATCGGAAATATTCCAGGGGCAAGGGATCCAGGGGATCCTGAGTTGTTGACTGCTACAGGGCAGCAGTTCAAACACGGAGCAAGAAGGAGGAAAACGGTGATAAACCGTTAGTCGTTCCAGCAAGGAAGTCGGGCATAGATGTGTCGCCTGATGAGTTTAGGGCGGCGCAGGAACAAGACCCTTCGCTCGTGAAGTCTTGGGAGTTGGCAAGAGTGGAGAGAAACAGGAGGTTAGAGAGGTGAGACAGAATTTCTTGTGAAAGGCGGGCCGTTGTACCGAGTGTTCACCAAGGGGAAGACAGGTAAGGTGACCACTCAGTTACCAGCAGGTTATCGTGACACTGTCATGTCAGTGGGTCACGAGTCGCTCATGGCGGTCATCTCGGCACCAGCAAAACAGCTGACCGAATCTTTGATGACTTTCATTGGCCAGAGCAATGGCAGACATAAAACGTTTTCTGCATGTCATGTGATGTGTGTCAAAGATCAGCCACAAGAGGGTGAAGAGGAAGGCACCTCTTAAACATCCCCCTTTAATTGACACACCATTCAGGAGGGTGGCTGTTGATCTGATTGGCCCAATCGCGCCCTGTTCCAAAGGTGGGCACAGTATGTGTTGACGCTTGTGGGACTACGCGACCAGATATCCAGAAGCAGTTGCATTGAAAGGCGTAGATACGCAAACAGGTCGCTGAAGGGCTGGTAGACATCTTTTCTCGCGTGGGTGTGCCAGCACAAATTCTCAGTGACAGGGGGTCACAGTTCACCTCAGGCGTGATGAAGGAGGTCAACAGGCTGCTAGGGATCACACAGCTTCTCACTACCCCATACCACCCCCAATGCAATGGCTTGGTGGAGAGATTCAATGGTGTGCTGAAGGGCATCTTAAAGAAGCTCTGTGAGGAAAGGCCAGCAGATTGGGACCGCTACATTCCAGCGGCACTGTTCGCCTACAGGGAAGCCCCTCAGGAAAGCACAGGCTTTTCGCCATTTGAGCTGCTGTATGGGCGGACAGTTCGGGGACCAGTGTGCATTCTCAAAGAGCTGTGGTCCGGAGAACAGGAGTCAGAAGAGGTCAAAACCACTTATCAGTATGTGGTGGACCTACGCAATAGGCTAGAGGAGACATGTAAGGTCGCAAGGGAGAGTTTGCAGGAGGCTAGGGTCGTCCAGAAGAAGCAATATGACAGGAAGGTGAGAAGCAATTCCTCAAGGTGGGAGATCAAGTCCTGTTACTGCTTCCCACGGATCACAACAAGCTGCTGATGCATTGGAAGGGACCATTCACCATCATTGAAAAGGTAGATCAGGACTACCGAATCGATGTGAATGGGAAATCAAAACTTTTCCATGCAAATTTGCTCCGCAAATATATTCAGCGTGAGACTCAGCACATAGGCGCAGCAGCAATCATTGATGGAGGTGAAGGAGACCCAGCAGAAGAAGGGGAGATTTTGTTGCCTGAGTTTCCAGGAGAAGAGTCACACAGGGATGTGTCACTGTATGAAGGCTAGACAGTAGGAGACAGGAGGAAGTTAGGGGGCTCCTAGAACAGTATAGGGCGTCCCTGACTGATAAACCAGGCAGGACAACTCTAGAGACATGTACGGTGGAGTTAACATCGCAAAAACCCGTACATGTGAAAGCCTACCCGATCCCATATGCCACCAAGCAAGTGATCGAGGAGGAGTAGAAAAGATGTTGGACCTTGGGGTGATTGAACCGTCCAAATCATCGTATAGTGCACCCGTCGTCTTAGTGAGGAAAAAGTCAGGTGAGCATCGATTCTGTGTTGACTATAGACGTCTGAACAGTGTCACCAAGGTCGATGCAGAGGTCATACCGAACATGGAAGACCTGTTCGCTCAGATCGCCACAAGCAAGAGCCAGTATTTCACCAGGATAGATCTGAGCAAGGGTTACTGGCAAATAGCCCTGAGTGAGGACTCAAAGGAAGTCACAGCATTCTCCACTCCTATGGGGCTATACCAGTGGCGAGTACTTCCTTTTGGGATGGTCAACGCACCTGCAGTCTTCTCTCGGATGATGAGGAAGTTATTGACGGGATTGGAAGGCGTTGTGAATTTCATGGATGACATTCTGATAGCATCCGAGACATGGGAGGAGCATATGAGGCAGCTAGGAGCAGTTTTAGAGAGGTTGAGACAAGCCAATCTCACAGCCAGACCAACAAAGTGCCAGGTTGGTTTTCCAAGCCTGGAGTTCCTAGGTTTTGTTGTCGGAGGCGACACAAAGCAGCCGAAAGGGGAAAGGTGGAGAAGATGATGAATTCAGAGAGACCAAAGACCAAAACAGAAGTCAGGAGTCTGCTAGGTTTTATTGGGTTCTATAGGGAGTTTGTTCCAAATTTCGCAGCAATCACGAGTCCTCTCAGTGATTTGGTCAAGGCAGGGAAACCGGCAGTGGTCGAGTGGTCAGACGCTGCAGAGCAAGCACTGCAGACGGTGTTGGAAAGACTAGGTTCCCGTCCCATCTTGAAGCTACCAGATATGTCCAAACCATTTTTGTTGCGGACAGATGCATCAGGTGGTGGGATAGGTGCAGTATTGTTACAGAGCATGAAGGGTCGAGTTTCCTGTGAGGTATGCTAGCAGGAAGTTGACAAAGTGTGAAGAAGGGTACGCAACGGTGGAGAAGGAGTGTTTAGCTGTCGTGTGGGCCGTGCAGAAGTTCCACAAATACTTGTATGGGAAAGAGTTCGTGATAGAGACAGATCACCAACCACTCAAATTCCTGCAGGAGGCACAGCTGAAAAACAGCAGGGTTCTGCGTTGGGCAATGGCATTGCAGCCCTACAGGTATCGAGTGCAGTACATTCCAGGTCGACAGAATGTCGGAGCTGACTATTTAAAGCCGTGTAGTCTAGCAAGCTGCAACTCAGAGGAAGTCAGTCATATCCGGGGTGCTTTGTTGATAATATGTGTTGATTACAGCTATGTTGAGTGGATATGGGTTCATTCCCAGTTGGCTATGGTTCATATTTTCTTTGTGAGACTTGTTCATGGAATGTAGTTATGCTTGGAGCATACAGTCGCTTGTGTAGTGATGCATTATTTGCAATAAGTGAGGATGGAGATTCCTCAGTGAAGTGTCATGGATCGTGATCATATTATATTGTGCTTTTCATAAGAATTGTGAAGAGAAGATGTGGCAAACCCGCAGGTAGGGGGATTGCATAGGTGCGCACAGAGGTCGTTATCAAATGGTCGAAATAACGCAAGAGCGCACATCAATGATAACTCATTGGGGCGGTATTCACTAATAATATATCCTATAATTTATAAACCGTTTGTTGTGAAGTATTTTTCAAACTTTGCACGTGTAGCTGTGTGTCAGCAAATTCGGTCGTTGTCTTTTTTTGTACCGTTGTTTTGAGACAATGCGGTGCATAGTCTTTTGCAAGGGGGAAATTGTCACGGTCCAAAAATGAACACAAGCAAAGTCGTGGTCAGTCGTCGGCCACTTCAACTGGACATAAGTCCAAACGCAGACATCTTGGCGCCAAGCAGACGGCTCCATGCGCCGCATCCAGCCAATTTAGCACAGCGAGGAGACAGCAGACAGTCTGAGTGGCTGGACCGACAGGTCTCGATGGGTCTGGTCAGACGTCTCAGCGCCTACCCAGACTCATCTAGCCAATTTAGAGTGACCAGTGCCCACGAGTTAAGCCACACGGCGCCAGTTAAGTAGGAAAGGGGGAAGGTAGTGCGTGGTGGGGGTGAAATCTAGCTAATCAATTAAATGACCAATTGACCACCACAGAGAGTAAGGCGTGTAGGCGTGACTGTCATGATTTGAATATCCAATGAATTAGAGGGAGATAACTTCGGGTATCAGGGTAAAAATACTGACCAATGGTACTCGCCCTTTTTGACAGATCGGAACGGGATAAGAAGGATGTGAGAGTGAGAGAACGGGAGAACGAGGGGAGAACGAACAGAGAGAGAGAGAGAGAGGTTCGGAGTGGAAGCTCTGCAGGAGAGAGGGGCAGAGAGAGAGATGAGGGGAGGAGAGAAGAGAACCAAGTTGAGAGATTAGCAGGAGATAGTCTGCAGGGGAAGGACTAAAAGAGAGATGTGGAGAGAGAGAGTTGCTAACTAATGAAGAGGAAAAGAAAGAAAAGAAAAAGAAAAGAAAAGCAACCATGTCCATTTGATAGGCAGACTAGAAGAGAGAGAGAGAGTGCAATGCGTTAATGCAGGAAGGAAGAAAGGAGAACAGATCGATGTTGATAGTCACTGTTCTATCTTAACCGGGTTCGACCTCATACCTGGCAGCGTCACTTCGTCAAGCAGAACCACAGACCAACGCCAGTGCCAGCAGACCAATACCAGTGCCAGCAGTTGTGTCGTGCTTGTGAAAGTGACAGTGAAAAGAAAAAAAAAAAAGAAAAGAAAAGACAGTGATTCGTGAATAGTTAAGATCACCTGGCCAGGTAAAGTAGAAATCTGTTTATACCCGGGTTAGTTAATGATGTTTTAGATAAATGATTTTGTGAAGTTCAGGAAAGAGAGAATGTTTTATTTTGTTTGATTCCATATGCATTGATGTTTCGTTCTATGATCATGTGTAGTAAAGTTATAGACTTTACTAGTGGTTTGATGTGACGAATGCATGATATATGAATGAGATTGTAAGCAAGCTGTGAGTGTGTTTGGGCTGTGCGCTAGTCCTTCCTCCACTGACATACCCCGAGGTTGACAACATCCCCTTGCACAATCGAATGATTCCTCAGATCCAAATAATTTCAGACCTATATTCCACTTTCAGCTCTATCCAAATCCATCGAAAGACAGATAGGCCTCTCAAACAATATCTCAGTACCTCTAAAACAAACTGTTTCACTTATTCTAATCTGGATTCGATCTGATCGCTCTCACCACATAATATCATCACAGTCGTGTGACTCTTGGCTTTTACATATGAACCAGTTACAAATGACAATAATAACTGTTTTTCGTGAAGAAAAAGAATAAACGAAAAAAAAAACCCTCTGATCTCGATCGAGTTTCTTAAATAAGCTGTCTATCTGTTTGAACAATTCTTCGACAGTCTCATCATTCCAGTCAAATTAAATGACAGATCTCAGTACGTGTTGCTTTTACACTGGGAAAAAAAATCCTTCCTACAGACTTAGTCAAATATGGAGCCGCACAAGGTACAGTAATAGGCCCACTTCCACTCGTATCTTCATCAACTATTTACTACTATCCATATGACACGAGGAGCTAGCAACGAATGTTTTCACTGACGCATCACGCCAGACCGAGGAAGGAATCTGCAAACAAAAGAAACATCCCTCCAGCAGAGCTTTTCTTGAGGCATTGAAGTGATGCAACTCAAACTGAATGGTCATACACCTGTCAAAACTAAATGTATGATTATAACCACACACACATGCACAAAAAAACAACAAAACCAGTTAGGTCATTTGGACTGACTGTTCATTTGAACAGTGTATCTATCGGACACGTAGAAGAGCATTGTGTTTTGGGTATAACAACCATGAGAAATGAAAACAGTGATTTCATCTAAAAAAAGAAAATTAATGCAAGATGTTCTCAAATGTCTTTTTTCCTTTCACCCCTAACGTCATGTCATCATTGCTGCTCTTATGCTTTTCTTCAACA
>CM031607.1:42008522-42013522 GCA_018398815.1 Conus ventricosus | reverse complement strand
GAGAGGTATCTTCCCAGTTCCCCGTATACCATTTTGTTTGGGGTCTTAAGTGGAACTCCCAGAAAACGCTTGCATGCTAGCAAGTGAACTCTCTCCAAGCCATCTAAACGATGTATCCCCCACACTTCAGATGAATATAATAAAATGGATTTGATTTTGGCGTCAAACACCTTAAAATAAATGTGATAACCGATATCCTTATTCTTCTGGAAAGCTCTTATTAAAGTAATCAATGCCCTTTTTCCCTTTACTAATTAAGTGTTCAGTACCAAGTCTTGGACTAAGTTTTGTTGAAAAAACGAACCCCAAATAACAATAAGTATTGACAACTTCTATCTTAGCATTGTCAAAAATCCATTGTTCGTTTTTACCAAGAAATCCTCCTTTTCTGAATGCCATTATTTTTGTCTTATCTATATTAACATCTAATTTCATATTTGTACAGCATGTTTGCAGTATATTTAATTGGTTTTGAAGTCCGACTGGAGTTGTAGACAACAAAACCACATCGTCTGCAAAGAGCAGAATGAATAATTCCATGACATTGGGCATCAGTTGAATACCATGTCTACCTTCTTCATTCATATGAGTTGCCAACTGATTGATAAAGATTTCAAACAGTGTTGGGCTTAAAACACATCCTTGACGGACCCCCTTGGGACAACTGAAACAGTCAGAGTACGTATAATTTGACCTTACACAAGATATTAGAGAGTTATACATAGCTTGAAGCGCACAGAAAAATTTCCCTTTAATACCCTGATTTCTAATACACTGTAAAAGCTTATCGTGCCTTACTGAGTCAAAGGCTTTTTTGAAGTCGACAAAAGCCACATATAGTTTTTTCCCACGCTGACTCAAGCATTTCTGCCCCACGGAATACAGACAAAAAATTTGGTCGATCGTAGAATATTTTTTACGGAAGCCAGCTTGACTCTCAGAAATCCTATTATTAGCTTCAAGCCATGCGTAGAGACGCTTATTCAATATAGAGCTGTAACATTTAGAAATTGTGCTTAATAGTGATACTCCTCTGTAATTATCAACGTTATTATATCCCCCTTTTTGTGAATAGGAATCACTATGGCCTTAGCCCACTCTTTCGGATAAATACCTTTTTTAAATATGATATTGAAAAACTTCTTTAGAAAAGGAATCGTAATTTCTCTTCCAGCCTTTAACATTTCTGGAAGCACACCATCTGAACCGCAAGCCTTACTTAACGTTAGTTTGTTCACAGCATATGTTACTTCACTTTCAGATATTTCAGAGTTCAGTTCATGTTCTTCTTGCTCATTTAAATCAACATTATCAAAGTTATCATTTTCATCATAGCCATCGTCTACCGAAAATACACTCTGAAAATGATTGAGCCAGTTATCTATTGTAATGTTATTCGTACATTTTGACTTTTGTTTCCCACACTCCATTACAGACAATTGTTTCCAAAACTTGGAGGAATCTGAAATACTTGATGAGAGCATTTCAGCCTGTTTTCGTTTAAAATCTCTTTTTTTGAATTTCAATAAGTTCTTATACTTTTTCTTTGCTTGCACATACTCCACACGATCTTCTTCTTTCCTACTATTTCTGAAAATCCTAAGTGTTTTCCTACTGTACTTCTTTGCTTGTCGACATTCATCATCAAACCACTCTGCTGACTTTGGAAGAGAATTTGGATAAACTTTCTTTAACATTGGACTGCTAGCAGACAATAAAGACTTAACAAAAATATCTAATGCACCATCAGCATCATTTTCTACTTGGGACAAAGCCCTTTGTATATCAGCTCTTGTATCAGTTGTTCTCAGGTTTTCAAGGAAAGTGAGAGCACCTTCTTCGTCCCATACATGTTTTTCAATAAACCAATTGGAATCAATTTCCCGTTTGATATAATTGCAGGGAACTGCCAATGGTATAGAAAGAACAACTGGTAAGTGGTCTGATTCAGTAGAATCTTCAACAATGAGAGACATATTGTTCAAAACCCCAAGCAAAATAGGAGACATAACAAAATAATCGACAGTGCTACACCCCGAGCTGGATATAAAAAGTGTAGCTACCATCAAAACATTGTTCTGATAGCCCGTTTAAGAGCACAATGTCCAGAGAATTGCACAGCTCTAACAACTGTTCACCAAACACATTTAGAGCGTCATCCTGTGATACTCTACAATATGGTGGCTGACCATCGTTTTTATCATCCAAGTTTTCATCAATGTCAATACCAACATTATTTTGTGACGCTGTTCTTGCATTTAAATCCCCGCATAAACAAAATATGAAAATCGGACAACTCATATAAATCAAGAAAACATTGCCTAGAGACTCGATACCAAATCCATTGTCGCGGATTCCCCAGACAGTGGAGTCTATTGGGGGCATATAAGTACAGATCCAAAATATGTTCTTGTCAGTATTGAATAGTTTCCTGTCAATATCAAGAACAATCAAATTTTGAGCTTTATAATCCACCTGCTTTACAAAATTTGAAAACGTCTTCCTAACTAAAACAATGACACCACCCGAATACCTTCCTTGGTGGGACAGTTTACTTGCTTTAGAGTTATAAATATTGTAGTCAGAAAAAAATGTGGACTCAAAATTCTCGCCAATGAAAGTTTCAGTGAGACAAACAAAATCGTGGGATTTAATATACTGAATAAAATCGTTATTTTCTAACTTAGACAACAGACCATTTACATTAAAATTTAGAAACTTTGCATTACCACTCTTTACATTAAACATACAGCGATGTTTGCCTTTCTCTTTATATTCTTCCTCACACTTTCTACTCTGGCATCTTCTGCATGTTTTGTTTCTAGCTTGATCATTGGTCCGGCCGATGTCCTATTTCGAGGGAGATTTGCGCTGGGTTCGGGACCTTGTACGCCCTCTTTCTTGATCACTTTGACTGCCTTCTCTGGACTGCACGCGTTTAAAACTGTCCACAATGCTGTTCTGGCTGATGTCTCTGGTGCTGGAAGTCCTTTTCTTTGAACACTGTTTTCCAGATGTCTTTTTATTCTGCTTCTCATTCTTTCACTGGTTCTGGAAGCTGATTTTTTCCTGAATTGGCAGAAGGGGTGCCTGAGTGCTGATCTGATCTTACTTCTGGGAAGCGTTGGACTGGACTGTGTGTCTTGTGTTGGACGTGATTCTGATGGTCTGTCTCCGAAGTTTGCTCCCCGTATCCTCCTGACCCTCATCTTCAGCTTGATTACCCCTTGTTTCGCTCAGGTCATTTCTTCATTCGTCTTCTTCATTGCCATTTCTCCGCAGCCTGCATCACTTTGTCCAATGTCTGAAGCTTTGGAAACCTGTTCGGAGGCACTGTTCACTGGTGTGATAAGTGGATCCTCTTCAACTTCATCATTCTGTAATTCAACGCTGTCTGTGGGTTGCACACAGATTTCTAACACGTCTTCACTTTCATGGACGGCTCTTCCGCTGTGGAGATTTTCTTTGTCTTGGTTGCTGCGCCCATTGACGTGGTCACTGTTTTTGTCAGTAACATGACTGCCCTGACCGCAAAATGTGTCACGTTCTTGCCGATGACGACTACCTCCATGGTCTCTGGTCCAGGGTCTGTTGAAGGCTCTTGAATCCCCATTCTGACCTGAGACTCTTTGGACAGCTCCGCTGTATGAAGACCGGCCTGGAGCCACAGGTATTGTAGAATGCCTGGGGTTTTTCATCCGGAAATCTTTGCTTGCTGGACGTTTGTTGCTGCTGTCTGGGCAAAGGTTTGGAATTTCTACCTTCATCTTGTCTGAACCTTCTTCTTTCCTCTGATTCCTGGTTGTTACGGGGTCCTGGTCTGAAGTCTTCGTTGTTGAAACTGGGGTTGTAGCGATGTCTGCCTGGTATCCCCAACACAGGTTTTCTCCAGTGTTCTTGTCTCCCATCATTTTGCACCTCCTTGTGGTAGTCACGTCCAGGGTGTTGCAGCTGTGGCCAATCGTCACTTGACAGGAAGTTTTGGTCATCTTCTGTGTTTTGATATCTGTAAGACTGGTGACTGTGGAAAACGAGTGCCTTCTATAAGGTAGCTGTCTGTCTTTCACATGAAGCCTTCCGTTGTAAAAGTAGGCTGTTTTTCCCTGGTCTCTATGGAAATTCAACTGTTCTTGCTGTCTTGTTGTGATGTCTGTTGTCACCCTGATGTTGTTTCGCCTGAGCTCATCTCGAAGTTTTCTGTTCTTGAGAATGTACATCTTGTCTCTCCAGTGGGAAAACTGTACTAAGAGTGGGCGTGGTTTGTTGTTCTGATGAGGGCTTCCCAGTCTGAAAGCACGTTTGATGTCAGATGGACCCCACTCATGTTCCCCAGAATGGAAGTTCAGAATTTCTGCCACCAAATCCTCGCAGGACAGCTCATTTCTTTTTTCTGTTTCATCGATGCCCAAAATTTTATATTGCATTTTTTCGACTCGATCTCAAGAGCCTCTGTTTTTCCTTCCAAGCGGTCAAGTCGATCAACAATGTTGTCCCTGTCTTCCCGCAACTCTGTTATTTCTTCCCTGGTTTCTTCCACTTTTGATTTCAGTTGAACTAATTCTGAATTCAAGCGGCGTAAGATTTCTTCTTGCCCTTGGAATTTTTCTTCAATCAGCCGGTTCAGTTGTGTTGAGTGAAGATGAAAGCTCTGCATGATTTGCGCAAATCTCCAGTCAACTAACTGCAAAATGTTGTCCTCAGGCCCGGGGTTCTGTTCAACATCTTTACACAACAACAGAAAAACCGCACACAGCCAGTGTGTTAACTGAGCGACGGCCGCAACAGTTTTTGAGTGAACATTGTGTTCACTTCATCTGTTACCACACTTGGAAATAATGACAAATGTTCTACCACTGGATATGATGAAAAAAGCAATTTGAAAAATTCCAAATATTTCAAAACTTATCAGAGCAATCGGCCTCAAAATTTGACAACATATAGCCTGCACGTAGATATCACTTGCTGTCAAATTTCATGACGAACACAAATATCAAACATGT
>CM031607.1:41991022-41998522 GCA_018398815.1 Conus ventricosus | reverse complement strand
TGTGTGTGTGTGTGTGTGTCTCTACCGATGTATGTGCGTCTATGTGTGTATCTTTGTGTGTGAATTCAAAATAATACGACGATGCGTCCTGTAAACTCTCTCTCTCTCTCTCTCTCCTCTCTCTCTCTCTCTCTCTCTCTCTCTCTCTCTCTCTCTCTCTCTCTCACACACACACACACACACACAACACACATACACACACGCGCGCGCACGCACGCACGCACGCACGCGCACACACACACATCGTGTTTAGTACCAGAAACAAAGTACCTAGCTGTGCGGTGTAAACGGGGTACGCATTTCCTTTCATAATGACGTCATTTTCATACATGCATATGACGGAATATGTCGATGATATCAAGACATCATTACTTGGAAACACTGACTTTGTACTTCGTATTTTTATAAATTGAATCATCTACTTTTTCTACATTCTGATTTTTGAAAAAAATCATCATATTCCAACGGTTGTGGTTACTTTCGCCTACAGTCCCTGTCAAAATGCTTTGGCTCTGTACTAAAAATGGACTTTTTTTTTAAAAAAAAGAAACGAAGAAGAGAAAACGAAAGCAAGACCATTGTCCGGTTTGAGCCGTGGAAAAGATGTGGAAGTTTGTAAAACACTGATATGGATCAGCATAGTGTGTGTGTGTACGTACCGGTTGTATCCTGTCAGTGAGAGGTAGGGCCACAGTGTGGTTGTATCCTGTCAGTGAGAGGTAGCGCCACAGTGTGGTTGTATCCTGTCTGTGAGAGGTAGCGCCACAGTGTGGTTGTATCCTGTCTGTGAGAGGTAGCGCCACAGTGTGGTTGTATCCTGTCTGTGAGAGGTAGCGCAACAGTGTGGTTGTATCCTGTCTGTGAGAGGTAGCGCCACAGTGTGGTTGTATCCTGTCAGTGAGAGGTAGCGCCACAGTGTGGTTGTATCCTGTCTTTGAGAGGTAGGGCCACAGTGTATGTGTACGGTTGTATCCTGTCAGTGAGAGGTAGGGCCACAGTGTATGTGTACCGGTTGTATCCTGTCAGTGAGAGGTAGGGCCAAAGTGTATGTGTACCGGTTGTATCCTGTCTGTGAGAGGTAGCGCCACAGTGTTATGTGTACCGGTTGTATCCTGTCAGTGAGAGGTAGGGCCACAGTGTGGTTGTATCCTGTCAGTGAGAGGTAGCGCCACAGTGTGGTTGTATCCTGTCTGTGAGACGTAGCGCCACAGTGTGGTTGTATCCTATCTGTGAGAGGTAGCGCCACAGTGTGGTTGTATCCTGTCTGTGAGAGGTAGCGCCACAGTGTGGTTGTATCCTGTCAGTGAGAGGTAGGGCCACAGTGTGGTTGTATCCTGTCAGTGAGAGGTAGCGCCACAGTGTGGTTGTATCCTGTCAGTGAGAGGTAGCGCCACAGTGTGGTTGTATCCTGTCTGTGAGAGGTAGGGCCACAGTGTGGTTGTATCCTGTCTGTGAGAGGTAGCGCCACAGTGTGGTTGTATCCTGTCTGTGAGAGGTAGCGCCACAGTGTGGTTGTATCCTGTCAGTGAGAGGTAGGGCCACAGTGTGGTTGTATCCTGTCAGTGAGAGGTAATGCGCCACAGTGTGGTTGTATCCTGTCTGTGAGAGGTAGCGCCACAGTGTGTTTGTATCCTGTCAGTGAGATGTAGGGCCACAGTGTTTGTGTACCGGTTGTATCCTGTCTGTGAGAGGTAGCGCCACAGTGTATGTGTACCGGTTGTATCCTGTCAGTGAGAGGTAGCGCCACAGTGTATGGTTGTACCGGTTGTATCCTGTCAGTGAGAGGTAGGGCCACAGTGTGGTTGTATCCTGTCTGTGAGAGGTAGCGCAACAGTGTGGTTGTATCCTGTCAGTGAGAGGTAGCGCCACTGTGTGGTTGTATCCTGTCTGTGAGAGGTAGCGCCACAGTGTGGTTGTATCCTGTCAGCGAGAGGTAGCGCCACAGTGTGGTTGTATCTGTCTGTGAGAGGTAGCGGCATAGTGTGGTTGTATCCTGTCTGTGAGAGGTAGCGCCACAGTGTGGTTGTATCCTGTCAGTGAGAGGTAGCGCAAACAGTGTGGTTGTATCCTGTCTGTGAGAGGTAGCGCCACAGTGCGGTTGTATCCTGTCAGTGGAGGTAGCGCCACAGTGTGGTTGTATCCTGTCTGTGAGAGGTAGGGCCACAGTGTATGTGTACCGGTTGTATCCTGTCTGTGAGAGATAGTGCCACAGTGTATGTGTACCGGTTGTATCCTGTCTGAGAGAAGTAGGGTCACAGTGTATATGTACCGGTTGTATCCTGTCTGTGAGAGGTTGGGCCACAGTGTATAATTATGTACCGGTTCTATCCTGTCAGTGAGAGGTAGGGCCACAGTGTGGTTGTATCCTGTCAGTGAGAGGTAGGACCACAGTGTATAATTATGTACCGGTTGTATTCTGTCAGTGAGAGGTAGGGCCACAGTGTTTATAATTATGTACTGGTTGTATCCTGTCAGTGAGAGGTAGGGCCACAGTGTATAATTATGTACCGGTTGTATTCTGTCAGTGAGAGGTGGGGCCACAGTGTATAATTATGTACCGGTTGTATATAATTATGTACCGGTTGTATCCTGTCAGTGAGAGGTAGGGCCACAGTGTATAATTATGTACCGGTTGTATCCTGTCTGTGAGAGGTAGGACCACAGTGTATAATTATGTACCGGTTGTATCCTGTCTGTGAGAGGTAGGACCACAGTGTATAATTATGTACCGGTTGTATCCTGTTTGTGAGAGGTAGGACCACAGTGTATAATTATGTACCGGTTGTATCCTGTCTGTGAGAGGTAGGGCCACAGTGTATAATTATGTACGGTTGTATCCTGTCTGTGAGAGGTAGGGCCACAGTGTATAATTATTGTACCGGTTGTATCCTGTCTGTGAGAGGTAGGACCACAGTGTATAATTATGTACCGGTTGTATCCTGTCTGTGAGAGGTAGGACTACAGTGTATAATTATGTACCAGTTGTATCCTGTCTGTGAGAGGTAGGACCACAGTGTATGTGTACCGGTTGTATCCTGTCTGTGAGAGGTAGGGCTACAGTGTATGTGTACCGGTTGTATCCTGTCTGTGAGAGGTAGGACCACAGTGTATAATTATGTACCGGTTGTATCCTGTCAGTGGGAGGTAGTGCTACAGTGTATGTGTACCAGGTTGTATCCTGTCTGTGAGAGGTAGACCACAGTGTATAATTATGTACCGGTTGTATCCTGTCTGTGAGAGGTAGGACAACAGTGTATAATTATGTACCGGTTGTATCCTGTCAGTGAGAGGTAGCGCCACAGTGTATGTGTACCGGTTGTATCCTGTCAGTCAGAGGTAGCGCCACTGTGTATGTGTACCGGGTTGTATCCTGTCTGTGAGAGGTAGGGCCACAGTGTATGTGTACCGGTTGTATCCTGTCAGTGAGAGGTAGGGCCACAGTGTATGTGTACCGGTTGTAATCCTGTCAGTGAGAGGTAGGGCCACAGTGTATGTGTACCGGTTGTATCCTGTCAGTGAGAGGTAGGGCTACAGTGTATATGTACCGGTTGTATCCTGTCTGTGAGAGGTAGGACCACAGTGTATAGTTATGTACCGGTTGTATCCTGTCAGTGAGAGGTAGGGCCACAGTGTATGTGTACTGGTTGTATCCTGTCAGAGAGAGGTAGGTCCAAAATTGAACAATAGGGGCTGGAAATCACTATGGCAGTCTGGATGATAATGTTTTATGATCTGTGATAAGTTCAGCGTCAATGTTCGCATCTTTAGGCGCTCGTGTGCTGTGATCTGTTGGCAGACGTTTGACTCTGTGTAGTTTAAAACAGACACAAATACACATTACGAAATATATTAACAACCTAATAGGTGGACCATTAAAGAAAAAAAAAATCCTGCATCTCAGTGACACAACGGAGTTGTTGTTTATTCACAGGAGGTGAGCTTATGGGTAAGTGGTGGGTGTGTATAGTTTGTTGCTGTGAATTTCAAGAATTTGATTGCACAAACGCATTTTGAAATGGGAATAGGGAAGGAGTGGAAGGGAGCGGAGAGAGGGACGGGAGCGTAGAAGATGGACATTGAATGAAAAGAAAAAAGAAAGTTCGGGGGGCATGTAGCATACTGTGATTGATAGCGCCCACTCATATCATTATTGTCAACATGTTCATTCTATGTCCTACCTCAAAGCAGAAAATCGAATGGTAGAAACTGCTCTTTGCAACTGTCAAAAGTAGTGTGCTATTAGCAAAAAATCCCTTCGACTTAAGATGGCAATTATAGACAACAGTGTTGGCCTTCCTAAGTTGTTATGCATCTAATCTTATTGCTATTCTTTGTCTCTGTACTTTTGGGGGACTGTAGGCTACTTGATACAGCGTAACATGTTGAGTAACAGCAACAGTATAGAAATGTTTAAAACTTCGTGCTAACGACGCATATGACGTAATTCCTATCGGACACGTTCCATGCTGTTCACATACCCCCTTTGCTCGGGGTCATGGCCTACCATGAATAAATTATCCTTATCCCTACCCGTATCAGTCTCTTAAAGAACACGATCACATGCTATGAATAATTTCTGAAGGCACAATAGAAATACAATATGCAGTAAATTCTGTTCACTGAGTGATTGTTATTGAGAGAGAACGTTGAAGAAAAATAAAAAAAAGGAAACAAAATGGTTGGATTGCAGATCAAGCCAAGATATTTATTCTTTTTTTTTTTTTTAAAATCTGTAAGTCCGTACGTAGGCAATAGAAAGCAGGGGTGGGAACAATGATCTAAAACGTTATGCAAACACAATCGTAAGTGGTGAATTATTGCTGACATCAATTGGAATTCCAGAATAACAATGTAAATTAAACGAAAAGTACATTTCATTCGGTGAGTGACTGTAAGGTAGAGCGAGCGATTATCGAAAGTGTAAAGTTGAAAAGAAAGCTAAGACGTCGGGCTAAGTAGCCTTATATGCCTAGATAACAGTGGCAGGGAACAATCTTTAAAACGAAAGCGAACACAAAAATCCAAAATATGAAGATTTTTAAGACACAGAGTTTATAGGTCCACTGTTTCTTCTTCTTCTCCTTTCTTTGAGTGTCCAACTTTCATCGAGTTGAAGATTCTGACACTATGGGAGATTTTTTGAAATTAAAGAGAATTCAATTTTAGTTTTATCAATTGATCGTTGTTCAGAAATAAATATCATAAAAGTGACTGTAGTATAGCCCAAAACCAAGGAGTTGGCTGACCTAAATTCCGTATATTTCTTTGCAGTGGGAATAAGAACAAGTCTGAAGATTTGTGACTACGATGTAATTACGTTAATTGTAGAAATGACGTGTTTTCAGTCTTGGAATGACCTCTGGTATCGGCTAGGTTGTAAGGAACACGACATGACTTTGAAAATGATTGTTGTTGAGAGCGCGGAATCATTACCAACAGAAACAGGGACCGAGCGAAAATTGGGCAACTCTCTCTCACGCACGAAGGTAAAAAGAATAACAGAAGCTGTCTGTAAAATTCTCTGTAAAATTACGCTAAAACTATATTGCTACATTGATGATTATTAAGCATATCATAATACTTCAAAAATTTAAAATGTTAGTTGTGATTATAGTTAAGAACGAGAGATAATAAAAACAGCTGAATTTCCATTTTTCGTAGTTTTCTAGTTACGTGATGGAGGAGATGTGCATGGATAATTCATTAACTATTCGTGCACATCTCCTATATTACGTAACACGTAAGCCGGGAGCGTGCCCGTGTTCCCCGGTTCTATGTTCCCCAGTAGCGCTGTTCCCCGTGTCTCTGTTCCCAGTGTCGATGTTCCCCGACCGAAAAAGCGTGCCGCTGTTCCCGTACCGGTGTTCCCCAGGTTCTCTGTTCCCCAGTAGCGCTGTTCCCCAAACCGATTTCAATGCACGTTAGCGCCAGTACGGGCCCTACTGTACAAGGAGAGGTTGCGCCGGGCACATCCCAAGGTAAACAAAATAATAGGGGAAAAAAATGCACATGCTCACCCCCCCTCCCCTCCCCACCGAGAGAGAGAGAGAGAGCGAGAGAGAGAGAGAGAGAGAGAGATGAGAGAGAGAGAGAGGAGAGAGAGTTGCACGTGCCCCACGCATGTCAACTCAGGTTGTTCCCATTTCAACCGCGACATTGGAAGTGTCATCGCGCTTCTGTCGTCTGCGAAGCGTGTCACTTGCGTGGCCCCCAGGGCGCATTGCCCGGCATGGGGGGGGGAGGGGGGGGGGGGGGGCAATTTCACTGTGAGTTGCTTGGTCAAATCAGTAGAAAAAACGAAATATTCGATCGTGTATGATTCTAGAACGGAAAGCATGAATTGTGACGCCAGAAAAGGGTTTGACAGTGATGTGCTTCTTTTTACGCTTTGAACTCCTATCCCTTTATATCACACTTTGCGTGAGCTACACCTTTTCTTTCGCAACGGGCCATTTTACTTTTAGACTGTCTACACAGACCTGATGGGGTCATGCAAGTGCTGACCTGCTGGTTCCAGCGCTGTCCAGTCGGCATGAAACCACTCTTCTACGGCCCTCCCGCTCCACCCCAATACCCCAACCCTCCCACCCCGCCCTCCCACTGCCTCGCCTATAGCAATGAAAACAACAGTAACAACGTTTAAGTCAGCAAAACCCACCAACACCACCAACTGCAAAAACTTGGGGAACAGCCGGCCTGGGGAACACCGGGACTGGGGAACACCGGGACCGGGGATTTGCGGGAATGGGGAACAGCGGGATCGCCACAGGGTGGGGAACAACGAAACTGGGGAACTTAGGGACTGAATTTCGATTTTTTCTTGAGGGGAACACCGGGACTGGGGAATATAGAGACTGGGGAACAAAGAACCTGGGGAACAGCGGCATGACCCCCGTAAGCCTACCGACCAAGTTCTATTGATATGCAATAGAAGATTGTGATAAGACTCATCTATATTCGCAGCGTTTGTACACGTTTTTGGTTGAGATTTAAAAAAAAATTCTTCCATTTTGATTGACAAATGACCATGAATGTTGGGAGACATGTCTCTTTCACAACTACTTTCTTTCTTTCTTTCTTTCTTTCTTTCTTTCTTCTTTACTTTCTTTTTTTCTTTCTATCACTCTTTCTTCGTTCCTTCCTCTTTCTTTCTCCCTTTCTTGCTTTCCTTTCTTTCTTCCTTCCTTCCTTTCGCTCTCTCTCTCTCTCTTTCTCTGTCTGTCTGTCTGTCTGTCTCTCTCTCTCTCTCTGTCTCTCTGTCTCTCTGTCTCTGTCTCTCTCTCTCTCTCTCTCTCTCTCTCTCTCTCTCTCTCTCTCTCTCTCTCTCTCTCTCTCTCTTTTCCGCTCGAAAGATCGAAGAGGAAAACTCGTCGTCTGGCAGCTAGACTTGAATTGATAAATATCTGAGATGAAAATTCAATAGGCGCTAGGGCCTGTGGTGAAAAGCAAACCCTAATCGTTTTCTTCTTTTGATGAGGCGAAAAAAGAAACTATAACTAA
>CM031607.1:41973522-41986022 GCA_018398815.1 Conus ventricosus | reverse complement strand
AATTCAGGCGTGTGGCCATAATCCACAAGGACAAGATTCAAATTCAGGCGTGTGGCCCAGCTTACGTAACATCAAAATCAAATTCAGGCGTGTGGCCCCAATCTGCTCACAGGGTCTCACACACAATATGCAAATCAAACATTTATCCTGATTTCACAACATAAGGACATTTTCACACTTTACCGAGATGTGACAAAACAACATGAGCAAACAGATATCAACCAGAAAAATGAAAACTCATAACACGTGAGCATGCACTCAATCATAATGGCAATGAACACAAGCAACATCCACTGATAACCATTAATAAAAAAAAATTAAAACAACAAATGAACAAAGACTCAACCCACCCCACGATGGGCACGCCAATCAAAATAACACAACCAGCCAGCTACATTATTTACACGGTAGCTGCCCGTAACAGACGACTGCTCACACCATCACCACAACAACAGCAGCCCGTAGGCATTGCTCCTACCATTGTCCTGCTTCTGTTGTTCACACTACGAGAGCAACACCCAGGAGGCATTACTCCAACCCTTGACCTACTCCTGCCCCTCTCAATCTTAAACCGCCGTTTGTGGCTCGCCAATAGTACCTTGGGCAGATAGTTTGCGCATTCCAGGCTTTACAGAGAGTCAGAGCACCTTTCACACAGTTTAGTCCTAAAAGGAGCGCGTGGAAAATCTGCGCGATCCCTTCTAGCCTGTCGCACCCATGCACTGCGACGACGATCATCTCCCCTTTTAAAAATGTTATGAGATGATCCCTCACTCATCTTATCCGAACTGATTTTCCTTCTCTCTGTGGAAATTCCTTGGTTCGAATCCCACTCATTGGCCTATGCCTACTACTTGACGAGCCTTATTTTCGTCTCCTTTTTCCAACACTGGCTCGTCTGCTCCTGTGAGCTGACTATTCCTTGGCATTTCCTAACGATAGCTGGTCTCCTTGACCTTCTTGCATGCATTATTACTGCCTCCCTGGTCCCAACCCAGCTGCTGGTTCCAGTTACTCTGGGGTCCATGTTGGCCCCGACCCTGAGGTCCGCCACCGTGGCTCCTACATTTCTGACTACCACGGCAACGCCAACAACCTTTTGAACCACCACTACGGCCACCGTGGCCTACGGCACCGCCACTACGACCACCTCCATGGCCTACAGCACCGCCACTACGGCCACCTCCATGGCCTACGGCACCGCCACTACGACCTATTTCATGGTCTATTGCACCACCACCATGGCCACCTTCATGGCCCACGCTAGCTCCACTGCTTGCGGCGCCTGTACACTCCACCTGCTTTCTTGTTTACTTTCCTCCCCTGCACTACCCTTGCTTTCCCCACTTGACTGGCAGCCTGGTTAGGCTTCGGGAGGATATACCTACCCCCTAACAAAGCTGGATAGGGAAGATTGTTTTGCACTGCTGCAGTGAGAGTACTCCTGACAAACTCTGACTCTACTTTGACACGGGCCAAAGGTAGCCGATTAATTCTTCCATCTGCATATCGCACGCAGGTGGTTTCCCCCGGTATAGTCTGTCTCTCTCACAAAACCCGGGCTCTACCATTGCCGCTAGAGTCAGTCTGTATCTAATAAGCAGTCCCCCGGCTTCCCGTTTACTACTGCCCTAGTAGTTGGTGGTGGTACTCTGCCCTTTCTGTTGAATTGTATCAACGGCAACAACGGAATGTATTCGCAGTCCGCTACATTCCTTGGCGATATGACCTCTCGCCCACATTTGAAACATGTGTGTTTCACTCTAACATTCTCTTGAGTCCCACTGTTGCCACGAGACTTAGAATGCGTTTCTAACTGCGGTCTCGCCTCCTGTTTTGTAGGGAGTCGGCGAATCACTCCCTGACTGTGTGGTCTGGGCATTACGGGTCGACTGGTTCGATCCCTTCATCCCATTACGCTGATCATGGGCAGATTCATACTGTCTGCAACTTTCACTAACTCCTCTAAACTTCCTAATTCTCTTTCTGCCAAGAATACTGTGAGATCCTTCCGACAAGTGGAGAGAATTTGCTCCTTACGATTTCCTCCCTCAAAGATTCAAAGTTTGTTCGATGTTCCCTAACCTTATCCATTTGTCAAAGAGAGCCCTAAGCCGATAAAGGAACTGTACGTGCGTCTCCACTGATTTACGAACGGTTTCTCTGAACAATTTCCTATATCTATCGGCGGTTACTTGATACCTCTGAAACAAAGCATCGCGCACCGACTCATAATCTGTCTGTTTTTCCGGTGGTAAGCAGAAAAAAGCATCCCTAGCTTTGGGTGTCAGCAGCGCCGACAAATTTGTGGCCCACCGTTCTTCGGTAAGCCCTGATCTTTGGCAATCCTTTCAAATTGCGAAATGAATGTCTTCTAAATGGTCCGGATTTTCATCGAACTTTGGCATATTGATCAAGGGACTGACATGTGGTGCAAAGTTCACTTGAGGTTTTGCGTCCACGTCCCGTTCTTTCTCCAATTTTAATTTTTCTAACTCAAACTGCCTTATCTTCTCTCTTTCCTCTCTTTCCCGTTCTCTTTCTCTCTCTTCTCTTTCCCGTTCTCTCTCCTCCTTTCCCGTTCTCTCTCCTCCTTTTCCCATTCTCTCTCCTCCTTTTCCCGTTCTCTTTCTCTCTCCTCTTTTTCCCGTTCCCTTTCTCTCTCCTCTCTTTCCCCTTCTTTCTCTCTCTTCTTTTTCCCGTTCTCTTTCTCTCTCCTCTTTTTCCCGTTCTCTTTCTCTCTCCTCTTTTTCTCGTTCTCTTTCTCTCTCCTCTTTTCCCCGTTCTCTTTTTATTTTCTGGGCCTCGATTACACGGGGCCAGTTCTCATCTACATATGCCTTCAGTTCCGGACCCTTTAGTCCTAACGCTTTTCCTTCTTCTATGAGGTCCATCTTTTTCAGCGGACCCATTGTCTCAGCACCCTCTTCAGTCGACATTCTGAAGCTATCTAACCCTCGATCAGCTAGTTAATACAACCACAGTAACAAGCGAGATATCCACACGATCACTTGTAAATAAGCGATCAAATAGTTGTGCTACACACAATCAACCTCAACAGCAACCAAATCAAGCAAGTTCAAACAACAGGCCCAGTCATGAAAAAAAAAGAAGATCAAAACAATCAACACATGACTAACGTCTTTCCAGGTAAGAAAAAAAAATCTAGGTTTCCACAATTACGACGAATTTCAAATCCCTTGCAATTGAACAAAACCCAGAATCAAAATCACTTATGGCTCATTTATGTTCACCCGGACGAGCCCCCAATTTGTGACGGGTCCCGACGCCCCCCTCGTTATTAAAATATGATTTTCATATTCAGGGATGCAGGAGTTATAGACAGAAGTATTTACGCTTTCACAACCAAAATGCGTTTTCGCACAGGCACACGCACTCTGTCACTCACATCGGGCCCGCACAAAGTGACGGGAAACCAATAACATTTCATTGAAAATAATCAACTTTTATTCAACTTGACTCCGAGCCCCCACCCGTCACTACACAACACAACTATCTGTATCATACAACAATGTAAACAGCATACAGACAATTTCATAGATCGCATCCCCTGTTCTTCATATTCTTACTTACCAGGAAAGACAATATTCCACTATTCTGTTTGCACACTTATAACCTTAAGAGCAAATGAACGTCCATAACTTGCCAGCATTCCTTGGTTGATCGTCAGTTTCTCTCATCCACTGTACGACCAGAGCTGAAGCTGCCACACTGTTGTGTCCTCCCGATTGGCCAAATCCCAGTTGGGGACACTGGCAACGTAGCTTGAGTCGCACCCTCCACACCAAGTCTCTCCGGACTTTCCCCCGTACTTCGCCCTCTCCACGAAAGGGCTCCTGTCGGCCTCTCCCACAGGTCTCCTCTGGCTGCAAACACCCCCACCGTTGTCTGGGAGCTCCCTGTCTAGGCCCAACAGGCTGACACGTCTTGCTGTCGACCGTCCCCACACGGAAGACAATTCTTCTCGTCGTCGGCTCCGAGGCTACAGCAACCTCCACTGTCTTACGTCCCACCCAGGAGACAACGAGGCGACAGCTAACCTCTGCTTCACGCTGTATTTTCTTGAGCCCTCATCAAGACGGGCGAGTTCACTTTCCCTTAAGTGAGTCACACACTTCCTGGTTTTCCAAGCACCTTATATTCGTTCTCAAAGAAAGAGAGAACCCGAGTTTAACTGGCTCAACCAATGGAATCACTGGCACACACACCCTCACACGATTTGTACCAATAAATCCCCAAGTTATTTTTATTCCACCCAATGGAATCACTAGTCACCTACACATACACACACACCACAGCTGCTAGCGCCAACAAAGACTTGGGCACCCAGTGGTTAATGCATAACCTCCTTTTCAAACTCATGTTCGATCCCCAAGCTACCCATTGAACTAAAAGCCTGGACCTCTCTACCAGCATGACTGATGCTTCAAATATTTACTACCTCTATAGACAACAAGGCGCAAACCACCTCGATAGGGCCGCAGCCTTCCATTCATTCCCAGAACAAGGACGACTGAATGTCGCTGTACTCTGCCTGCAGGCTGACGGTCACCTACCCGTGACGGTCACCTGACATGATCGCCTTCCCTTCAGGCCCACGGGAGAGCCCAGTGAATAGCCAGTGCTCAAAGTGGACACTCTTCTCTACCCAGGACTGGCAGTCGCCAACTCCTTTCCCTATCCCTCGGACATGCGAAACACTTCCCAGTTACTCCCCCCTCCTTCAGTAAAACGACTCGGGGTATTCCCCCCTGGTGATGCCTGAATTCGCATACCTGAAGAACCCAAGGACTTGCTCTCAACAACAGCAAAACTACCCTTAATTTGCCTAAATGCTCGAGAACATTCGGCGACTCATGACAATGTTCTTTACAGTTCCTCTTTTACTTTTGTAACCACCTTTAATTTGGGTGAAAAAGGAAGACACGGAACAAACAAACAAACAAACCAAGAAAATATCGCCTAGTACTAGCGAAAGATCCCTTTGCTGATTCCGATCTGAACGCTATAGCTTCTCCGTCTCGTCGTTCTTGTTCTGTTCACACTGTTTGTCCTCCTTCTCCTCTTTCTCTTCACCGTGCTTCTCATGTGTTTTCGTCCTTCTTCTGTTCAGTGTTTTGTTTTTCCTCAGTCCAGTCATGCGGTACATTCCGCCGGTAGTCTACCGACAGATATCAGTGTCAGGCCGCGAGGAACTCTCTCGGTCATGCAGGGGTGTCATGGATTAGGTGTGTTCAGTAGTACCTGCCTCTTCTTCTTTTTCTTCTTCTTCTTCTTCTGCGTACGCAGGCTGATACTCCTGCGGACACCCCCGTATAGGGAGTGGAGTTTTGTGTGTATGACCGTTTTGTTTTTAATCCCGCCATTAAGGCAGCCATACTCTAACTTCGGCGAAGGTGCATGCTATATGTAACGTGTCATCCATACCAACGGCCAAACTGGCCTTCTCTTCCGAAAGTTGGTGATGGGATTTTACGTGTGTGCAAGATGTTAGGCGTGCGTTCACACACGGAACCTCGGTTTATAGTCTTGTTCGAAAGACTGTATGGGAAATGGAGTCAGAACCAATGTTAACTCCGAGGGAAAAATCCCCTGTTCCGAAACGGCCCGGCGGAGATTCGAACCCACAGCCCCAAGATTACGAGTCCGGCGTCTACCACTGAGCTGTTCCGGCCCCCAGTACCTGCATTCATCCGACATGCGCAGAACACTGGGCTCTGAGTCCTGAACTGACGACAAGCTGGGCATGGGTGCCAGCCCGTCTGAATTTGTGGTAGAACTCTTAGACTGCAGTCCGACAGTTCGAATCATGCTAGCGCCCCGAATAGAACTGCCAATTTCGTTAGTCTTCTGATGTGTTGTTGTTCTGCTGGTGTCAGCGTGGTGTTTACATAGAGCCCCATTCTCACACAGACGCTTCCCCCTCGCCCCTCTCGTACAATTGCTATTCAGGTCTGTCATATTCCTTTTGGTGGAGGCGGACGTTAAACTTGAATGTAAGCAACAACAACAACAACAACAAAATGCATGGTCATGTGGTTTGATTGATTTGGACTGCATTCTGCTATTGGGTCCCCTCGATGTTGTCAAAAGTCAAGTCTAAGAATTTTGTTTTGTACTTCTTCTTTTATACAGTCCTTGACCGAGTTCACCCGAAGCATAGAAATCCAGTTTAAGTGGAGTGGATGTTATGATGGTCGATGAGGTTGAGGACGATAGCGATGATTCTACAGCGATCCATTTTGGGTTGAAGACTGCACGGCATGGTTCCACGCTGTTTGCTGCGACACTCTTCTGCCGAGCAAGCCCAGCAGACACAGGCGCCGAAGATGTTTACATGGAAATCGATCACGAGGGTCTGAGACGCTTCCAGGAAAGGGACACCACTCGCCGTCTGTTTCAGTCTCTTTCATCTGAGATCATATCACCGCCAACTCTGGGTTGTATTTCGTCTGTTGGAGCTGATCCCTCCGCTCCACCTCAGCCCCGACCCCCCCCCCCCCCCCCCCCGCTCCTTCCGCTAAAAAAAGAAGACCTCGAATGGGCTTTAATTCATTAGCATACCAATCTACAGTCGCAGGGCAGTTGTCCTCTTCACCTCTTCCCGTTTTTCTCCTTCCTCGTCCTCATCCATTTTCTTCTTTTTCGTCCGTTTCCTGCTCCTCTGCAGTCATGAACTATAGAGCCGTACCGGCTCTATAGTTCATAGTTCATGACTGAACTATAGAGCCGTACCGGCTCTATAGTTCATGACTGCAGAGGAGCAGGAAACCCAGGGGAACGCTCCCGTGGCGGTTCTGTCGTGTCACATCCGGTGGCCATTACGCAACGGCATCTGCCAGGGAGCAGTTATGTCCCTTCACGTGTGAATGGAATGCCCCTGTGCGTGTCTGCACACAATGTGAACACAGCGCAGGCTTCCAAGGGTGGTGCAGGATTGCTCGCGGCTGGTTTGTTCGGTGGTTGAGGACAGTACTTCTCTGGCTCCCACCCCGCACCATGGGGTGTATGTTTTTCTTGTCTTTCTAATTCTTTCCCGTTTTGCTAGAGGTGATGGAAGCCGTGTGCTTTCGGTTCATCAAGTTGTTCAAGCAAATAGAGCTATACAAACTATCTCTGAGGATACTCAGAAGATTTACAATAGAAAAAAAGAACAGGAATCATCAACGTTTCGAAACGTTGATGAATTTTTTTTTTCTATTGCAAATCTTCTGAGCATCCTCAGAGATAGTTTGTATTCCTGAAACAGAGGATTGGCAGTCAATTTTTTTTTCTTTTTCTGACTATTAGAGCTGTTGTCAAGAGTGGGTGATGGTAGGTTAGTGGCTGTAACTGTAACTGTAAACTTACAGTAATATCTGTCATGTGTGTGTTGTGACCAAGGTCTTCAGTCTCGTGAGCAGACCACCTTCTCTGTCACGGACATGAACGAGAGAATCATTTCACGGATCGGCTTGAGGTCCGACAGCACGTCACCGGACTCGGCCTCCCGAAGTCTTCGGAACTCTCCCTACATGACGTCAGCAGCCACGCAGTCTCCAGTGCCCAATGGAAGTGGAGGCAACGCTCGGAGCTTTTCGAAGCCGTTTCTCTCCAGCGCCCTGTCTTCTTCCTTCAGTGCGGCTGTCCGAGTGACTGGTGAGTGATACAGAGAGATCGGTCTGGATTCCGGAATTTCTTTCAAGAGGATTCCGGACCTTTTCTTTCTTTTCTTTTTTTAACCAAAAAAATTAGTGACATCTGGAATATGCTCATGTCTCACAGTAAGTGCTAACACTGGTAATTCTGACAATATGAGCCCACTTCGTGTTTGTATCCATGTTGCAACATGAAGTTTGAAATGAAGCTGTTAAACAACTGACCGTGATTGTAATAAGATAACTCTTGTATGAAAGATGGGCGAGGATTTGATCTTGTAGTTTAAGCAAAGTTATTATTTTGTTATTATTGTTGGTTGAAGTCCAGTCGACCACACTGGACCTTTACAGGGCTGTCACGGCTCAGGATACATGCCTTGTCGGAAATAAGGAAAAAAAACCAAAAAAAAAAAAAACCACGTGACTATTCACGTATCATGATGTTAAATTCATAGCATAGTTACAGATGTATTGATACTCTCGAAACTAATCATAATGATGATGATGAGGATGATAATGATAATAATAGTAACAATGATAATAATAACAATAATAGTAACAACAAAAATAGTAATAACAATAATGATAATACATATGAAAACATGTTGAGCGCTTTTTCTCTACTGAGCTCAAAGCGCTTCATTTCGATGCAAACCATGATAACTACTAACTAATTAAAAGAAGCAACAACAAAAAAATGTCGATAAAGAAAGGAACACGCACACTCACATGCTCGCACGCGCGCGCGCGCGCGCACGCACGCACGCACGCACGCACGCACGCACACACACACACACACACACACACACACACACACACACACACACACACACACACACACACAGAAACAGCGGTTGTTCACGTTCGCGCGCACTGTGAACATACACAGAATATATGTAGAACCGTCCTGGAGGTATACACAGAATAAATGTAGAACCGTCCTGGAGGTGCGAGGGTGAGGCGGGGTGATGGTGGTAGGGGAACAACTTGGCATGAAGGGAAGAGCAGTGTGTGTGTGTGTGTGTGTGTGTGTGTGTGTGTGTGTGTGTGTGTGCGTGCGTGCGTGCGTGCGTGCGTGCGTGCGTGCGTGCGTACGTGCGTGCGTGCGTGTGTGTGTATGTGTGTGTGTCACTGTGTGTGTGTGTGTGTGTGTGTGTGTGTGTGTGTGTGTGTGGTGTCTAATAAGACACCGAGCTGAAGTCACCAGCCATTAATTCATCGCCCCCAGATTGAAAACGATGCAGGTGAAAATTTGATGAAAGCGACAACAGAACAATATCAATACATGAAAACCCATATGGGCGAACAGACACAGCAGAATGAACAGTCAGAGTTCACTCTTGACGGTGTGTGCAGATTCATAACCTGCTCACCAGATTATAACAAAAAGAAGAAAAAAAACAAAGCAAAACAAAACAAAGCAAAACAAAACAAAGCAAAACAAAACAAAGCAAAAAACAAACAAACAAACAAACAAACAAAAAACACAAGCATGTAATAATGTTATTATTTGTTTTTAAGAGAAAAAAAGTGCATAAACTTTCTAGACCAAAGACAGTGAATAGCCCACAAAGATAGAGAGACAGTTGAACCAGGTACAGTGAGAAAAAAAAAAGAGAGCAGAATCAAAGAGGAAATTTATTCCCGGAGAACCTTTAGGAGGCGTGGGCGTACAGTTTATACAGAAAGAGCCAGCCCCACCCCCCCCCCCCCCACCATTCCCATGGTGACTGGAAGCGAGCCTTGTTGACTCACGTGTAAATACACACACACCACAACAGTTATGGAGAGGAAGGGTGAGGAGCAAAGGATGTGGGTTGAGGCAAGGTCATTGAAAAATGTTATAGGTGGGGTTTTGTTGTTGGTGGGTTATTGTTGTTGTAGTAGTAGTTGTTTCGGTGGGACACAACTTTAATTGTAGCACAGTTCTTATTCGTAGAGCATTCCCACAGACTGGGCCCAAAGGAATTTGTTCACTTACTCCGTTTCTTTCTTATACCTGTCTACGTGCATACCTGTCTCTACCCATCCACCTACCTAATTTTCTTCCTGTCTTATAGTATGTTCTTATTGTTTTGTAGCCTTCTTTCCTCTTAAGTTTCAAAACGGAGTGACTGAGGGCGGAAAATAAAGCCAAATTTAGAAAGAGAGGGGGTTACAGTTACGGCCAAGGACATAGACAAACAAAGTACAGGTCAAGACACAATGCATTTCGACCTCTTGGGTCTTCTTCAGGCAAAAACAAATAACATTTAGACAGAGAAAACGAAGAAAGAGAAACCACTTTTATTCTCATATTCGCGCACTATCAAAATTTAACCTTCTTTCTTTCTAATTTTTTCTTTCCTTTTAATTCGCAATTCTTTGTCTTACTTTTTATGTTCTCCACCCACACATGATTTTTTTTTGCTACACGTAGAAAGAATGTGCGTCCATTGGGGAAAGGGTGGGAGGTTTAAAAATGGTTGGTCGCTGGTAAGTAAACTGTGTTAGGCTATTGCGATGTTTCCGTTTCATATGACATTTTTGTATTGTTATGTATTTCGACATCAGTTTTCTTACGTATATGTGTATGAGCAAAAATAGTACGCCCTACGTTCGTAAGGCGTACTATTTCTGGTCTGAGGTAGATTCTACGTTTTTATTGTGTGTGTTGAAGATCGAAAATTGAAAATATCTGGCGGTAAAATAAGCTCAGAGTCGTTGGATGTACTCAACAACAGCCCAGTCTAGCGAGCTGTGAAACACACTCGACAATGAATGCGCAGGCTCATATTATTTGCTGCTGTGGCAAGATCATTCATCGATTGCCCTGGGCTTGGCACAATGAGGTGGAAGTGGCTTTGTTAACAGTATTATATCGGCACTACATGTCTGAGCCCACGTCAGTATGACTTCCGCCAAGGGGGTAATCATGTTTTCACCTTGGTCTGTGGGTTTGCTTGTCTGTCCGCAAGATTATGCAAAAACTAAAACAGAAAACAGAATAGATGAGATCGTAGGAAAACTTGGTGAAAAAAGATCGCATGAAATCTTAGGACGGATCCGTTTTATTTTGGTGTAGGTCTGGATTATGACGGGTAGGAGTGGAGGGTATTATGTTCTAGAGGTAGGACTTTGGGAGAGTTCCCATTTGAATGTGACAACAAATAAGCTGAGATTAAAATTTGCTTACATCCTCTCTTTTCGTAGTGGTGGAAAGGGCAACTTTCTAGTGCTAGTACATTGAAAGAATTGTTATTCTCGGGACTGTCAAAGCTACTCTAGAATGGCTCAAAGTGTAAATTTTCTTAGCCTTATGTACTTAGAAGTGCTGGTGCTCCGAATTGACGGACCGAATTCAAACTGGAACAGACTTAAAATTATGTAGGCCATTCAACAGAATTGAAACAGGAAGAGACTTAAAAAAATATGTAGATGATTCAACGGACTGACACAAGACAATTTTACTCACAAAATTTCACCTGAGGTACATAAATATACACTGAGAAAACAACAACAACAGAAAACACTACTCCAGATATAAAAAGACTTATTTTTGCTTCTCTTCTTTCGGGCCTTACACATTCCTGTTCACAGGCCTTTGGTTGCATCCCTGACTTCATACGCAGCTCACAACAACAGAAAACACTACTCCAGATATAAAAAGACTTATTTTTGCTTCTCTTCTTTCGGGCCTTACACATTCCTGTTCACAGGCCTTTGGTTGCATCCCTGACTTCATACGCAGCTCATCTTTGGTTGATGTTACCCCGGTGGACCGGTAGAGAAGTCTCCATCCTACTAGGCGACTTCATCACTGGTTGGGTTACTGGTGTACTCGGCTGCTCGCTTGGAACCGTGTTGGCATCGATTCCTTGTCCCTTCCTGATTTAACGTCTTGTACACAATGACCCAGAGTATTTTCAACCCTGCATGGAGTATTGTGAACTGAAGACATGATAACAGAAGTGGGAAGATGGTCGTTCCACACCCTGGCATACTCCTTGGTCTATTTCTAGTTGTACAGGGTGTTAGTGTGTTTCCAGTTTTAAAGCCTTCCTTTGTCGGTTGGTGAGATTTAAGTCCCTCGGCCAAAGGCCCTTAAAGGACAAGGCGTCCCAGACCGTAGTCTATAATTTTGGTGACAGGAAATCTGGTCGTGAATAGAGGTCTAGGGTTGGCTCCGGATGGGGTATATCCTGTTCTCCCTACAAAGCCTGTCTTCAGGGGTACCGATCGGCCTTCTTCATGCTTGGGTGGTGATGATCCTGTGCCACGTGAGGGCAGACGTTGCTGGAATATTGCACAATGTCCTGCTCGTGGTCTTCACTGACTATATCAGAGAGCCCTACCCGAGAGGAAGTACCCACCCTGCAGACCCCAACCATGGTTTGCTGCGCCTCAGTCATTACAGTCAGGCAGCATTCCATCGCCGACCACCCCACATCTGCAGGTACTGTCCCCGTCTGACACAGGCTAGATCCGCCATTACCCATAGCGTCTGGAAGGCATCTGCGCTGTCCAATGTCGATCTCTTACCTCAACGCCCTTCCAGACAGATCTGCTACCTCTCTTGGTGTCCACCGCTTTGCCACCTCGCAACGAATAATTGTGACGACGATGCTTTGTTTCAGTTGATCTGAATTACAAATAGATGAGGAATCCTTGGTGGGCGACACAGTCCAGTTCCCTGCAAGGTGGCATAGCAGCGAACATCAAGGAAGATGTGGCAGATCTTCTTTTAGGGACATGGTGTGAGAGGTCAGTGTCAGGAGGAGCAGTGAACCTTCCAGCCATGTGGGTGACAGCAGGTCTAGCCTGTGTCGCAGGGGGACTGCTCCTAAAGATTTAGGGGGGGGG
>CM031607.1:41958522-41968522 GCA_018398815.1 Conus ventricosus | reverse complement strand
GTGTGTGGTGTCGTGTGTGTGTGAGTGTTGGTGTGTGTGTGTGAGTGTGTGTGTGTGTGTGTGTGTGTTGTGCTGTTGTGTGTGTGTTGTGTGTGTGTGTGTGTGTGTGTATGTGTGTGTGTGTTGTGTTGTGTGTGTGTGTGTGTTGTGTGTGTGTGTGTAGTGTGTATGTGTGTGTGTGTTGTGTGTGTGTGTGTGTGTGTGTGTAGTGTGTGTGTGTGTTGTGTGTGTGTGTATGTTGTGTGTGTGTGTGTGTGTGTGTTGTGTGTGTATGTGTGTGTATGTGTGTGTGTTGTGTGGTGTGTGTGTGTGTGTGTGGTGTGTGTAGTGTGTGTGTGTGTGTGTGTGTGTGATGTGTGTGTGTGTGTGTGTGGTGTGTGTGTGTGTGTGTGTGTGTGATTGTGTGTGTGTTGTTGTGTGTGTGTGTGTGTGTGTGTGTGTGTGTGTGTGTGTGTGTGGTTGTGTGTTGTGTGTGTGTGTGTTGTGTGTGTGTGTGTGTGTTGTGTGGTGTGTGTGTGTGTGTGTGTGTGTGTGTGTGTGTTGTGTATGTGTGTGTGTGTGTGTGTGTGTTGTGTGTGTGTGTGTGTGTGTGTGGTGTGAAAGTGAGGTGACTGCAGGCGGAAACGGAAACAAAGAAAATGGCTGTGCCTGCCGAACGAAAGAAACAAAACAAATCACAAGACAAAACACGACGCGTTTCGACCTCTTTGGTCTTCTCGAGGTAAGAAAAAAACAACATTCAAGAAAATGAAAACAAACGAACAATCCCGTATCTCCTCAACTTGGGCGCAAAATGGATGTGGATGAATAATGATTTTTTTTCTCTCCTTTCAACCTTGTTTTGTGTGTGTCATCTTCAGTCCCCACTCAGAGGGGTTACCCCCGTACGGTTCATTCCGGCCAGCCCTTTAACACACTCACACCCACGATCGTCCTGTGATAGCCCCAGCTTTGGCCATTCTTATGGAGCAATCGATGTCATGTCAGTCATCCAAGAGACACAGCACGTGCTGCCGAGTCACTTTGGTGGTGTTCAGTGTGATGCCACTTCTGATTCTGAACACCGTCTACCAAACTCCCACCAAACCGCAACCAGAACTGCTTTGTCGCGGAGTGAGCGAAAGTGAACATCACCCCCTCTCCCCCTTCGCTACTTCCTCCCTGCAATTGACGTGGCGGAGAAAACTTTGAAACTGATGTCGCCACCAAAGCATGATTGAATACACACATTCTCCCCCCCCCCCCTCTCTGTATCTGTCTGTCTGTCTGTCTGTCTGTCTGTCTCTCTCTCTCTCTCTCTCTCTCTCTCTCTCTCTCTCTCTCTCTCTCTCTCTCTCTCTCTCTCTTGTTTGGGAGCACAATCATGTTGCGAAACTGAAAATTGGCTGAAGTCTTGTGCAGCACATCTTGTTCAGTCTCCTCAAGACTGTGTCTCTGAAGTTAAATCATGGATGTTGAGCTATACTCGGAAATCAAATGAGGATAACGATGAACCGTCACCCACGCCCCATGCCCCTCTTACCCAACCTCTTCTCTGCACTCCAGCTGAACACAGGAATGAAACTTCGCCTTGCCTTCCTCATAACGTTTGTAAAACTGCACGTCGGTATCTCGCAGTTATGTCCGTTGAAGGTCTTTTCGCTCTTCGAATGACGGGATTATCCCCCTTTGTCCACCGAGCAATCCATTCTTCTGCTGTGTGTGTGGCACTCTTACTCTTCTCTGTTAGCCGCAGTCCATCACTTTTTTTTCCATGAAAAGAAATGTTCAGAACAGATCTGTTCAAGCAGTCGTTTACGACGCACATCCTTCTTCATTCTTGTGAAGCCTGCCTCCGTCTGCCGAGACTGCGAGGACATAATTATGTGCGTGAATAAGGCCTATCCATATGATTGTGTGTGTGTGTGTGTGTGTGTGTGTGTGTGTGTGTGTGTGTGTGTGTATGTGTGTGTGTGTGTGTGTGATGGAACAAGAACTGTATGTACTTGGACATACGTGCCAGTGTGTGTGTGTGTGTGTGTGTGTGTGTGTGTGTGTGTGTGTGTGTGTGTGTGTGTGTGTGTGTGTGTGTGATATGGAACAAGGACTGTATGTACTTGGACATACGTGCCAGTGTGTGTGTGTGTGTGTGTGTGTGTGTGTGTGTGTGTGTGTGTGTGATGGAACAGAAATATATGTGCTTGGACATACGTGCCAGTGTGTGTGTGTGCGCGCGCGTGCGCATGTGTGTGTGTGTGTGTGTGTGTGTGTGTGTGTGTGTGTGTGTGTGTGTGTGTGTGTGTGTAACGGACTGGCTGGGAATCACAAAGGCAGGGCCACACTTGTTCCTAGTTCTCTCCAGGCAGCGACGAGAGCACGACCAGCAGTTGTGGCTCATTCTATCCAGAGCTCAATAAAGACTCGTTGTTCCTGCAGAGAACGATCAAGGAATGGAACCGCCTGTCTACAGAAGCAGTGCGGGCCACTGCTCGCGACACGCCAATACGTGTATAGAGTACACGCCTGAATAGTGACCACCCCCTCCCTCCCTTCCCCCCCCCCCCCCCTTTGCACCTTCCAATTCCCCAACCCCTGTTAACCTTCAACCTTAACCATTTTCTGAAAATGGACTTGACACACCCTCGCAAGATTCAGTTTAATAGCGAACCGACTGTGTTTCGGTCAGTTCCAGAATGATCAACAAAGTGATCGTGGGCCATTTCATAGAAGACGAAGACGAAGAAGAAACAATCAAACCTGTAGAAAATGGCTGCAAGTGTTATTATACCATGGCCGTGATGCCTTCAGTGTGAAAAAGAAGTGGAACCAGCGATAACTGCCCCCCCCCCCTTCCATACCTTCGGTGTCCGCCCCCCCCCCTGCCACCCCCACCCCCCTCCAGTGAAGTCGTCTCAATTAAAGGTCAGGATCTCAAAATCGCATGGAAGAAAAATCTTGTAAAAACGAACAGATCATGGGTCATCCAATTTTCACTAAGGATACAGCGAAAAACAAAAACAAAACAAAAACAAAAACAAGAAACTGGACAAGAGGGGTATTACAAATTTGTCGAAGATCGAGATCCGTATTTGGACAACAAAGAAACGTTATGATCGGAAAAGTTTGGATCTTGTAGCAAATGTTCATCAAATTCAACACAACAGCCCGTTATGTCTGGATCTTGATCTCCTTCAATGACAGAGATGAAAAGTAAGTGTATCTTTCGAAACGTGTCATATTGCGAACGTACACTACCTTACAGTCCTCATCAATTATTTTTGTCTGTTCTGTAATCCGTGATATCAGTTTAGTTAGCACAAGTATTGGCTGCTTCAAAAGCGATTCCCCGCCATGGGTAAACAACGGTTTTGCGACGAGCTGGGTGTTGTTGTCAGTAGTGGGCTTGGCGGTTGATGTCCTGGTTATGTTGGACAAGAACAGAACACCACTGAACACAACGCACCTGCCTCCAGAACATCTAAAGTGTCTCCTGAGGTGGATGTCCAGGACGATCTGATATTGACTGCTCCCTGTGGATAACTGGTGCTGGGGCAGCAACAGATCAAGTCTGTGTATTGCTGTGTGTGTGGATACCTGAATGAGGAGTGTGGCAGTGAAGCCACTAGATGAACGTGCAAGGTGCATTGTGATGTTAAAATGTTAATATGTTGTAATGACGATGTTGATGGCTGTCTTATCAGGTCATCGCCTTCCTGCAGTCCAAAGGCAAATCCCAGGCTGACGCCATGGAGCTTCCCCGTGGTCTGAAGAGCAATGCACACCAGGCAGTGATGATGCCAAGGACCGTCAAATCCAGCGCCTTCCGGGGGAGCGTCAGAAGACAGACGGCCTCCTCCACCACCGCGGAGATCCTCATGAGGTCGTCAGTTCGTGATTCAGCCCGAGAGTCCAGGGGTCCTTCTCCGCCCTCTCCTGCAGCAACACACAGAGGAGAGGATGGCGGGGATGCTCTACGAACCTCCTCTTCGTTACTTCTGAGGAGGGAAAACACCTCCAGGTCCATCAAGTCCTCAGGCAAAGAAGGGAAGGAGCAGAGGACACGCAAGCAATCTGCACTTGAGCAACAGGACTCACGTGCCAAGCTGCAGAAGAAACCATTTCGCCTGCACCGGTTCTTGACGATGGTACCTACAGCCAGAGACCCTGACACCCCTTCTTCCACGTCATTGGTTTCTTCCAAGACCTGCCCCCTGTACTCCGCAGTGCCGCTGATGAAGTCGTCTTCCAAATCCGCAACAAAGAGCGGACTCTGTGCCTAGACTTGGCCAACCACTCTAAAACACAGGTCACCCAGTCCAGGAGTGCGGACAATAAACGTCAAGGCAATGTTCACTACAGACTAGCCGCCAGACCCAGACCGAGCTCCCTACGTGTGGAACAAGACCTGTCCGAAGCTCAGTGGAAACTGTCCTCGGATTTCGGCGACAGAGACATAGACAGGTCTGTGATCAACTCAGCTGAGCACGTTAACGCAAAAGAGTCCAAGAACGTCATTCGCCTCCCGTACGTCTCGGTAGACTCCGACAACGAAGACATCGGCTTTTCTCCGGAGTCAAAACGCTCAGCCAGATCTCAGAAGCACGGCCGGTACGTGAAAACGCCTTGTCTGAATTCAAGCAGCAGTCAGAAAGCTGAGGACAAAGCGACAAAAGAAACGGAGGGTGTGGATTCTCAGTGGCCTGTGGATGTTAGAGAAGTGGAGGAAGCGACCTCTTCCCAGGTCTCCACCACGGCTGTGAAGGACGCTCAGGAGCTGCATTCCTTGACGCAGGTGTCCACGTCCTCCTCCATGCTGCCAGCACCGACCGAGTCTACCAGCAGTCTGCCGACTGTGTCCACGGGCGACATTCTCAGTGAGCTGGTCCACGTGGAGGATGAGTCTGTGGACAAACTGTCCGTCGTCCTCAGTGAGCGGGAGTTGGTCCACTCCACTGAAGGCAACAGCGTGAGCGACAGAAACAGCGAAACGCCTGTTCCCAGCAAGAAAGTGTCTGTCAACGTCCCGGCTCAGAACGACAACGCCAAGGGCAACGCCACGAAGGAAAAGCTTCCGGACTGCGTCACGTTATCGTTGAGAAAAGAGCGCCACCGCACGCGCGAGAATACTTACATGTCGGACATCGGGGGAAGTGACCTGCTTTCCGATGATACGTGTATGGCGCGAGTGGACTCCGAGAGCCTGAGGATGAGCCTCAGGGGGGACGATGCAGCTTCCTGGATGTCATGACAGCCATGGGAATCCTGGAAAAGGTGTTGAAATCAAGTCTTTGGCGGACAGGAAGCATTAAGACTAGGCCAACAGGTCATAGGTAAAGCACGCACATGAGCATGGTCTCGCTATGCATTACGACGCAAGAGTGATTTTATTTTGCTGTAAAACTTTATAGAAAATAGTTCATTGAGAAGATGCAATTGTACACATGTATAATGATTTGATGCATCTATGTGGAAATAAATATATATACACAAAGTTATAATTCCATTGTTTTGATGCTTCGTTCCTATATCTTGTGTTTATTTCTGTAGTATTGTTCCTTAACTTACTCATTAGATCATTAAAGTTCCTCTTCCCTGAGGTCGTGAATAGTCGTAGATCCCCTATGTGACAGCTAAAGGTTACCTACTGTCTAGTGTAGATTAAGGTCTGAATTGTCCACACTGAGGAGATGAGAAATGATACAGTTTCAAAGTCACACACACACACACACACACACACACACACACACACACACACACACACAACACACACACACACACACACACACACACGCACACACGCACGCACACACACACACACACACACACACACACACACACACACACACACACACACCACGCGCATACACACTAACAGACACAGACGCACACACAGACACAGACACACACACACACACACACACACACACACACGCGCACACACACACACACACACACACACACACACACACACACACACACACACACACACACACACACCTGCGCGCGCGCGTACAATATGAATCTGCTTTCACTTACTGACATCTGCATCCGTGGAAATCTTGATACTAATAGTTCAGTGAATGTCAAGAAAATGGCAAATCTTAGTTTTACACCAACATGAAAAGAAAGGTATATTCTGTGCAGTATAAGGCATCTTAATTTCAACTGATAAAAAAAGGGAAGTCATTTAGAACAAGGTTACAACTTCGAGTGGAGGATTGTCCCAGCGGCAATGCGCTTGTGTAGAAAAAAAAAAACCCCAAAAAACTTTTATCCAGAGAAAATGAGATATTCAAGGATCCCAAGATTGAATCCTCCACGCTTTGTGTTTGCAGAATATAACACAGTTGACTTAAGAACTCGTCAAGTATGAGTGGTGGGGTATGCATCTTAGACTTGGCTGAAAGGAGATGAAGAGAAAAGAATTGGGGGGAAAAGTCCAACACTCTGGTATAGTGAAGATGTGTCCGCACGTCATGATGAAGTTAATTTCCTTGTTTAGAGAAAGGAAAGAAAAGGACAAAGAAACAAAGAAACAAACAGACAAAGAAAACCGTGTGAAGTTTGACTTCCTTTGCACATTGGTGTCCGGTAAAAGCGTTGCTCATGTGGGCGAGATTCATACGCATAATATTGTGCTTGTTACATCATCTTTGCATAATTCTCTCTCTCTCTCTCTCTCTCTTCTCTCTCTCTCTCTCTCTCTCTCTCTCTCTCTCTCTCTCTCTCTCTCTCTCTCTCTCTCTCTCTCTTCGTGTCTCTGTCTTGTTACCCCGTAACCCCTCCTTCCCCCTTCACCTGTCATTCCGTATTATACCCTCTTACATTCGTGATATTAATAATTTTGCTTGTATTCATCAAACTGCTTGTTTTCTTACTTGTACAAGTCCTGCCATGAATCATTTATATTATCTATCTGTGCGTCTGCCTGTCTCTGTCTGTCTCTCTTCGTATTATATACTAGTTATATTTTTTACTCATTTTCTCGTTCACATCGTTTACATGGCCAACACTCATGCATGATGTTTTACGTAACATGTTCTGTAAAGTATGTACGTTGGTCGAAGGGATTTTTTCCCTTCACTTCTCGCTCATCCCCCTTTTTTTCTCTGTGTTGCCATCCTATACCTCCCCCCTTCCATCCTTCGGTCTGTGATATTACATATGGGTCTGTTGCCTTCTTACATTTGTAATAAATGATCATACTTGTACTCAAACTGCTTCAGTTCTCCTCTTTGCTATATCCAACTATCATTTACCATATTTACTGTTTTTCCTCTCCCCCTCCCCTCTCTCTCTATCTATCTGTCTGTCTTCTCTGTCTGTCTCCTTCTTTCTCTCTCTCTCTCTGTCTCTCTACCTGTGTCTCTCTCTGCTTGTCTCTCTCTCTCTCTCTGTCTCTGTCTGTCTGTCTGTTTCTCTAACTATATAATACTTTTGTTCTCTTTCACAGGCCTTACGTTTATGCATTATATGTTGTCTCTTTCTTCTTCCTTGTAGCCTATTCCATATTTAATCATTTGTGTAATTCGTCATATTTCAAGCTTCATTTTGTTGACCGTCTTAAACATCCTTACTGTTATCCCTTACCCTATCTTTTTTATGTGATCCCACGCTCTCACTTCCCTCTCCTCTCTCCATATCTCCACTGACATTGTATTATATTTGCATGACCCACCTCCATACTTTTCTTCCCGTTGTAGAAGCTATTCACGACGAGAACTGAAAGAAAAAAAAAGTATATTGGTGCTTATCTATCATTTTCGTAATCGTGAGGCTAACAGATATCGTATTCTGAAGAATCATTGATGGTATCTTAAGTGATGCACACAACACACACACACACACACACACACACACACACACACACACACACACACACACACACACACACACACACACACAAACACACACACACACAGATGACAAATATCCTTGACTTGTCAGGAATCAAGAGACGTTCCCAAAACTTATTATGACGAAAAAAATAATAAATCTACTGTTTAAGAGACACTTCTTTCACACAAAAAAATTGTAGTGATATGCTGCATCAAAATGTCTTTCTGATCGATGTAAATCAAACACAAGAGAAATAGTTGCATTATTTCATGATTTTGAGCAGATCAGTGAGGTAGAACATAATTATAATTATTATGGCAACCGCATTTTAGTTTCAAATCGGAGTGACTGTAGGTAGGAACTAGAACAAAAGAGTAAAAGTAGAGCAACAAGATGGCTAAACAAATGGCGTGATGATTCACGTTCGTAGGGGTGCGGAGGAGATACTGCCTCAGTTTAAATTGTATCGTCGTCTTTTGGCAATTCTGTACTCGCAATTTCCCCTCTTCCATTACTTTCTTTGAGCCTTTTATTTCTTGTTTTGATTTACTGCCATCCAGTGTACACGTTTTTTCCCTTTGTGGCCCATTCAACAGTCATTGTTCTTAGCACATGTTGACATTTTTCTTTTGTAGAATTCTTAACATGAAAGCTCCTGGTTGCAAGTAGTGAAACTATACACGCTCTCCAGAATAGATTCCAGCTCGCCATTCTGCAGTGTCCCGTACGGGATTTTAATGGTAATTTGCAAATTATTATTTGTTGATTCATTTACTTTTTTCTTATTGTTATTTTAACGTTAGGGCTGATGGGCGATACATTAAAGCAAATGCTTGACTCCCTGGATATGGGTTAGTTTTATTATCCTTAGAGGCATTAATAGATTAGTTATGATTTGAATGTTAATGATAAGTAAATAGCTGTTCGCTGATTTCTTTTGTGTGTGTGTGTGTGTGTGTGTGTGTGGTGTTATTTTGTTAGAAAAGAGCTTTTTTTCTTATCGATAATGAAGATAATTTCAGTTTCACGAGTCTAAAAGAAAAAAAAAAATCGACCGTCTATATAAATTAAGAAAATACCGTGCCAGTTTGTAACTGGGGTCTAATTCTTGGTTCCTATTTCAATTGTTATAATGATTTTAACACTGTAAACAACCTTTATCGTTATCAGCTTGTGTTGGAATTTAATTCTTGGTTCCTATTTGAATGGTGATAATTACTGTAACACTGTAAACAGCCTTAGGGCAAAACATGTTGTAGAAGGTAAGATATCCGATTTCAGCCTGACGGACGTGCAGCTTAATAGCCTGAACGTAAATGATTTCATTGGCTAAGAAGCTTGGAACACGGTCGTCTAGATTATTTCCTGCTTTCTGCGAATCTAGTACGGAGGCACTGGTTTCGTTATAGGATATCGGTTAGTCTACTCCCTTATTCTGTCAAAAATCAAGGTTGAGCAAAAATGTCAAAAACAAATGATTTTTTAGAAGTTAAAGTTGAAAGAAGGAAATATTTCAATGAAACAAGCAAATTTTCATATTAAGTGATACATGATTTTTCAACTAAACATAGTTATACGGTTACAGTTTATAGTTCATTCTTGACAGAAAATGGATTAACTTTATTTGAGAAATTATTGACAGACTTTCTTCCCATGAAGCCACACAAACAACTGCTCGTGCTGATTTCTTTCTTCCCATGAAGCCACACAAACAACTGCTCGTGCTGATTTCTTTCTTCCCATGAAGCCACACAAACAACTGCTCATGCTGATTTCTTTCTTCCCATGAAGCCACACAAACAACTGCTCGTGCTGATTTCTTTCTTCCCATGAAGCCACACAAACAACTGCTCGTGCTGATTTCTTTCTTCCCATGAAGCCACACAAACAACTGCTCGTGCTGATTTCTTTCTTCCCATGAAGCCACACAAACAACTGCTCGTGCTGATTTCTTTCTTCCCATGAAGCCACACAAACAACTGCTCGTGCTGATTTCTTTCTTCCCATGAAGCCACACAAACAACTGCTCGTGCTGATTTCTTTCTTCCCATGAAGCCACACAAACAACTGCTCGTGCTGATTTCTTTCTTCCCATGAAGCCACACAAACAACTGCTCGTGCTGATTTCTTTCTTCCCATGAAGCCACACAAACAACTGCTCGTGCTGATTTCTTTCTTCCCA
>CM031607.1:41843522-41946022 GCA_018398815.1 Conus ventricosus | reverse complement strand
ACCGCATCTCCCAGTGTATGCTGGGACTGCCGGAAACGGTGCACAGACACCGCATCTCCCAGAGTATGCTGGGACTGCCGGAAACGGTGCACAGACACCGCATCTCCCAGGGTATGCTGGGACTGCCGGAAACGGTGCACAGACACCGCATCTCCCAGGGTATGCTGGGACTGCCGGAAACGGTGCACACTGAGGACATCCTTGACTGCCCAAGTGTCTACCATGGCACACTGGCCATGTGTCATGGGGCAAGAGCAATATCAAAAACAAAATGAATGATTTTCTTTTTGCAAATACAACAACCTCTTAATAATTATCTTCTATGATAACATATAACTTTTTCCCCCCTAAGCCAACTTGATTTTTTATGAACTTATATTGGCCAAAACAAATTTGGTTCAGCTGAATGCTGAAAACAATACTAATTACTTCTTTTCTTTTCCCCTTTTCTTCCATTCATTTATTTTTGAAGCTGATATTTTCTCCAATGACCCCTTCAACCTACAGATCAGAAATGAGAACACACACACACAAACATATGTGCATGTGCACACACATGCAGACAGAGGCATACACTTGTCTCAGTGGGCGACATCAAAGCAAGAACTACAAAAGGGTAGGAATAATTTAGCACTGAAAATCTAGGACAGGACTATAACAGGAATCACAAGGTCCCTCCATCCAGTCTACTGACAGAGGTTCTCAGGAGAGGCTAAGAAGGAATGGACACATCAAGAAAATGGGGGGGGGGGGGGGGGGGGGGGGAGGCAAATGAAGACAGAGGGGTGGAGGGTGGTTGGGGTTGGAAGTGGCGGATGGGATGGGGTATCTGTACTCTCACACCATCATAATACTGTCTATTGGTTTGAATATATCACAACTTATCAACAACTGGAATGTCCACTAATGGTGGCACTTGGCATTGAACAAGTCTCCGCACTCTACCAAAGCAAACAGACAAGGAATGCAAATCAAAGTTCAAAATCACAGAAAAAAAAATGTACGTAAATCACATGCAAAAACTGAAACACTCCAAATGCTATGCCTACACTTTACTTTCAAACCAGACTCCTATAAATGCGCTGTGCATAAACCCAGTACAGAAAGGTGCAGTATACAAGATGGAACAAAAACCTTGAAAACAACAATGGCATTCAAAAGATACAGAGATCAATCACACACGCACGCACCTACACACATACTGTACAAGAGGGAACAAAATTTAAGAAATAACAAAGGCATTCAAACACACACACACACACACACATGAAGTAACATGCTGACGCATGGGAAGGGCAAACACAAAGAAAATATCTGTTCTGAAAACCTATATACTGAGACCAGTGACAGAATCACAGACTGAATAATCTGTCCAGAACCCGCTGTATACTGAGACCACAGAAGGAACCACAAACTGACTAATTCATGGGAAGAATTGCAATTGCACAGCCTTTTGAAATGCTTGCGCCATGTGCACAACACCATCTTGTCCACTCCGTCACTTTACAACACATGCCTTCGATCAGCTGGTCATTTTAATTAACATCGCCTTGGCTGCCACATCCCTTCAATACACTTGGCTCTGGTATCGCTCAGCTTTCATCGTTTACACCCAAACTGATCACACAGGCCATGTGAAGACCGACGGCACTCCCAAACATCTACACCACCAGTGAATATCACAGCAAGCTGTAAAACAACCTTCTCAACCTGGAAAAAACTCTGGAAAGAAAATCAGACATAATTATGGTCAAATACAGCAATACACCGAAACTTGGCCTCTGGTATTGACCATTCTGTCGATTTTCAACAACAGGATTAAAAACAAACATCTTCAACACAATTTTGATAATCATAAATAACTCACACAAATTGATAACATTTCAAAAACTGTTGGCAAGAAACTCATGTTCTGAATATCATGTACCAACTGATATAACTAAGTAGGAATGGTCAAATTATCAGTTTTATTGGTACTTTGTATCCCTCCATTACCAACTGATTTTAAACAATTATCAATTACAGAGAAACACAAAAGAATTAGGTAAAAGTTGTAGAAAATATACAGGCCACTGAACAGGTAAGGCAGCAAATGAAAAAGGAGATGGCAGAAAGATCTGAGTGCAAGAACCAAGAGACTCATAGAAAAGAGGAAATTCTTGCAGAAAATTTCCAGGTGAGCTATCTATTTACACTGAAACAGTCCCAGGCATCTCCAAAGGGCTTGTCATTCACTATTCAACTGTATAACAATTTACACATATCCTTATAGATTACCTTTATGAGAAATCACAGAGGAAAGTGCTGGCCCTTGCATAAGCTGAACAAAACTGTATTGTCAACGTCTTTGTAGAATGATCAACACAGTTCATCCACTGTTACAAAAAGCCAAACCTTACTACAAAAATGATGTGTTCAGATTTGTTGTGAAATTAGTTGTTTGATGAAGTTTATGTATGACACAAATTCTGTGTTTTGATTAGGCTGCAAAGACTTACCTGGACAAAAAATAGAAACCTCCATCTACATTGTCATTCAGATCATGAATCTGCCGCAAGAAAACAATTACAGACTGATGGTACGGTGACTTTACAGGCCAGAACAAAAAGTATACACATGATAAGCATTGCCATGTAGGCTGCATTTCAGTCACTTGGTATCCATGGAGGACCTGCTGTATGTTGCATACTGGCCATCAGAGAGCCTGTCCATCAACACATATTGTAAAAATTCCTTTACTTCACACTATGTTGAGGAATCAGCATAAGAACCAAACTCTGCATCTTCAACTCCAATGTGAAGTCAATTCTGCTCCATGGATGCGAGACATGGCGGACAACACAGACGATGCAACAAAAGATTCAGACATTCTTCACTACCTGTCTGAGGTGCATCTACAAAATCTGATGGCAGGAGAAGATCTGAAACGAAGATCTGTGGGAGCGAGCGGGACAGGAACCAGTGGTCATGCAGATACCACAAAGGAAGTGGGACTGGATCGGACACACCCTCAGGAAACCAGTGTCCAGCACCACACGCCAAGCCCTGACCTGGAACCCGCAGGGAAAGAGGAAGAGAGGCCGGCCTCTCAACATCCACCGGGAGTGATGGGCATAATGAATGAATGAATGACACTATGTTGAGTTCTTCAGGATCACTTGTGCAGTGTTTGACACTGACAGTCTCAAATTTCTGCCTCCCTCAGCCTTTTCTCTTGAAGTTTGTTAATTGTTCACATGAATCAGTATAATAAAAGCCTCAAATATGAATCTCTATGCAAGGTTTTTTGTTTGTTGGTTGGTTGGTTTCAGCCAGTTGGCTATCAAACACTGCATCTGGTTCTCCCTTCCCTCTCCTCTTCTCTTTTCTTTCTATTTAAAAGCTTTCATCTAACTTTGCAAAGTTCAAGGTTGAAGGACTGATTTCCTGTTATATTTTTTTTCTGTACCAAGCCAATTCAATGTTTATATACATAACTGAATGTCAGACTCCGTTTTCTATATTTCTTTTTATTCAGACTGAAGTGTGGCATCACAAAAGACACATACTGAAAAAAAAAAAGGTCTCAGTTTTCCTTAATAATTTTAACTGTTGTCTTTGCACAAAATAAAATCTTTCCCGATTATTAACATTGTGTTTTCCCCCATGATTCCATGCCCTACAGAAAACAGTACTCAGCTAACGCAAATGACAATGACATGGTTCAGTTATGGTCACAAACCAACACAGGATTCGAAACCATATTCTACTGTTTGATTTCAAACAATGGAATAATTGTTTGCAGATACATTTGTTAGTGTTTTAAACCCAAAAAAACCTCTAGGATCGCTGCTGGTATCCAAAGCCTGATTAATTAAAAAAAAAAAAAGTCACGTTACATTTTGTCGCTTTTCAAGCCTCCTCTTCTAGCCACCAGGTTTTTTTTCCCCTTTTTTTTTCTTTCAAATTTCATAGAACAGCTATGCCTATGGTGAGTTTGTGTCACTTGTGTTGCATGATGCGACTGAAAGGCGCTATGGCTGGAGACACGTACATCCAATTTCCAAAACAATCTGACTCTGTACCTTCAGCAATGATTTGATGTAACATCATAAGTGAGTGTAATAAAAACCAAAGCAATCACCGTCACTGAAAGGGAGAATCAACACTATGTTGCATGTCACGGATAACGCTCCGTTGACCACAGCTAAAATGACATAGTATATTGCAGTGCAGGGTTTTCTCTCTAATGGATATCCTTCTGGAATCTATGAACTGCAGATGCCGAGACTGTGGAAGGATAACGCCCAATGTGGCTGTGTATAAGGGACATGGTTTAAGCTTTGTGAGACAAAAGTAGCATCAAACACAGGGTATGAAAAATGGATGGGAAGAAAAGATTGTGCTCATGTTAGACAGACGATGGGCATGCTATTTGGAGGGAAATAAACAGGTTGAGTACCTGGGGAAAATAGACTATCATACCAATTTCTGAGGACAACAGAATTAGATGTGGAACATATATTCCATGACAAACAAACGACCAAACAAAAAAAAACCCACCCCTAATTGTGGAGCAGGCAAACAGGTGTTGCTATTCGTCCTTCTATATGCAATATGAACCCTTTTCCTTTCCTTTAAAAGTGAAATTGCCACATTATTCAAGCAGCTCTCAAAGGATACACATTCTTAGCATTCTGTTTCATCATCAAAATAAATAACTAGAGAACTTAAGTGTGGCTACATGTGAGGTAGTCAGTACAGGTATGTCCCTTCTCTACTTATTCAACTAAAATATATACTAAAACAATCTGAATGATGGCCAAGAATAAGAGTGACTGACAACTTTGCTGGACTACAAGTGCAGATGATTTAGAGCCAGATGGTGTTAGTGGAATATTTGACAGCAACATGGAGTCCCTGTAGCAACAGTTGCAGAAGAGAGATGCAATCTGATTTAAGAGGGTTCATGTAGAAACTAATATCTTTTGAAAGCTTTCTCGAAGTAGTGTTATCACCTTCAGTGTTCTACACATGACTACAACTATCATGGTAAGCATGTGTGAACATACATTTTCATGCATGTATGTTTACTGAAATGACAAAATCACAGGAACATATGTGCACATCCACACATAACAGCAAACACCCGGTTACATGTACACAGAACCATAAACATATGTGTGTTGTTGGGAACAGAAAGGCATCAGCACAATTGATGCAAAAGTGTAAAGCAGGAATTGAAAAAGCAACTTGCCTTAAATGTCAGTGTCTGTAGAGAAAGTTTTTTCTACATATTTCTATCACTAGCAACTATCTCTGTGTTAAACAGTCTATGGAGTGCAAGTCACAAACAAAAAGCCTGTGATCTAATCAACATAATGAAAGTCGGAATATAGAATAAACGGAAACAAATGTGTGCATACGCAACACTTGCATCCTGAATGATAGAGAAAAATGCAAGAGATTAACCAGCTTCTGCAGAGAACATCAGCATTTCAGAATCAACTGTATACAACCTGCTGAGCTTCATAACTGCTGTGTTTGATCTGTCAGCACATTTGTCTCAGACAGATCTGAAATCAACTGTGTACAATCCGCAGCTATACAGCATGGAAAGGGTAAAACCAAGCTGCTATATGATTACACAGGTAAAATTTCAATTTTCATCATAGGTGTGGGCTTCACTATGTCATGGTCAATGGTGACTTTTCATGTTGTAAGAGTTCATCTGTGTGAAAGGTTATGGATGAATAGTCACTCCTGGTACACAGTGTGTGAGTGTTCTCTTTAGAACAGAAGCGATGCAAGATCTTTTAAACAACAGACAGCATGCCAACACACACTCAGTCAATGAACAGTAAGGTCAATGCATACAGTAATTTTCTTGTGGAGGGGGAAAAGAGGAAGTAAAAGAGGAAGAAGGTGAGAGAGACGTGAACAGGACTGGGAGAAGGGAGATAATTACAGATTTCAAAGCTGAAAGAATTTTTGGACTGGCAAGTTTTGATGCAGTATGAACTTATGTGCATAGTTGCAAGATGCAGTGGCAGTAATATTTTGAGGAAAAATGGAAAAACCTGACCAAGTGAGCTGTGATCAAAATTACATTTAAGCATAACACTGTCTATACAGCTCTGTGATCCGCAATAGATTAAAAGTATAGATGGATGGACAGATGTACCATTGGCATTTGGCAAAATATCACCTCCGGCCTTGCATAAACAACAATTAAATACTCATCTCAAAAACGCCCATCATATCTTCACAACCCAGGAAAGACACCACAAGCATGCCGGTCTCACAAACTGATACAGACTACATAATATTCGATCAGCAACAAATTTAATCAGGTAGGGCATGCATTCCACCGACCAGACACAAACAATGAGTACAGTCAGCTACTTTCCTCCTGAAAAGTCACAAAGCGGCAATGGAAAACAAGGCCAATCTACATGGAGTCATCCTCGAAGTGCCAGTAAGCGCTGCACAGAATAAACATCGTGTCAAGCCATCCTCTCAGTCCACACTTGTGACGCCAAATGTTGAATCCCTCAGGGTTTACAGTGGACAGGCAACGCCAGCCAGCAAGACTGCACCGGTACCCCACGGCCATGACGGTGGACTGAATGACAGGGCACACAGTCTTCTCCACGCTGCCCATCCATCAGTGTGCTTCGCACGACTGGATCAGGAGTTCTGCCTCCATGACTGAACGCATCCCAAACCATGACAGGTCCTAGAACAGTGATCCGACTCTCTGAATAGCGACATGGTTGAACTGCTCTCCCTGCCCTCACCCCGCCACACACGGGTCGTGCCATGAACACCCCTGCTGAAGCAGAGAGTCACTGGAGGACCTCTGAGCCCTGTGTATGTGGCAGCGACATCATGCTTCAGGTGGCTGATATCAGGGGACTGACTCTGTGTGGTGGGTCTGCCTAAGGGCAGAATGAAGTTGATCGAACAAATGAGAACTGTCTCGCCTACACCGATATTTACAGCCTGCACCTATTCATGTCTCACAAAGGTGGACGCCACAGTCGGGTTTCGTATGAGCAGATCACCAGAGAATTTAACCATCCTCTCTGTTGACACATCAGGGTGTCCAGAGAGGGGTTAAAGCTCTCCATACCTCCCTAGATGATGGAGTGAGACAATCAAAGATGTGTGATATCTCCACAGGCTGATCTCCTCTCATCAGTCCGGCCTAAGCTGTTCAGCCTATGTTCATTTTACTGATACTCAATTGGCATGCATCCACTCCTCCACGCTCAAAACAACATGACCAGTATTCAGCTTTTCCCTCTGCCATGGATCAGCATGATTCATAGACCTGCTTTTTGGAGACAAACTGGCCTTCAGTGGATGACCGCTGCCTAGGCCAGGAGATTCTCAGGAGATTCCTTCAATGATGGTCAAGCACAGCCAGGTATGGTTCCCTACACAAGACAGAATTCCATGGACTCCCTATCCTCTTGAAGAAAAGACCTAACATTCTTTAGCTCAGCGCCTTCCTCTTCACTGCATGAAACAAACTGTTTTCATCACGATGGAAGAATTGTTCACCTGAATCTCTCTTCCTCCACAACTCCTTTGCTCAATATTTAGCATGTACACACAATTGTATGCATGCAGAACTGCACGCTTAAATAAATGTGGCTGTACATGCTGCACTCCGAAAACACATATCTAAACACACATTTCAAGCACAACCATTAGCTTGAATCAAATACTGGAATGTAAAGTGAATACGACTGGAAAATTTTGTGAACATGTTGCACCAAACATAAAGAAGCACACACATCTACTCATGAAACTCTCACACAGTCCCCACATTTCTGTACCAATGCCGCAAGTTTTAACAGTCAAATCTCTGAGAAAACAAAATTTGGAATGTCACAAGCAGATAAAATATAAACGAATGTACATTAAATAATGTACAATGTGGATAAACAGAAACATTGATCTGCCAAAGAAAGATCATGTAGTTACACATACCCTGCTTGTGTCGCTCACAACCAATGCAATACAACAAAATTCCAACATTCCCTCCCTTTGGATCTTTCAGCACTCACACCAGCATTCTTCAGTCCAACAAAAACAACAAACATGATGCAGTTATAACAACAAAAGAGAAAAGAACTGTGAAAAAATCTTCTTTTTTTTTACCCCTGAATCAATAAGGGTAATCTAAGAAAAAAGGATAGTGAAGATATGTTTTCATAACTTCTACAACTGCTCAATGGACAACTTTCCTGTTGCAACACACACACACACACACACACACACACACACACACACACACACAAATGTTCAGCTGCTATACTGCCCCATCAAAATCAGAATACAAAAATATTCACACAGCAAAATAAAAGATCCACACAAGACACACTACAAAAAAAAACAACAAACAATACATAAGTGTTAAATATATTCTTCCCTTTTAAGATCCTTCAAAATGACTATCCATTTATAAAACAGGATATACACATATGGGTTCTGAAACTCGCAAACATGCATAAACTCATTCACCGAGCCCTCCATTTCTAACACTAAGGTGAAATCAAATTGAATCAAACCACACACACATGCACGCACACACACACACACACTGAAATCAAATTGAATCAAACCACACACACACACAGACACACAAACCACACACGGACACATACAAACACACATATAAGCACACACACACACACATATGCACATAAACAAATGCATGAACTCTCAATGCACATCCACAAACACATGAGCTCTCCAACACACAGAGGGCAGGGCCGACTTCAGCCCGGTGCCTCCAGGGGTTCCAGGTGAGATGCGTGTGCCTCTATGCGCCGCAGCAGCTGGGTGGCCACAGGGCAGAACTCTTTCTCCCATGTCTCTGCGATGAACATCTGCATGGCACCGTCCTCCTCCTCCTCACCCTCCATGTCTCCCGCTGCATTGTTCAGTGCACTTTCACGATCTGTGAGGACCACATACAATTGCCAGCATTCCAGAGACACACTCATAGTTGTCATCTTTCACGCCATGGAATGTTTGACAAAAGAAAAACAAAGAAGAAGAAAAGAAAAGAAAAAGAAAACTATTGTCCCTATTTCATCTGTTAATAATAACTTTTATATGGAGCCATATCCACGACGAACGCTTATCAAATTGCTGTTCACGATCCATTTAAAACACAGTTTAAAAATGTACATCAAGACATGCTACCCACACAAAACATTCATCTGGTCTTTTCAAACAATAACATCATAAAGCTAACAGTACTCATAAATCATCTTTAGGGAGGCCACATGACAATAACATCAGTTAACAAAACAGAATCTTAGCAAACACAGCACACACGCAAGTCTGATTTTATCAACCACTTCCAACACAATTTTCTATGCTGATATGCAAACATGAACCATTTCTGTTACATACGGGACTGAGAGGTTGGCAAATCTTCCATATGTTTAACATGTCTGTGATAAAGTGACAATGTTTCATATGTATACAATGGAAAGGCCAGAATCACAACATTATTCCAAGTTAATGCAGACACAAACAACTATCTTTACAGAATACTCTACTTGAAAAACATTCTGGGATGCACATAGGAAGTTACCATAACAGTTCAATATGTTCACCACAAACATGCTTAAGCAGGTCAGAACAATGCCTGGATGATACAATTTGTGAGAACAATTTCTTTGATAATTACATTCCCCTCCGCAGTTCTGGCAGAATCATCATTCTATGCGATTCCCTCTACAAGTAGGACTATTTCATGACCAGAAACCAAACCATGTGCTTACCCAGGTACTCATACAGCAGATCCGAGAGCTGGCTTGCCTCAGGCTCACCAAAGCTGTCGGCAGTGCTGGTCATACGCGCGCTGTAGTTACACAGCATCTTGCACACCGTTGCACTTAACTGCCAGTCCTCACGTCCAAAGTCACGCAACACCTCTATACATCTGTCAATACAAACGGGGGAGAAAGATTATGCTCCAATGCCTATACAATCAATCCTTGGCAGTTACTGTTTTGCTTTAAATGACTACCATGAAACTTCAAAACTGCAAAACCATACTCTCCAAACTTGGTAGCCACCAGGGGCTGGAACAGCTCAGTTGGTAGAGCGCTGGACTCGCAAGCTTGGGGTTGCGGGTTCGAATCTCCGCTGGGCTGTTTTGGTACAGGGGGATTTTTCCCTTGGAGTTAACATTGGTTCTGACTCCATTTCCAATACAGTCCTTCGAATGAGACTATAAACTGAGGATCCATGTGTGAACGCACACATAACATCTTGCACACACGTAAATCCCATCACCAACTTTCGGAAGAGAAGGCCAGTTTGGCCGTTGGTATGGATGACACGTTACACATAGCATGCACCTTCCGTGAAGTTGGAGTATGGCTATCTTAATGGCGGATAAAAAAAGGTCATACACATAAAACTCCACTCCATATACAGGGGGTGTCCGCAGGAGTATCAGCCTGCGTACACAGAAGAAGAAGGTAGCCACTATTCACTCAGAAGATCCCATCTAGTAACAACACCAAACAAGTTCCTGGTAATAATTAGCTGGCCTTATTGGCAGATTGCTAATTATACAAACATGATGTTTGTATTTCACAAACATTTCACACATACTGACACACACACACCGCACAAACGCACACAGACACACAAGCATTCCTCCCCTCACACACAGCCAACACACTGATACTCGAACTGTTATTTCCCACTCACTTGGTGATGCCCCTTCTCGTTTTAACAATGGCCTGGTCTCTCCATCCACCATGAAGTTGATGAGGACACCGCAAGCGATGAAGACAACCTCTCTGTTGCCCGAGTCCAACAGTGTCACCATCATAGCGTCCACTGTCAACAGGCAAAACAACAACTGCTGCAAAACTACCATAGCATACACTGTAACATTCTCACACTTGCAGCATCAACCCTACTCTTTCTGCTTGTTTGTCTGTCTCCTGTAATTTTGAGTGTTTATTGATCAGTCACTCTCTCTGTGTGTCTCTTTCTCTTTTGTCTTTCCCATTGTGACGTCAACGTAAATTATGACGTCAACTTAAAATGACATATTTAACTACATGACGAAAATAATAATATTAGACAAGAGAAGGGAGCAAGAATTAACGGCCGAGGCTTTGGTGTCCAGCCTAATTTATTTTGTTTTAAACATCATTTTCTCCGTAGTGATTCTATGTGGAGAGGCTGACTTTCAAGTCAGTAGTACGACGAAGTTGATTGTGTATGTGGGATACTTTTGATGACGGTACCAGCGGAATATGTAGCAGGAAATGTATTTGTTATAAATTGTTGTGAATGCTGTATCGCCGAGAGTGACTTAAAACTCCTGTAAGAATATTTATGTGCTCTAATTGTACCACCGCATGTGTGTCGGTGGGCTGAATTTATTGATGTAAACACTGTAGTATCAATACACGGAGAAGTTAATATTTGTTTTAGATCAACGGTACGTCGAATCGAAGTTTATTGTGTTCTATGGGACTTTGGTGAAATTGTGTTCTCCGGGGATTCAATATTGATTGCTGTGCCTTGTGAATCTGCAGTTCTTCTATGGTTTACTGTGCTTTATGAATCTGCGGTTCTTCTTCTGTGGATTGCTGTGCTTTGTGAATCTGCAGTTCTTCTTCTATGGTTTACTGTGCTTTATGAATCTGCGGTTCTTCTTCTGTGGATTGCTGTGCCTTGTGAATCTGCAGTTCTTCTATGGTTTACTGTGCTTTATGAATCTGCGGTTCTTCTTCTGTGGATTGCTGTGCTTTGTGAATCTGCGGTTCTTCTGCTATGGGTTACTGTGCCTTGTGAATTTGCGGTTCTTCTTCTGATAGTTCGACGTAATATATTGTGCTTGCTGTGTTGAGACCCTGTTTCTTCTTCGTCGCTTTTGTTTGTGAACGGCTGTGTTTACCGTGTGGGGACCTTGGTTATCCTTCTTCGTCTTATTTTAGTGCTGTAGACTGTGGCTTGGGTACTGTGGAACTGAATGCGTTGATTGTATATGTGAGACACTGTGGACGGCGCCGGCGAGATCTGTGAATTATATGAAGACACGTAGTATGACACGCTGATATATGATGGTTGAAGTGTCTTATGTATTGATGTCTTAATTGACGTGCATTGATCTGTATTCTATGTAATAGCATGTATTGATTTGGTAACGATTCATATTGATGGTTCAGGCAGCATATAAAAAGAAGAAAATCTTACACGTGTGTTGCCTGGCTATCTATGTTCGTATGGTGTGGGTGTGTGTAGGGGAAAAGTCGTACACGCATCCAAACTTTTGAGAGCGAGAGTCAGACAACAAAACACGCACCACACACCATCCGTAACACCCATTATCATGACCAATTCCCCCGAAGTCGGAGTGTGGCTGCCCATGTGGCGGGGTAATCAAAAACGGTCACACACGTAATGTTCTCATCCCCAGCTGATGCATTTGTACCATAGTGTTCAAGTACTTCGGCTGTTTGGATGATCCCTGGAGTCTTTTAGCCAGGGTACGACAACAACAACAACAACAACATCATGACCAATGCTTGCATGCTTACAGATAAATACACATGTTCCTAGCTTTTACACTTGCAGACTCTCATTCTGGCCAAATATTTGGAACATCAACTATCTTGTTTGACTAAATATCCATGGTTTCCAGCTTACTGTCCACTTTTTAAAGCTGTTTTCCCAGATTCTGCGAGTCTGGATGGCTTGACCACAACTGTCAGCATAAAATCTACAATTTTCATCAATCCTCTTGAAGTTTTCTGAAAGCCTTAAGAGATATTCTGCTTTACCGCACACTAAATTCGTATGGTAAAGCTGTTTATCAAGACAGCAGTTACATTTCAGTTTTCATGCTCCTTTTAGTTGTGCACTGTACTCTTCTGAAAAGAGGGAGATGTCCGAGTTCTCTTAGTTTGAGAATGTCAAACACTTCCAGAGATGCATCCATTAAGTCGATGACACTTGACTGTCTGGTTTCAGTTTTCCCAACTGAGTCCACAGCAAACTCAACTCTGGGTAGGAGCTCACCGGGGCGGAAAAATCTCGCAACCGAATGGCCGTGATGGGAATCAAACCCATGACCTACCAGCAGGGAATCCACGACACTGTCCACTGTGGCCCAGTGGCCGATAAGGCACCAAAAATTATGATATTTAACATAATCTTACACCTGGAACAGCAAGCCATTATTTACTTTACATCAAGGCTTTCTGCTCTTCTGCTAAAAACATGATTTTTTTTCTATCCCGTGATGTTTATTTTGGTATTTATGCACATAGTTGTCCATTTCTAATTATTGTCTATTTATGCACATGGCTGTCCATTTCGAATTATCATCTTCATGTCAGCAAATTCCATGTGACTTGGGGAAGGATTACAGCTGCTTTTACTGTGACACTACTGAGTTAGGCATCAAAACAAACAGGCCTATGTCTTGTAAGTGCAGACAAAAATCCCCATGAAAAGATGGCAGAAATCTGCCCAAATGCGGAAAATTAACAAGCCTGCTCTCTTTTACACACACACACACACACACACACACACACACACACACACACACACACACACACACACTGAGAAACATAGAGATACACTGACACAGACACAGAAATCCAGGGTTCATCAGGCATGATGCCAACGCTGAACACTGTTCCATACCTTTCTGCTTGGAGAGAAAGTTGCGGACAGGTTTGTGTCGCGTAAGGTTGCCAAACACACGGGCTGACTCCAGCATACCTTCCATGTTGTCTGCTAGCACCAGCTTCAGTAAGGCTGTGCACGCACACGCACACACACACACACGCACACACACACACACATGCACACACACACACGCATGCATGCATGGACACACACACACACACACACACACACACACACAAAACACACACACACATAAACATACACACACACATGCATATGTACACACACACATACACAAAACACACACACACACACATAAATGCATACACACATATACACATGCGCATGCGCACACACACACACACACATACAATTCAGAGTGATGTAGGTAGAAAACTTTCTATCAGGTTTGGAATCCTGACCTACAAAATTTACTCTATGAATCTTGAATAAAACATGTTTATATAGATTTTTATATGCACATTTATTCTCGTGCAACAGAAATAAAATAAAACAATAAAACACACACAAATGTGCGCATGCGAACACACACACACACATACACACACACACACACACACACACACAGAGGCTTGTTGTTAGCGTTCTTCCACCTATCACTCTACCACCATGTGACCATGAGTCTCTACCTGACAGATGGCTTCCAGTCCTGAAAACTATGATTTCAACGGTCAGGCCTAACTGCACAGAAGCTGATTCCTGACTGCTGATTTGACTTTGGAGCCCAGAGCAAAGACAGAGAGAGAGAGAGAGAGAGAGAGAGAGAGAGAGAGAGAGAGAGAGAGAGAGAGAGAGAGAGAGAGAGAGAGAGACAGAGACAGAGACAAAGAGACAGACAGACAGACAGAGAGATATGGGGTGTAAATTGCCTTACTGTATGTACACTACCTAACCATTTTTACTGCAGAACTGTCTAAGAACTAGACCATTGTATCATATAGAAACACAGGAAAGAGTACAAATAGAATAAGAATACATGGTACAAATCAAGAGGGGAAAAAGAGAGTGAGTAAGCACTCACCTTCTGCAATAGCCACATGTTGGTGCATCAGGGAAGTCTGTTTCGTAGTGTAAAAGGTCAGGTTGTTGACCGTGGCCACACAGTTCAGAATCAGCTCTTCACTCTCCTCAAACTCTTTACGTTCTGAAAGCATAAAATAAAACATGGGGGTTAACACTCTCCAAAGTCCTTACATTCTGAAACCATCAACGCACGAGGTGCTGTCTCTCCAGTCTTCATGTTCTGGAATCATGAAGAGATGAGGTTTAGTCTCTCTGAAGTCTTTACATTCTGAAACTATCATCTGAAACTATCAACACGTGAGATCCATACACAGGAGTCCACTCATAACAGAACACATTTCTGTTGTGATCATACTTTTTTTCCCCACAGGAATCAAAACACGAACTGTCAATCTAACTGAATTATCAAAACAGGAATGTGTAACATGAGAAGCGTCATACCATACACACAGTATTTATGGCAAGACTCTGTAACATATATGACAGGCATCAATGTTTTTGAAAATAACACACACAAAAAAGTAATAATATTCATTTGACGAGATAAGTGACTGCTCGTTCTTCATTTTCATTGACCTGAGTGGTTTATCTTGCCTGAAGAAGACCTGAGCGATCGAAACGCGTCGTGTTTTGTCTTGTGATTCGTTTGTTCATGTTTGGTGGATGTGTTATCTAAACCTTTTAATATTCAATAATAATATTCAATCAATTATAACGACAACAACAATCACTCTCAACACAGCAATAACGTAGAGCGCCCTTTCAATGACACCTAATATGCGTCTCACTCTTAGCGGCTGTGAAATACAGAGTCACACTACAGGTAAGCAGCGCCACCCACGCTCACCTATAATGACCAGCAGTTTGGTCATGAACTGCTCATTGGCGGCAATGAAAGGCCCTACGTCTTCACTGATGGACAGGTTGGCAAGCACCCGGATCACTTTTATCAAGACGTCCTCAATCTTGCTGATGGCATCTTTGGTGGTTTCCGATTCCTGGGGACTGGTGGTGGCACTTGCCAGTTCCTTGCCCTGAAGCAGGTTGGATACAGTTAGGGTTCACTACAGTCTGACACAGTAACCTGGATGGACTCTCCCAGTTGATGCAAACACAAATCAACAACATAAAAAAGAGAGAAAAAAAGAGAGCAAAAGACAGACAGAGAACAACAAAGAGGTAGATAAGAGAGAGAAAGAGGGGGGAGGGAGAGAGAGAGAGAGAGAGAGAGAGAGAGAGAGAGAGAGAGAGAGAGAAGAGAGAGAGGAGGAGAGGAGAGAGAGAGAGAGAGCAAGAGAACAACAGAGATAGAGACAGAAAGAGCAACACACACACACACACACACACACACACACACACACACACACACACACACACACCACACACACACAGAGCAAGGAAGCCATCCAGCCAGCCTGACAGACAGAGAATAATATCAGGCCATTAGGATACAGCACATGAAGTATTTCACTAATTCACAATAGATGAATAGAATTATAAGTCTCAAAGAGACAAATGGAATGAACAGGAAGATGCTGCAGTCAAAAAAAAAAAGAGGAAGGAAATGATAATCAAAGATAAAAAGAACACACCCCACACATATTACACACATATACATGCCAATATGTACATATTCATACAAAGGATGGACTGATGATAAACAAGTGTGTGTGTGTGCACGTGTGTGTGTGTGTGTTGTGTGTGTGTGTGTGTGTGTGTGTGTGTTGTGTGTGTGTGTGTGTGTGATATAACCTTGAGTTAATCTGACAATAAATTGGTTTTAGTCAGTCAGTGTGTGTGTGTGTGTGTGTGTGTGTGTGTGTGTGTGTGTGTGTGGTGTGTGTGTGTGTGTGTGTGCGCGCGACCTATGTCACTGACATCTCTACTGCTTACAAATGACTTCCATGACTGTGGTAAGTGTGGAAGGAGAAGAAATGTGTAAAAGAAAAAGGGGTTGTCATGGATTTGCAAATCCTGAAGAACTGATAAACATGTGTAACTAGTCAAGAGACTCCTCACCTGCACATCCAGTTCATCGTAGGTTTTCAGCACAGTGAGCAGAGTGTCTAGCCCTTCCTTCTCCTTGAACAACCGCTGACGGGCCTGCTCGTTCTTGGAGGTCAAGTTTCCCAGTACAAAGCACAGCCTCACCACCAAATCCTGACGACAAAATTACAAAACAAGAGCAATACAAAGGTATCTATGGAATGTTTCTCAGGAGGCTTAAAGCCTTGCAGATGTTACAATAGAGCAGACACTCAGATATGATTTCAACATGAGTATTTTCTCACCTTGGCATGTTGTAAACACATCCACATACAAAGCCCAGCTTCATGTTCAATTAGGACAACATAGGAACAAAATATGCATTCGAGAAAGACTTGAACTGAACAAGAAACAATGCATGAAAAAAAAAAGCCAACACTTAATTACAACAACAATGGAAACTGAATGTCAATTATTTTCAAAGTAAAGGTGTTTCACACTTAACGAATAACTTATCATCATTAAGCAACATACAGCTTATCAACAGTAAATTATGCTGGAAGAAGTGGAAACCCCACATCTTCATGTCATGTGGAATTAGGGATCAAGATTGAGAAGAAAATGTATGGCTGAGCTTTACAAGCGCGAATATGACGACACTCTGCACCAGCCGCCGTGGCGAAGTGGTTAGCGTCGCGGACTCCCAGCTGGGAGGTCGTGGGTTCGAATCCCATCAGAGTCATGTGGGTTTTTTCTGCCCCGACCGGCTCCTACCCAGAGTTGAGTTTGCTGCGGACTCAGTTGGGAAGACTGGGACCACACAGTCGAGTTTCATCCACTTAATGGATGCGTTTCTGAGAGTGTTGCTCAAATTTTCTGACCAACACTGCAGGTGCCTGTATCTCTCGGGCCTGGTTGACGCCAGGATATATTATGAAAGGAAGCGTAGAGTACAGCCCTGTCATGTTGTCTCAGACCGAAATGGAAATCCGTAGCATCATCTTAATCATCCTCATTCCCATTGATCAGCATTAAAAAAAAAAATGTCTCAAATTCTGTGGCCCTTCATGCCCTGCTCTCATGGTGACCTCAGTTTCGATGTCCTCTCCGCATCTGTGGCCTTGGTTTGCTTCCGTCGGGGTCACCGGTATCGGTGAGTCCATGGGGGCTGTCGTTGGACGGACGTGGTGGCGCCCTCCGGAGGGAGAGCTCACTCACGCCGGCTCCGCGACTAAGCAATTATTGTCGTCAGTAGGGGCTTAGTAGGTGGTGTCCTGCGTATGTTAGATCAGAACAGGCGCCACTGAACACCACCGAAGTGACTCGGCAGCAGTGCAGTGTCTCCTCCGGTGGGTTGCCTCATGACGACTTGACATTGACTGCTCCCTGTGGATTGCTGGTGCCGGTGCTGCGGTGGGGCCAGCCGGGCTATGGCTGTGGATGGGGTGTCGGAATGAGCGGCGTGGGTGCACTGCCTCTGAGGTAGCGCAGAGGTTGGGACAGAAAAAAAAAAAAAATCAACACTCTGCTGTATACTGTGCAATTAAATACTCAATGTAGAGGACAAGGGATGAAGATAGTGGAATCATGACTTTGGATACACATTCAGGTGACAACACAAATGTGTCTGATGAATACAAAGGTCGAACATAAAAACACAATGTTTTTGAAGCAATCACTGAAAAATCCTGAGATATGGCAATGACTGCCCAAAATGGTCCATCTGACAGAATTTGCTTTGTAGCACATCAAGCGTATGTGAATGCTAACATCAGGAATGTGCTTTTCTCAGCCTTGTTCGGATGCCAGATTCAGAGTAGAAAACACACAGATCCAAAGCTTGAGAGGAAAGGAACTCTTTAGCAGCTCCTAGGTCCTGACAAATGGCTGGGCACTACCAAGCATATCTCCAACTACTCATTGTATGGATAATCTGCCATGTTTATTCACACTTGCCTCCTCCCCTCCTACAACCTTTGCACCCACTGTCTCCTTCCCCTCTCTCCCCTCCTGCACTTTGGCCACCACTGTCATCTTCCCTCCTCTCCCCTCCTGCACCTTTGCCACCCACTGTCTCCTTCCCCTCTCTCCCCTCCTGCAAAATAAAATGACATGATAAACAAGAAAATAAAAATTAATAAAATCACCAAATAAATATGCACACAAAATCATCTGTTGACTAAATGACATCCATATGACTTCCAGTTTACAACAAGCTCTCCAATCTGATGCTTGGTCTACTTACATCTTTCTTCAGATGTCTGTTCAGTAAGTGGACGAACGCCTTGTAGCACCCAGGCTGATTCGCCAGGACATTACAGCAATCAGTGTGCAACGTCACCTTGCTACAAAGACAAAATAGAAACAACGTTCACCATCATGTTCACACACAAGGACAGAGTCTTGTACAAAATACCAACAGGTGGGCAAAAGCCTCATGGTAATTTTGGCTGAATCTGAGTCAGGAATGCCACTCACAACAGGCTTTAGAATTGGCTTGTTTCCTTGATGTATGCAAATTTAAAATGACCCCTAACGACAGTAAACTAGTTACCTGATTTACTGATTTTTCAGAGTCAGTCATCCAAACATTTTTTTCCCAAGCACTACCAAAGGACATATATGACAAGATTCTAATCAACATGTTCTGACCAGACAAATTTTGTAAACTCAAAATCTCAATGTTTGACCTATTGAAAACCAGTCCCCACAAGATTTTAAGGATTTTTAGTGGGAAGAAACCCCAACAAATTAAGACCTTCAGAAGGTAGATCGCTACTGAAAACAGAGAAAGGTCATACTGCAGAGGTATTTATCATATCTCTGTGAGGTCCATCGCAGACTTGTTTGTTGTTGTTGAGTGTGAGACACTGTAGAAAGGGGTCATCAATGGAGTTCAGTTGTGCTTTACATGTTCTGTTTGTCTCCTTCTTGAATGCCTTTAATGATGGTTTGTTGGATTCAGACAGATTTTCTTCACAAAATGTTCATAACATTCAGTCTGAAGCGCAAATGAACAACCATATACACACCCTTAACTTTTATCCTCTTTTTTTTTTTACAACTTTCCACCACCATTGGCATCCCCCATTCAACACAAATAAATATCTTATTTCTCAACAATGTTACAGCCCTTCTCTTCTATCAACAGATATGTAAATAAAGATAACCTTGAAGTTCAAAAGAAAAAGCCTGAATAAAATGCCGTTCTTTCAAAGCACTGAATTAGAAGAAAACAATATTGAATATGGGGCAAAAAAAAAAGCTGTTTGAACCTCAAAATGCGGGAAATGTAGAGCATGAGATCACTGTCTCCGGGGTAGCACTCCATGAGCACGGCCAGACCCTCTACGACATGGTGTGTGATGAAGCGGTCCCTCCTGAACTGGTGTCTGCCAGATTCCTCAGTGCTGCGGCCAACTGCACCAACACCAAACAACACTCACATACAAGCCACCTTGACAATTGTAGGAAGGTGGCAACTGGAAACAGACACAACTAAAGCGACTTCATTCATGACACGATTCCTGGTTCGGAACACACACACACACACACACACACTCACACACTCACATGCACACACACAGACACAGGGACACACACACACACACACAACACACACACACACACACACACACACACACGCAATGTTCAACACATTGAGAATTTTTGAACTCATAGCAAATCTTTGTAACCAAATTAAAACTTATATCAGCATCAGCATTACGCTATAGAGCAGACTGGCAGTACCTGTGCAAGATGTATATGCAGGAACAGATCATCTGGATGCTAATTTTTAAATACTCTTAATACTGTGAACAGGCTTAAATACACATCTTGGCTGGCTTGATGCATAGCTGTAAGGTATCCAGCCTTTCAAAGTGGCTAAGTCAGTGGCCCCGTTACTGTTTCAGGCTGCAGTTGAGAGGCTACATGCTTAAACCAGGAAGATCTGGACCATACCTGGAAGTTTCATCCAGTTAACCCAAGACTCCTGAAACTTTTGGTTTTGTGCAAAAAATGCTCTCTTAAAAATACAGTTATACGCTGATGAAATGATGTCAAAATTTGTCAAGCATTAAAAGTCAATTGTAAAAACTGAAATATTCAAATACACTATCATTTTGCAATGATCACATGAAATTGTTAGCCCTTTGCTTAAATTAAAAAAAATTTTTTTGTTTGTTGACACATTGGAGTTTAAATGAAGTTCATGCCGATCAGCCCAGGAGAGGCTGCCCAGGCTGTAAACTCGGAAGGGCTGAAAGGGTTAATCTTCAATTTTACTAAGAGCAGATAATCATCATGAAAGGGAGAAAATCCAATGATGAGTAATAAACAAGTAGAGTAACTCTTGCTCCCATAAGAAAACATAACTCCAAAGGAATGCTGCTTACGACCCCAATCGCCTAGCAGACATAACAGCACAGAGCACACAGCATTCCTTTGGGGTTATGTTTTCTTGTGGGAACAAGAGTTACCCTACTTGTTTATTGTTCATTGTTTACTGTTCCCTGCCTCATTTCATATTTACTGATGATGAGGTCAAAACTACACTCACCTGTACCAAGATGTGGCCAAACTGATCCCCCACCTTGCCGTTTTCTTTGTTCTGTACAGACATGTACATTTCATATCAATACATAAACCAAAAAGGTGTATCATATCAGCCTGTTAACAGAACATGTAGAAGAGTGAGACTAAAATCATAACTCAGCAAAACAAAATAATCATACAGGACAGACTATATAAAAAAAAAACTGACAGAAAAGAAATTGTAAGACAACAACTGAACAAACCCAACCTTTCACATTGTTGCATGCCTCTGTACAGTGTATTCACATGGGCCACAAGTTGTACTTCAATCATGATAAAATTGCAACATACAGCTAAAACACAAAATCACCAATATTGAAAAAAACTTGTTAATTCACATGGATGAGGGTGTTCACTCTTTTGCATGAGGGTGTTTCACGCATGCACAAAACATTCAGTTATAAGATTGAAGCTACAAAGAAAATTTTTTAAACAACTTTAAATTACACATGTTGCTATGAATGGACTTTCACTTTTTTTGAGTGTGCATGCACACATTAGAACTGTTAGTATGGTTGTGTACTTCCTCAGTTAACATTTGGTTGTTTAATGGCTTACCACAATTTTTTATTTCAAAATTGCAACATTTTGTTTTACGTGTAGACAGCTTTGATATATCTTACGTTATTAAATTTGCAATTTGTAACCTAACATTGTTTCACGTAGCAATAGAAACAGATTTGACAGCACGACTGTATACAGTATTCTAAGGAAACGCAATTCTTCATTGTTGGACAGAAACCTGAAAATAACTTTGACTTGTAATTGTAAAGTGAACAGTCTCATGACTTTTTGTTTGATTTGTTTTGAGTGGAATGTATCCAAACAAGACAGAGATAAACTAAAGACAACCATCAATAAAGCATGCAGGGCAGTTGGGAAGTTGCAAGAAGACACAAAGTATATCAGACAATTAGTCCAGTAGCATAAGGCGTGTGTGGGTGTGTGTGTGTGTGTGTGTGTGTGTGTGTGTGTGTGTGTGTGTGTGTGTGTGTGTGTGTGTGTGTGTGTGTGTGTGTGTGTGTGTGTGTGTGTGTGTGTGTGTGTGCGTGTGCGCGCGCATGTACATGCGCTGGCGTGCCCGTCTGTGCGGGGTGTGGTGTGTGTGGTGTGTGTGTGGTGGTGTGTGTGTGTGTGCGTTTGGGATGTGTGTGTGTGCAAGTGTATGCATATGCATGCACAATACATCACCATGAAATACCAATTCAGGAGGGCAAGGGGTTGTTCTAAGACATACACCTGAGAAGGAAAATGATTACAAAAGAATATAATATGAAGACTAAAGTTTATAGGTTACATTTATACAGACAGTCTCTTGCTGCTTTTTATTCATAAGACAACATACGCATTTACATAAGCATGCCAAACACAGACTTCTTCTGAGTGGTAAAATCAAACACAGAGACAGGAAAAACAAAAACAGAACAGATTGAATTTCACACAGAACAGAAATACGCTGTAATGAAATAAACAAACCCATTCTGACTAAAATTGAATTATGAAAAAGCAAAACAAGGAATAAAATATTTTCTTGACTGAACAGGCTGTAAACCACAAGAATTCTACCTTACCGTCTTGTTGATGTTGTGAAGCAGAGCAGCAAGAACTTTGACGCAGTCCAATCTGGCCAGCCGTTTTAGAATATCACCGTTACCCGTCAGGAATTTCACAGCCCCCACGCAGTAGATCAGAGCTTCACAGGAAGCCACATGATCTGTGCTACGTATCGTGTCCAGCAGCAGATCTGTCACAGACATTATATCCAGTAAGTTGAAGCAAATATACCTGTTATTTTTTTCTACCGTCATGACTGTACTGTATGCTCCAACCCAAGTTGAGTTTGACTGACCAGATGAAAAAAAACAAAACAACAAAAAAAAACCACACCAAAAAAAAACATTGGCCAATAAAGGTGATAACCGTGGTCAACAAGATCTGGTGGAGTCAGCACCCTTGAGTTGTGGCACTGAACATCTAAATTTTCTCCCGAGTTTTTTTCAAGCCATGTCTTGCGCTGGTGAACTTTTGTCTGAGCTTCAACACCTGTGTCCACCAGCATGTCTGTCATATACATCACATTCATAAATGTTGTTGTTGTAAAAATAGTGTGATATTTATTTTGCTTACTAACAAAAAGCATTCCTTGTCAGGTTGAAAATACAGATCACCATATGGCGCTACTTCATGACCAACTTGCAGTCGTTAGGCCACCGAGTCTTTCCTCCCAGCATAACAAACTACACATGCCATACTGGCACTGTGCTTTATGATATATTCTGATAATCTCTTTGATAGTGTTAAACATGGTTTTTGTTAATTCATTCAACAGTTTTTCCACAACATCTCATGTCATACACTTTCTGTTATTACATATTTCCTTCTTTTTGATAAGTAGTAGTGGTGGTGTGGTGGTAGTAGTAGTAGTAGTAGTAGTAGTAGTAGTTGTAGAAGAAGTAGCAGTCGCAGTAGTGGCAGTTTTTGTAGTAGCAATAGCAGAGCATTTTCATTTGCAACCCAGTTAGAATAATATTCTTCACTATTAGTTTGATTTTCACAACAATCATCATCATCAGCACTGTTGTTATTTTCACTATTGTTGTTTTAGGTATCCTGATCATCATTATCATTGTTATCATTATTATTTGTTATCATTATTATCATCTCTGTTGCCATCATCATTATGTTGTTGTTGTTTTTGTTGTTGCTGTACCCTGGCTAAAAGACTCCAGGGATCATCCGAACAGCCGAAGTACTTGAACACTATGATAGAAATGCATCAGCTGGGGATGAGAACATGACGTGTGTGACCATTTTCGATCACCCCGCCACATGGGCAGCCACACTCCGACTTTGGGGAATCATTATTAATGCTGTTGTTCTTTTTGATCAATAATAACTATTTCATCTTTGTGTGCTTAACCTTCTAATGAGGCGAGCAACACAAGTTCCGTGAGCAGCATACACTCTGTATCTATCTGTAAAAGAACTCCCAACAACCAGCTAGCTGCCCTGGCAAACTTTTATAAAGAAAAACAAAATCACTTCCGTAGGCTCAAAATAAAATGATACGCAGACAGAAAAGAAGGGTAGCACTATAACAATGCACACTTCCCTAGGAAATAAGCCCATGTTGTGTGTGTGTTTGGTTTTTTCTCTCACAGAAATCTGTACTCTAACAAAAGTTGTGTTGGAAAAAACTTTAGGGAGAACTTGGCAACAGCAGGTCTTCAGAGAAGAACCCCCCTCAGACAAGTGTTTCGGCCCTGAAATCCTTACCCAAACAAAAGTTATGCAGTCCAGTGCAACATGTACAATTCAGCTGTAATACTCCAGATTAGAGAAATAAGTGGAAACTTATAACCAGAGAATCCACCGGCCTTTTTCTTTTTAATTCATATACAGCTTACTCATATAATGTTTACTAAAATAATTCATAATTTGTTCCCGAGCATGGATCATATTTTTTCTGATCTGCATCTTCCTCACCTGCAATGAAGTCAGCGCATGTTTTCAAGCTACAAGAATACAAAAAAACAACGAGAGTACTCACTGAGAATGTTTTCCTCCAGAAAGAAAGGGTCGTTCTTCTCATTCCGACTTATTTTGAAGACCAGCTTGCAAATGTTGAGAAGATTGTTACCTCCAACTTTCAGCTGCCACAGAAAATGAACATCATAAACGTTCCTGCTACTGACAATTTGGATGCCACTGTAACAGACAGACACCAACTTGGTTTCTTTTCCTGCAAACACTGCACATCTTGATATCAGCATTATATTTCAACTCTCCTCATCTAAAGAAGTCAATCACCCCTATCTTTATTAACAAAAAAATCCCCCCCAAAACAAAACTAACATTCATTAAAGTCAATGGTTATGCAAGAAGACCCTTGCGAGACAGGTAAAAAACAAGGAGCTACATACAGGCTTGGGACGAGGGCTTTTCACTATCAAAATGTCTACACAAAATCTTTTTGAACTCCTTCCTCTGTTACAAACCTAACTGTCGCTGCATGTTACCACGGCATAGTGTGAACTAAGCACCATGATGTGGCAAAAGAGAGAATGTGGAGTCAAATCCCTTCAGAACCATCAAACTTTGGAGGACTTCAACTACACCATGTGAATGTTCCCCTTCTGGGGAAGTTGCATGGAACCATTGAAAAAAGAAAAAAAAGAAAAGAGCAGACAGTTTAGCTATGGGCGTTTTCATTCATACTTCCTTTCAGCAAAGTCTAGTTACCATGTTAAACCGAATGCAAGCTACAGCCAGTTTGCTAAAAATTTCGCAGCTGACTTTACAACAAAGAACACTACAGACCATCTCCACACTTCCAGGTCAAACCTACACTTTCATTTCCTGTTGACAAGGTGCAACATGACACCACTTCTTCCTTAACTTTGTCAATTCTTCCAAAAATATTACCTGCACTTGTGTTTTTTTTTTCCGTACAGTTCATTTGTTGAGTTTAATAATAACAATCGTAAAACAGAAAAAATGAATACTGACAGCGAGAATGAGTCGCCCCAGTTTCAGTAGGAGTTTGGTGTCTTCGGCGTCCAGCAGCCGAAAGATGACCTTCAGGACGGTGGAGCGCTGCCGCCAGTGTTTGCCCAGGCAGTTGTTGTCCTCCAGCAGATTGTACAGGTCGCTTGCCAGACCCAGCATCTTCTCACACTCTGTTTCTGTACACACATACAGCATAAATGTGGTAGCAAAGTTATCCAGCCTCTTTTCATTACACTCAGAGTACAACACACTGGAACAGATCGAGGTACACTTCTCATTCAAGGGTTAGTTACAATGTGTGCACTATGACAGCCAGTTTTATACACGATTTACAAAATAAAGTTAGTCTGTTACTTTTTATGGTCCCCTGTGTGTGTGTGTGTGTGTGTGTGTGTGTGTGTGTGTGTGTGTGTGTGTGTGTGTGTGTGTGTTTGTTTGTGCGTGTGTGTGTGTGTATGTGTGTGTGTGTGCGTGTGTATGTGTGCGTGTGTGTATGAGTGTGTGTAAGAGTGTGTGTGTGTGTGAGTTCATGTGTGGGTTGATGGAGGAAGCAGTACTGATGTCTTCAAAACAGACTAGACCACACGTTTGTTTACTTGATTATTCAATATGTCTTTTCGTGTGAAGAAGAGAGAGAGAGAAAAAAGAAAACAACAACAACATCACCATGGACAACAATAACCAGGCACACACACACACACACACACACACAGCACACACACACAGACACAAATACACACGGACACAGAATACAGACTGCAGGAGAAGCAGGTGACAAACGACTTACTTTTGTTGAGCGCCACCATCTGATCCAGCAGAGGCGCTACTTGTTGGGCAAAGAAATCCTCATTTTCCTCCCCTTCCCTCCGCCCTGCACTTCCTGGAAATCAAAGCAACCTCAGGTTATTTCCCCTTCATATAATCTTCCTGATGCAGTTTTTGACTGTACAGAACAGTGTCTTTTGAATTACACAACAAAGCCCAGTGTAAGCCACATCTTGCACTCATCTTGAAAGGAAACAGACCAGACCCCTCCTACACAGCGCTATACTAAGACAACTACAACAGAGTCAACTCACCACGAGTTTCAGGGAGCTTGAAAATTTTGCTTGTGTTTACTGATGCGAAGTGAATAAACTTACATCAAGTAAGCTGAAGTTGGAATAAATGAGGTGTGATGTCAACATGCAGTTAACACAAGACCTTCTAAATGTGCACTCATCTGATCCCTTTTTTCCACAGTTCTAACCCAAAATAACACACATCCAGATAAAGACGATGTTCAAGTCTTAATCTTTACTTCCATTCAATGCAAAATCCTTGGAGAATACTAAATTGGTAGTCCAGGAAACTACAACAGCTGACTGAGAAGTCTGTCACTCGCAAGCAGAATCATATCAGCACTTACTGCTGTCAAGATCGGCAAGAGTTTTCTCTTTTCAATGTTTTGCATAAACTGAGAAAACATTTTGTTTGACCTCTTCACTGACTGTCTTAGGAAGCTTTTGGATTGTGGTTTTCTCCCCTGATAGTGAGCATACCTATTAATCACAGGTGATTCCTCTGTGTTAGATAATACAGGCAGATCATCAGCCCCACTGCCATAGGTTCTGATGAGACTGTCTTGCCAAGGAGATGAAAGAAGATTCAGCCTTCAAGTTAGATTCCACTGGATCCAAAATGCTGTCAGCCATATTTATGGGAAAAAAGAATGATTTATCTGCATTTGTGCTCTGCTACAATGAACTTGTGCCATATAACAATTCTTTTTCCATACCAGCAATTACGTTCCTCTATTATCTATTTGTTCTATATATCTTTTCTTTTTCCATTTAAACAAATCTATGCAAAGTTATTTTAATACTGATGGAAGAATGTCTGTCTGTGCTTACTTTCTTCTTTACTAATTTGTTTCTTTACTAATTTGTTCCATTATAAATGTGTAAAGCAGAAGTCTCTAAAACTTTGTAATGATTCCAGCATCAGTGGGTATAAATGCGCATGAACTTGGGTGTCCTTGTACCTTAAAAATCAGTGTCCTTGCACCTTAAAAATCAATAAGAGGTGTGTCCTTGCACCTTAAAAATCAATCAGAGGTGTGTCCTTGCACCTTAAAAATCAGTCAGAACACCGGGCCAGTTTAAAGTATTCCTTTAAGATGACTAATGTCTATCTGCCATGAACATTTTCTTTATACAAACTCTTTCAAAGCACATGCAAGCTGACACACACCAAGATACAGATGTAAAGAGGTAAAACATTGGAAGAAGTCACGGAACAATGACAAGCAGTAGATCTTACCACCCTCGACTGCCCAGCACTGGATCTACGTGAGCCTCCACTGCTGACGCGTGAATCTGGCCCTTCTCTGCTTCCCTGGCTGCCAGCACTACATCACAACACACAGGGACAACAGAAAAGTCAGCACACTGTCTGGAGTCAACAGACAAAAGCGACATGAACTCTGACAGCTGACTTTAGCATACAAAATATGCACAGAAGTATTTTTTGTATTCTGCGTCCTCAAAAACCTGATTGCAAAAAACCCCTCAGATTACTTAATGGCACTGGTATGTGGCCATTTCAACCCTCAGATTACTTAATGGCAATGGTATGTGGCCCATTTCAACCCTCAGATTACTTAATGGCATTGGTATGTGGCCCATTTCAACCCTCAGATTACTTAATGGCACTGATATGTGGCCTATTTCAAAGCTGATTAACGTGATGTGCAAGTCAGTAAGAGTTGAAGGTACTGAGCTACATCATTTTCTGCCTGGCAAGTGATCATTTTGTAAAGCATGTTTGGGCTGTTGGTCTTTCTTTAGCCTTCAAAGAGTTCCATTTGAGGCTCTGAAACATGCACTCGAACACAACCAAATTTTTGTTGCCATACTTGTTGATGGCACACGAGCACACTTGTTCTGAGTGTTGTATGTCCTGTTACAGTGCTGGGTCCACTGTTGACAGAACAGCCTCAGGAACTGAACATGACTGCATATTAGATGCAGACTTACAACTTCGATCCAAAGTACAGAGAGGTGACTAATCCTGATTTGGCCGTATATATGGTGCTTCAAGACATACAACAATCCGGTCAGAATATGTGGAAAAAAAAACACAAAGTATTGCTTTATTACCCAAAATTATTGTAATCAAACAAGAACTGACAAAATGCAGTATTTTAGCTTCTGACATTGGGTGACCACCAACTGATTTACAGACTCACACCAAACACTGGGGGGGGGGGGGGGGGGGGGGGGGGGGAATCAAGTATGCAAGCACAATGAAATGACATTACAAGATTTGGAGACTTTACCTACTTTGGATGTACTATAAACACATTTCACAAACAGCATCCAAATGGAAATTGCAGTTACTAGCAGGCACATATGACTGGACCCACCTGTGAGGGGGGCTGTTCACAGAAGCAGACAATCGATAGGAGAGGTCCTTGGCATCTCCTATGCCTTCATCGTCTGGCGACAAAACAGGTGTGCGCTCCTTGGGACCACTGTGAGCTCGGGGCACTTGCTGCTCACCTGCCCCACTATCTCTCCTGCTGCCGCTCACTGGGACAAACAATGGTTGCTTTGATGTACTGGCTTGTATCACTCTGATTAAAATGTAACTCTGAGAGAGAAAAGCAAACAAACAACTTACCAAAGGATGACGTTAGGGAGGAGGGGGAACTCAACAGACACACAAAAATGTCAGCTTAACATCAATCATGAGCTAACATGAGACAGGTGTTCTTTTTCTTTCGGATTACCTGATCAAAATTACTTGTAAGCCATTGCGCAGAAAATTCTTTAAATCAAACTGGAAGTTTAAACAAAGAAAACAGCACCATGTTTGAACAAGTTCTAATTCCTTTTTTTTGGGTGTGAACATAGGTCTCTGCTGAACTGTCAGAATGTCTTCTTCTATGCAGTTACTATGCAAAGTATCATCTACTATCCTCTACTGTTCCTGCTTTTCGTTGTGCCTAAATTGATGTTTGAACAGTTCCAGAAATTTTCCGACAGTAAGAGAATACCCTGTTGAGAACAAAGAAGATAAGTATCAATATGCCACGCAACTATAAACCAGCTCAGACATTTCATTTCTAGAGACCATTCTGACTGTCATCTAAAGCTGCACGTTTAACAGACTTCCCATGGTTCTCAGGAAGGGAAAAAAAAAGATAACCCTCAAATTTCACTGACAGTGTTTCCTCTCTTGTCTTAAAAAGATCTGGGTGCGTGCATGCATGCATGCATGCGTGCGTGTGTGTGTATTTGTTTGTGTGTGTGTGTGTGTGTGTGCGCACAAACTGCACAAAAACTGCACTTGGTAACAGACAGATGAGTTTTAATCCAGAAAAATGTCATCTTATTTATCCCAGTTTGAACTGAAATGTCATCTTATTTATCTCAGTTTGAACTGATTTCCTAAGAAACTTACAAACATCTTCAAGCTGCATTCCTGTCAGAGTCTCTGTGACCACTTAAATGGTTATGTTTTGCTAATGGCTTATATAACATTACTGCATTCATGCAAAAGATATTAAAGCGGCCCCCCAGTTCTTTACTATGATCAACCTTTGTCTCCCCTTACCATCTGTCAGTGACCCTGATCTGTGAGGCGCAGGCTCAGCTTCCTTGTTGGTGGACCCTCCGCAAGCTGTTGGTTATGGATGCGATGCCGAGCGTTGGTTCCTCGTCGGCTCTGCGGTCGGTTGGGATCCGATGCTGGAGGTTTGGGTGGCAAGATGTTTTCCAGGTCAGCGGCGGTTGGTGTCCTTGGAGCCTGAGGAAAGGACTTACACCCAATCAAAACAAAGCTGATAAATAGGTTTTCAGCCTGAGCTATCAGGAGCCATTGTGCAACACCACCACAGCAAGCAGAAACACCACTCCTGTGCCAACCAGTGCAGTCAGTAGAGCACAGCCACAAAATAAAGATGAAAAAAAATTGTTAATACCATAGTTTTCAGACTTTGAAGCATTTTGGATGGTAGGACATACCTTTTGATTTTCAACAATATAAACCTATTTCATCAAATAAATAACAGATTTTAGACTGTATGGTATATTAGTTGTTGTGTGCAAAACCAACTCAGTTAATAGTAATTAGCAGAAAATGGAGGGTCAGTCTTAACAGAAAAAAAGTCCTTTGCCGATTACTGGTAAGGTATCAGAGTTTGGGATTGATTGGCGGGACTCATGTTGCAAACTTTAAAAACTGTATGCATACATTTACACACACGCATACATACATCTCCATGCACTCTCTCTCTCTCTCTCTCTCTCTCTCTCTCTCTCTCTCTCTCTCTCTACACACACAGTTCTATGCTACATACAGAGAGAAAGTCAGCTAGTGAGAGAGATGGTCTAATTTTTTTCTCATGAGTGATCAGGAGCAATAAAAGGATCTGACCAAACCCATCTGGCACCTTATTCTGTTGGATGATTATTTGTAGTCTTAAAGCATCAGGTAAATAAAGTATTTAAATGACACTGGTACCAGCTGATATCCATACCCAGTTGTATCAGTGCGGCCAGCTATTCTGGTTTTTATTGGTGCACAGAGGCTTCAATCGTTAGTGCTAGATGTTCTGAATGATAAGTTGTAAGCTAAAACTGACAAAACTGGACATATGCATAGAAACACTGTGTCAGATGCTAACCACGCATTCCTCTTTTATGTGTTTAAATGAAACAAAACAGTCACCATCCTTGCATGTGACCCTAGAACAAAACCATTCAATTCAATTCAGAGTGGATCCCTGGTGCTCAGAAACTACTGAACACATGTTAAAAAGGACAAAATCATTCATTCAACTCTGGGTAGATTCCTGGTGCTCAGAAACTACTGAACACATGTTAAAAAGGACAAAATCATTCATTCAACTCTGGGTAGATTCCTGGTGCTCAGAAACTACTGAAACACATGTTAAAAAGGACAAAACCATTCAACTCTGGGTGGATCCCACGTTAACCAAACTAGGTGGAACTGGAAAGAGGGAGTATGGTCTAGGGACAAAACCATTCAGTTCTGGGAGGATCCCTGGAGCTCAGGAACTATTGAACCCATGTTAACCAGGAAAAAACCCATTCAGTTCTGGAAGGATCACTGGAGCTCAGGAACTATTGAACCCATGTTAACCAGGAAAAAAACATTCAGTTCTTGGGTGGATCGATGTAGTCTAATCTGGACAGACGTTTCAAGATTTAGTCATCAGCAGACCCAGCAAATAGCAGAAAAAGTACAGAGGTCATAATAAGTAACACCTTGGTTATAAGCACCACATTAGCACACACATTCAGAACAGAGACTACAGTTTAGTTAGATAAGATGTAAAGCTGCTCTCTTACATGAATATTTGACTGCAAGTCACACTATCATAAATTCTAGATTTTTTTTCTTTCTCAAGCACACCAGCCCCTTCACACTCCCAAGGGGCACTTTGCTTGAAACCTGCCAGTCTTTTCAAGGGAGCATCACTGTATGCAATCCACACCCACAACACATCAAAGCCACCAAATCAATAACGGTCATAACGACAATAACTGTAATGATGACGCTAACTGTAATTATGAAAATCTGTAATAGCACTACTCTTACAAAAGCAAGAGCCATGTGCAAGTACATCTCTATGGCGCTTTAGCTGACACACCCAGGTGGCATATTCGCAAAGGTCCAGCCATTTTGGTGAAGTGGTCAACATCACTGGTTGCAGACTGGGTGGTCATGTATTCATGTCTGATTAAAAATGCAAAGACCTGTGGACTTTTTCATGGCTTCTGCCAGCTTCTACTCAGAGATGTTAAGTGCGCTGCGAGCTCAAAGGGAAGAATGGTGTTACAATCCTATAATGAACTGAGACTTGGGCCTGGCTGACCTGGGACATAACATAAAGAGACGTGAAGAATACAGCCCTGTCATGAAAGTCTGAGACGAAAAATGGAATTTGGTGGCATCACTTTTAAAGTCCTCTGTAATCATCATTGTCACAAAAAATCTGAATTCTACAACTCTTAATGCCTTGCTTTCACATGATCTTCCTACTGATTTTCTTTCCACATTGGATGGGTGTGGTGGCATCCTCGAAATGGGGGCTCCAACTCATACTGGCCGCATGATTAAATTCTCTTGCATGACATGCTGGATCCTAACAGGCACCTACTGACCATCAGTGAGGTGACTCTGCAGCAATGCAGTCTCCTGGAGATGACCTTACAACAATTTCATATTTACTGTTTTCCTCACTGAGTAATCAGTGCACAGGGCAGAGTACTGGACAAATGTGGTCGGACTGCGCTGTACACATGGCAATAAAACAGTGCCCTGACCTGGATGTCTGAAATTTTTTTTAATATTTCTTGGACACAGGAGAACAAGAGGCAGGGCTGTTCTGTTAATATGTTCACAAATTATCAAATTTTGAGGTCTCAACCTCAGTGGAAAATTGAGAGTGTTACTTCAGAAAGAAACATTCTGTCAGCTTGCTGACACAAGAATTAATCTATCTCCATCTGGGATTATGTATGGTTTGCACCTCACTTAAATCCACTAAAGATGTGCCCACTAACACAGCAGTTAAAATCATTACATTAAAATCTTTCCTAACTAAAAAGCACTGACAGCACTGAAGCTGTAAAATGTTGATAAAAAAAATAAAGCAAAGCGACATTCAAAGGCAAGTTCTTGAAAAAATACCACTACACAGGCATGTTGCTGGATTTTTTTTTTAAAGTCCATTTAGCTGAAACTTGTGACTTTGTAAGTTTACACCATCTGCAAAACTTGAAGGGCATTCTTTTTAACACTGACACTTCGTACCCTCTGTACTGGTTTCAGATGATGATTTAGACTATAAAAACAACGGTTTGCGTTTTTGTTGAAGAATGTATTATTGCAATTCCTAGTTTCTTCTTTTCAGTCTGTTGAGAAGTCTTCATATATTTCAGCATAATTTTCTTGGAAGGCAATTTTACTACTGAAATCTGTATCATCTTTTATCAATTAGATCATCTTTTTGCTATCAATGATGCTATTACAGGTACAGTTAAGCACTATATATCCCCAAATGGATGATTGTTCTCTTCACCTGCCTTCAGCTAGCCCAAACATGGCTGATTCCCTAGACAATAGTCATACCTTTCAGCTCTTAGGGTTTCAAGTTACATGTACCCATCACTGAAAAATTAACTACAGTTCTTTCATCTCATTATTGTCTTCCAAATGGTTATTAACAATGGAAACTCAATTTATGCAAGTCTTGGATGTAATTTTCTTTTTAACACAAGGTTTTTCAATTTCCAATTAATAATCTGGTGCTCTGGAAGATCTGATTCTGTTCCCCAAACAAATTGAACCCTAAAGCCCTGTTTACCACATCAAATGGGTCTTGATGGCGAGTTTTATGTATGTGCATCAGAGGACAGATCAATCTGTGTATGTGTGTGTGTTGTATGTGTGTGTGTGTGTGTGTGTGTGTGTGTGTGTGTGTGTGTGTGGTTGTGTGTGTGTGTGTGTGTGTGAACGCGCATGCGCGCGCATGTTTATGTGTGTGTAAGACCCTTTTTCTAAATATACTTCATAAAGATGGAAGGGGATCCAGTTGTTCATCATCAAAACAAACCTGTCAAGATCAAAGAGAATAATTTAAATTTACCATATGAAACTGTAATTTCTTTTTTTGGATGAAGCAAAGGCACAAAATCATATTAATGTAAGAAACCCAAACTGGTTAACTCAGCATTTCTGTGAAATCGAAACATTTAACTTGTAAGGACTTAACAAAACTTGTCTCATTTCATTTCATCCCATCATTAACACATACAGACACACACTTGTATAAGACAGAGAAGGGAGAGAGAGAGAGAGAGAGAGAGAGAGTGGAGAGAGCGAGTGAGCTAAGCTATAAAGTGAAAGTAGCCAAAAGAATCTCAAGACACGTTTTCTGCACTGCTGGGGCTGTCTACGACACATACTGAATGTACATATTACAGAGAAAGAGAATTTCAAACACACAAAGTAAAAAGCATTGTTGATTTTAAATTCAGAAAGAATACTATAGACTGACTGAGAGGGTTGGTAGTCAAATTAGTCATAGAGGAGGAATCTTGGCACTGCAAACTGAATTCAAACAGCTGGCTAGGTACTGAAACTTTGTAGCAGCTTACAAAGGAAAACTCCAGACTACAGCCACTTTAACTTCAGTTTTGAAAACTGTTTGCACAATTCAGTGATGCAGAAGGTACCTGAACTACGACAGATCGTCTGGTCAAATATGCAAATGACTTTCATGTGCCTGTTGTTGTCATTTATGTATTCTAATATAATGTCAAAGAAGCATTTAGCAAAACAAAATAAAGACAAACAAAAAAACCTTTAGTATAACAAAAACAATAACAATAATTATGTAATTATAATTATTGTTGTTGCTACAGTTACTATGCTGATCTACTCACATGATCCAGAGGACATAGCCTAGTTCCTGACACCGGTCTGGAATCTGGTCCATCAAAATGACGAGAACCGAGACTGCAAAACCAACAAATGAACAGAAATTACTGATCAGTAACAACCTTTATAAATTCTCTCTCTCTGTCACTCACACACACATGCACGCACGCACGCGCACACACACACATACAGACAGACATTTACAACAAAACAAGAAAAGTAAGGTTTGTGGAATGTGAAAGAATTAGTACAATCACTGAACATTTAAAAAAAATGGGAAATTAAGATGATCTTGGCCAAAACCATGTGATAAACACACTGGAACAGACTTCTGGTGGATAAGATAAGATAATGTTGCTTATGGCCAGCCGACGCAAAGGGCCACATCAGGCTGTCACCACGTTAAAATCAACTCACCAGTCAAAAAAACAAAACAAAAAAAAAAACCTTTCACACATCTCTTTAAATGATATCTAGAAACGCACCAGAAACTGTGTTAAAATCTTTCTTCCGTAAAATCTTAAATCAGATGAAAAATGTTAATCTCTCTCAAAACTCAAGGATCACGTCTGGCGGAATCCTGAACAAGATCTTCATGGACTCGCTGTAAAATGTTTGTGTCTCACATCGTGAGACTTCTGGTGATCACTGTGTATTATCTTAATACAGAACCATATCAACCAAATAATGTGCAATAGAACATGCTGAAATGGTGAAAAATGACTTTGACAGGGAAAGGGTAATTCATAGCCTAGGACAAGTATTGCTATTCTGCAAGTGGGTCAGGGGTTGCGGCCTACAGTCAGTCACTATGATGATTCCATGTTGATGATTATGATCTCCAAGAGAGAGAGAGAGAGAGAGAGAGAAAGAATACATTTCCTATTTCATTGTCCCACGACAGCAGCTGACCGTGATGCCATGACAGACCAGTGAGCAGTCAGAAATCTCTGCAACCCTCTGTCCTTAGGTCATGCTTCAGTAACAAAGTAGAGTTGCACCCATTCCAGCCCTTCATGTTTGCCATTTAGGAAATCTTCTATCTCCCTCTGGGGTATTCACACACTTCACTGTATCCTGTAAACCAGTGTTGGAGAGAGAGTCATGGCAAAATAAATGTCTATACCAGATGAGCTTACAGCATCCTACTGTGTGAAATTCTTGTTGGCTAGAGTAAGTGGACTTTTTTCAAAAGAACAGAGCCGCCATGCACGTATGAATCTCAAATTACACAAGCATGTATGCTGTCACACACAACAGAGATAAGAAAGGAGAAATGGAACGTGAGCTGACCATTTTTATGGAGGGGCACTACGGCAACTTTTGCACACACACATGCACACACACACACACACACACACACACACACACACACACACACACACACACACACACACACAAACACACACACACCTTGTGTGTGCACACATGCACATCAGTCTAACGATAGTCATTTAACATTTCCAAACCTAAAGGAGCTGGGCGGACGTGATTCCGGTGTTCTGTTCGTAGATGATGGGAAGAGATGCCGCTGCTCATCTCGAGGGGTGAAAGGTCGTTTGGTGCCAAGGGTTCTCAAGGAGGAGCGAGCTTCATTGATAATCTGAGAGCTGGTGGCTTTGTTCTCTGGCGGCTTATAGAAAGGGCGGTTGGAGCCAGGTTTGGGCTTGGGGTTCAAGTCCATTGTGGTCTCCTGGAAGAAACACAAGCAAATTATAAAGGTTATATCAATATAAGTTTTTAATACTCAAAATGCAATCTCCCTAAAACAAACAAACAGAAAAGTGGCCATATTAAATATGATAGTCATTTATATTTAGATGGCAAATTGATGAACAGATTAAAGCACTCATTTAGAAAATAAGAGGTACCACACTTTACTGGGTCCAACCTATTGAAGGATTATGTTCCCTATCCACATGCACTTTGAGGAGAATAAACACTGCCAGGCATTTTCACTGCCCAATTAAATGCCATAATGACCACTCAGTCACACAACAACATGTCAGAGGCCCAAGCTACTAATGGTTGCATTTTCATTTGACCTAAAGTAGGATGGAAGTGAAACGTATGCTGTTGGACGCCATGCCATCAGTCATTGGACTCTGCAAGCATAACATGACCTCTGAGAAATGGAACCGTCACACACATTTGATATGTGAAAAACTAAAGAACTGACAAGTGAGCATGCAATGCGAGGCTAGTTGAACGAAGTGATACAGGATTTGGAAAGACTATCTCTGTCTGTCTGCCTCTGTACACATACACACACACACACTTTATGTATATATTTTTTTCTTTACTTTTTTGTGTGCCTTTTTTGAAAAAAAGTCTAGTTGCCAAGTAATTATTGTAATGAGGGAGGAATTGTTAGCTTGCACTTGTTATCCCCCACTGCTAATTTGTTCAACATATTAATAATTATTGTTTGGTCAATCAGTGGGAGACTGCGTCTCTTAAGAAATACAGATAAAAGCTGTTTTGCACAATTCTTAGCTGCTTTCAGCACTTATGTGAATGACAATGCTTGGGTTTATTAAACAGTAGAGCTCACCACTTTGACTGTTGACATCTTTTGACCACCCTTGTATCCTTACATGGATCCTCAAGCTCAGGGCAAAAGATTTTCCCCTACACCTAACACTTTGTACATAATGATTTTAGTTTCAGCAACTTAAAAGACCGACTGTCCTTGGTCTTCAAAGGGTAGACTCTGAGCAAAAGACAAACAGATCTGAATTGGTGAGAGGTGGTAAAGCAGAATCTGTCATCTGTCTTCAAGGAGCAGACTCTGAGTAAAAGACTTACAACTTTGAACTGGACGGAAGCCGTAAAGCAGAACATCAGGGACTCACCAATAGACTGGAGAAAGCATTAAGGACGTACAGAATGGATGGAAGTCAGTTCATAGAAAAGTAAACTCTGCATCAACAGTTCTAGCATCTAATAAGACATACACTGGAGATACAGATTGTTGAAACACTTCTGCTCCCTTTGAACAAGGACAGTATGTTAACAGAGGAGATCAAAACATGGATCTGTTGCAGTGCTGGTTTTGCCTGCCGTAACAAGGCACATTGTCATAGATTGGAAAACCAGCAGTTTCCGCTTCCATGTACATTAAACTTGACAAGTCACTGGTGGTATCCATGCTTCTGTATAGATGCAAGAATTGGTCACTAACCAAACAGCTTGAGTGAAAAATCCTGGCTTTTAAGAAGAGTTGCTACTGATCACTTTTTCGCATCTTATACAGAAAGTGCTCAACAGATGACTATGACAGATAGCGAGTCAATACCAGGGCTCAAAATATGCACCTGTCCAACTGACCGTGACTACTTAATCTTCTGGCAGACAAGTAGAACAGCTGTCTCCACTTGTTCGTCAGGCAACCAATTTTTGACTGTATCAGAGAAAGGGTGCTTGAGCAGTCAGCTGGAGTGCAGACTGATTGTACTTCCCGCCTCTCACTCAGACAAAGTATGATAGTACAGATACGCAATTTTTTTACTCTGATGTGCCAGAAGCATACGTGCAATATGCTTGATCAACACAAACACATTTGATCTAATCCCATTAATTCTCCGTCTGAGGCACACATCATCTGTGAACAAAAACGTCATCACAAATGAGTTTTAATCGACTTTGGCCTTGAACAATTTATCATACCAACCTTGTTCAGTGATGTAGATTTTTTAATCACCCTATAGGACACTGTGTCCTAGAGATTAAATGTCAATAGGACACAGTGTCCTGGAGTAACCAAAATAATAGGACACCAGACTCGGAACAGGATTCATTGTGATAAATGTATTTTATTAATTCAAGGTCCGCCGACTAGAACTGGAGAAAAAGTATTAAAAAATACAAAAACAAATAAAATCAACATGTGAAGGAAAACAAACCGCGCGCAGGCCGGAAATTCAACAAAAGTTACTCGCTCTTGCTGAATTCTGAGTCTGCTCCTCTCGCCTTTCGCATCGCGGTTCAGTCGGTGCGTCAGCCTCAGAGCTGTGCAAATTTTCCCGAACATGCGATGCGCTTGGCTCTGCCTTTCAACGCTACTCAGTCTCGCACGCCTCCGCACAATAAAACGGCTGTAGACTTGTCCGCGACCTCGCGAAAACGATAGGACATGCGACCGCTTCGCTTGTATTAGGATCGAACATTTGACCGGATGGAGGTCGAGCCGATCGGTCATTTTACATTTTTATCGGTCAATGACCGGAGGACCGATGGAAATCTACATCACTGCTTGTTTAGAGCAACTAGCAAAATGTCTCTGCTCAAGTTTGGTCTTTCCAGCTCTGGAACTTAAGAATCTCTAGCTGAAAAGAAGACCAATTGGAGATTCTAACCAAGCACAAGATCAGGGTAAGAAAAAATATATATGACCAGGACTGACAAAGAAAAGAACATTTCATAAATAATGCAAGAAAAATCATGACTGGCTCTTTTAGAATAGAGCAAAAATGCTATTAGTATTACTCTGCCAGCAGTTTCTTAATTCACATGAATTATGCTGCTGAGTCTGATCCAAAGTCAGCATTTCATGCTGGCTGTTTGTCTTTAAGATAAAATGAACTGAATGCTACTAAAGAGACTTGGCAGCAGTGCTGTGTCTCCTCTAGTCAGGGGTGCCTCATGACAGCTTGAAACTGACTGTTCCCTGTGGATTGCTGATGTTGGGGTTGTGTGGGACAGGCCAAGCTGTGGCTGTGGATGGGGGACTGGAGTGAGTGGCATGGGCGCCATGCTGTTGAAGTGGCACAGAAGATGAGACAGAAAAAAAAAAATCCTCACAACAGAACGTGGAGAGTATAGGGTTCTTTTGGGTCTCCCATCAACTGAAGTAAACTTTGTCACAGAGATGAAATGCTTACGGATGTCAACTGTTCTATCCTTGAAACAAGGTGAAGTGCCAGTTTCATATATTCTGCCATGAACTATCATCTAGAAACATTAAGCGCTTTTTAATTTCCATATTGCACCAATCAGTCTGATCTTCTGTCCTGTAACATATATATATATATATATATATATTTTTTTTTTTTTATTATTTTTTTTTAATTAACCAAAGGCAGAAGAGCTTTTTATTTTTTATTTTTTCTATATTTTTTTTTTTACCTGACTAGATATGGCAACCATACCTACCCAGACAACATTCATGGCTAAGATGAGCATCCTCCACTCATCTGTCTTAGTGAAAGAGGGGTGGATAATGAAGTGATTTGTTTTCTTTTTTAGTGGACAAGTTACTGTTACTCTTTGTTCAACTGCTGGTTGGGACACAGTGCTAGGCTTAGCCAGCAGCTGTATTGGGTCATCAGTCCAATACTCGAGGTTGAGACACATTGACACATGTATCAGCAACTCCACATACATGTGCTTACAGTTACAACAGGTTTTTTTCAATCTGTAGATATGTACTACTACTGCCTGAATTTCTTCTCTTTTCCTTCACCATTCTTCTTTAGCTTACTGGTGCCTTGAATCCAGTTTCAGATGCTGCAGTTTTAAGGTCAGGTTGGTGTCGGTTGCTTCACTTAAGAAAAGAAGTTCTATATCCATACTGTGCAAGCTTTGATCACAACGTGTGGCACAGCGACTACAAAACCCATAAGTTTCTTCTTCTTCTTCTTCTTCTTCCAGATGGGGATGTTTAACCTGCCCCGTGCCCACAGTCTTCAAGTAGACTATTCTGGCACACAGGTTGCATGCATTGTGTATTTTCGTGTAGCCGGTACTCACCCGTCTTAGGACATGAGCATCGGGATCTTTAGAGTCGTGTATGGTCTTTAGTGCATGTGACACAGACTAGACCTCGGTTTATAGTCCATCCGAACGACTGTATGGGGGGATGGAGTCAGAACCAATGTTAACTCCGAGGGAAAAATCCCCCTAGACCGAAATTCGAACCCGCAACCCAGGATCACGAGTCCGGCGCTCTACCAACTGAGCTATCGGCCCCCATGTGTCACATGTGTGGGCTACTTAACAACTGATAAGACACTGCAAAAAATTTCGAGATTGTTTGTCGGAGAGTTTATAATATAGGTGTGTACGAACTAAAGCAAACAAAATACAAGACAGACTGGTCAAGAAGAATGAGAAATGATGCTATGGACGCTGACGGTCGCTAACCAGAAAAAGGAGAAATCATGAATCCGTTTTACCTCTATAATTTATTGTTTATATCTTCAAAAATATAAATAAGACCCCCTTACCTTTTGATGAGTTTTGTATGCAGATTCATGTACTGTAAATATTAAGTAAGTAAGCCATCTCAGATCAACGAATACAAGTTTTTGCAGTGCTTGTCAAACCTTGAAAGGAAAGCACAGTCAACAAAAAAAGCTTCGCTGGAGACAGGAATGTTTCAGCGGAAATGTGCTTATACGCAGACGCGAATTGAACTTCCGATTACCTTCTGCTTTAAAGCGTCTGCACGAGTTCTGAGGGCGACTGTGACAAATACCAAGGTGAAATTTATGTTATAAACGGCGCTAAAGTTCATCAGAATGTTTTAGTGTATATGAAAACAGTTTTCCTTGTGCAGGTAGCAATTTCCTTCTCTAACCTGGCGTCATGAGCTGTGCCGAACCTTATCAATGGAACTTTTAAGTCCTGCTTTGATTGAACTTCAGGCTCTGAACACTGCCAGAATTCACCGGGCGCAGTTGGAAGTCTAGAGTAGGTAATGTTGCCGTGGCCTGCACATGACAGTGCAGTTCTTTCTTTAAGAGGAGAAAATGATTGTCAGTTTTACGAATACCTTGTGAATTGTGACTACCTGAACTCCTCTCTCAAGCAGCTGAGCTTTTTGGTGTGAGGGGAAAAACCACTAGGCCCTAGATGTAAAAATGACCAAAACCATCGGAAAAAAAGGTGCAAAAATATATGAATCCGATGTCTGATGATTTTTTAAGTGATTAAATATTGGCCCGTAAAATTCAAGCTGAAATGCACCTGCGGTCTGAAAGTGCACACAACAGGGTCACGTGACCCCATAAATCTGAGGTCATGACAGGTGATGCAAGCTGACAGCAAGTTGAGTTATAATGGCTGTTTCACTCCCCTTTATCCACCATCATAGCGCTTTGAACTTTCCAAATGAGATTAAGATATGATCAAACATAGTTGTTACCATGAAACTGCAGACATTACAGAAAAATTTTTCATTCAACGCCTATCTTGCGCTGAAGTGGATTAAGATGAGTGATTGCTCGTTCATTTTCATTGTCCAGATTGTTTTATTTCTTGCCTGAAGAAGACCTAAAAGGTCGAAATGTGTCATGTTTTGTCTTGTGATTCGTTTGTCCACGCTTTTTAATGTGGTGCGCTAACATTCATATTTAAAATTTGTTTGATATACTGTACCAAAAAAGTATAGTTTTTGTTATCTTCACTGTGGATGCTAAAGCAATGGTAGGATGTAACCAACCAGTGGAAAATGTTTGTTTATATCTGTGCTTCAGTGTGCTTCACATGTGCTCACGCATTTAACGCCAGTCGGATTTGCATGTGCACAAAGTTGACACTTGGACGACTTTTCATTTTTTGGTCGTGCTTTGCACCTGAGTGAAGCAAATTCATGCATGTTTTGGTGAATGAATGCTCAAAGTAAGGCAAACAAACCGTGCACACTCTGTGTCATTCTGAAGTAAACCAGTCCATCAATACAAAGTGCAAAGGTGCCACAACTTGGTCAGCAAGAATGTGATGTGAGAGTGCACTGGGGCACTTGCAAGCTGGGCAAAGTCGCCTGAAGTCGCCTGACACTTCAACATGAGCCAGAGCACCCTCAGCTGGCTACTGAGTCATCATCGCATCAGTGGCTCCATGGTGGACCGACCAGGCTCTGGATGACCTTTGGCAATAACTCCAGCTCAAAACCGCTACATCCAGGTCAGCCACCTGCGAAATCGCTTTTAGTCAGCCTCACTGACCACCCAGCAATTAAATGGAGGTAAAAAAATGTCTGACCAGACTGTTCAGAATCGCCTGCATGTTGCAGGGCTATGGACTTGCAGACCTGTCAGAGGACCTGTCCTCACACAGCGTCATCATGGGAACAGGCTGCAGTGGGCAACTCAGCATCGTTCCTGGACCCTCAGGAACCACTGGAACAGGGTCTGGTTTTCCGATGAGTCTTTCGTCCTGCTCCAGCGCTATGACAGGAGGAGGAAGGTGTACCGCAGACATGGTGAGCGCTTTGCCCAGAACTGCGTGGATGAGGCACCTGCCCAGGGTGGTGTAGGCATCATGGTGTGGGGGGCCATCCATTATGCTGGCAGGAGTCCCCTGGTACAAGTCCAAGGAATGCTGAACACCCAGCGGTATGTGGCTGAAATTCTCCAACCTCATGCCCTGCCTCTTACGACTGGGCCTCGCACACTGTTCCAACAGGACAATGCCAGGCCTCATGCTGCGCTAACTAACAATGTAAACCCTCGCCAACAACAACATCAATGTTCTTCCTTGGCCCTCAATGTTGCCAGATTTCAACCCCATTGAGCACAAATGGGATGAGCTGGACAGACGAGTCGGGGCGCGAGTGCTTACTCCTGACAACGTCAATGAGCTGTTCACCGCCCTCCAGGAGGAGTGGAACACCATGCCACCTGAGGTGATCCGCAATGTTATCCGCTTCATGCCAGCCAGGTGCCAAGCTGTTGTTGCTGCAGGTGGTGGATATACCCCTTACTGAGTCCTCGCAGCCTGGAACATTGTGTATCGGCGATGTGAACTGTGCAGACACTGGAAATCAAACTGGAATTGATGACCTTCAAAACAAACAGAATTCTGTTGTGAAATGATTTCAATCGAATTTTTGCTAAATTAATTAAATTTTGAATAAATTTTCTTTAGCAAAAGTATGGGTTTCTTTTTTTGGACAGTGTGAAAAAAGTCAAGTCTGCTGCCTCTTCCTCCTCTGTTTCTCCTCTGCCCCCCCCCCCCCCCTCCCCGAGGTTGAATAAGATTATGCTGATTTTCTTTTACCTTTTTCTTCCTGTGCTTTCATCTGGAATATAACCTTTATTCATTTCTTGTTGAAGTTATAACATTTTATGACACAAAAGTCAATATCTAAGTACGAGATTGGTTTTAACTGCCTGGAAGACATTTTGACACTATTTTTTAATCTCAGCCAGAGGTAATAAAATACAGCATCTTTTCATGCATTGAAAGTAAGGTACCAAATGCCCGTTGATGTATTGGTTTTCCCATTTTCATTTTAAAAAAAAAGATTTTTTTTTTTAACAGTTGAGAAGTTTGTGTAAACTGTAAATGGATATGAACATTGGATCCGTTTCACAGAGATATGTTTCAGTGTATGTTCTGTTGATCTTTGTGATAGCCATGTTGCCACGCAGTTATTTTCTTGCGATATTCTTGTCACTTTGTGTACAAGATTTTTGTATGTGATATTCACGTCACTATGTGTGCATGTGAGATTGTGAAGTTGTTGAACTTTGTTTCTTGTTAACAGTAAACCTTGTTACTGCTTTTTTTTTTTTTAGTTAACAGATATCTTTATGGTATTTATGTTTCATTTTTCTTCTCTGTGGTACAAACGTTATATTTGTAATTGTGTACCATCGTTACTTTTTCCAGACCTGAAGGCTGAACCAACAAAGAGAAGTGTGAGAAAGCAAGCACAGCATCATGGCAGTTCTGGGAGCACAGTTTGTCTTCACCATTGCCATGTTCAGCTTTCTGCAAAAGCTGTCTCCATTCTACTCGTTTGGGCGCTGGCTGTTGGCCAACCGACTTGTGCGCTACCTGCATCCCTCAGACGAGGAGCTGAAGCAGCTGGCGGGCATAACCAAAGGCGGGGAAAAGGGGAAAGGGCGCCGTCAGGACTACAAAAAGATGATGAACAACCCCAAGGATGAGAGCTTTCAGGTGCCTCGCAATCTACCTCTGCAGTTGGACATGGCTAAGGTGGAGCCTATGGATCTGGTGCCACTGCACTACTACGCTGAATACCAGTGGCTGATGGACTTTTCCCTGAGCACTTTGATTGTTTATGTCTTAACAGAAATGTACTATGTCATCAGTCAGCATCACATCGAGTTCAATGCCAGCATCCTCTGGTGTCTGCTGTCCATTGCTTTCTGCTTCCGAGTTCTCATGTCGCAGACGTCGGTGTATTTTCGTACTGAGGAAGGTGGGGAGAAAGTCTTGCTCTTCACCTTTGGCTTTTTCTTCCTGGTTCTGGGAATGGGGATTCTGGTCGTTGGAGACGGCATCCTGGAGTTTGGTCTGGAAGAGGGATACAAAAATTTTTCGGATGGAGCAATGGAGTTTCTGAAAAGACAGGGGGTAGAATCCCACGGCCCAGTTTCTTTCATGACCTTCAGGATTCTGTTGATTGGCTTCTGTGCCGTCTCTGGCGCCCTGCTGACCTTCCCTGGACTTCGTCTGGCCAAGCTGCACCTGGACTCCTTGAAATACCACAAGGAGAATGTTTTATTGCAGGTGAGATGTGTGCTTTCTGGCATGCATGCATGCATGCATGCACACTTGCATGCATGCACCAATATGCATGCAGGCATTCACACTCACACACGCACTAACTCACACACACACACACACATGCATGCATGCTCACAAGCATGCACGCACGCATGCATACACACACATACAGACACATAACACATATATACACACACATATGTACGCATGCACCTACACAAAGGCGTGCATGCACCTACACAAAGGCATGCATGCACACACACACACACACACACACACACACACACACACACACACACACACACACACACACACACGTTTTCCAAGAAGTGAGAAACCACCCTTCATATATTAACTAAGTCCCAAGATAGGAAACGTAAATCATTTCAGTTATAATGTTTGTTTTGATTGTGAATGATTTATCAAAACCTTATTTCAGAATGACATTTTTTTTCATTATTGAGTTTCTCCCCCATCCACATGGTGCTCATGCAGTTCTGTCCCATCCACATGCAGGTTTTGAGCTCGTATTTCTCTACATTTGCGAGTTTGGAAGATCAAGCTGCTTACATGCGACATATTAAGGGCTTTTTGTCTTCAGCTGATAACTATCTCATTATGACTAAAGCCTGCAGCTCTATGAAGAGAAAAGGACTTTAACTGTACAAAGTAAATATTTACACAGCTTATGTTTATTTCAATTTGTGCTTTTTTTTTTTTTGTATGTATGTGAAAGTTGTTATTGTTTATGTTTTTGACAGGTCTTTCCTTTTTATGGCTCTGAAAGGAACATTTGTGGTTGGCAGAGTTATGAAACAAATTTTCATATCTTTCTCTTCTCCTTTTTCACTGTTGATTGCATCACAGTCACTTTGACTCTAATCAAAGGTGCGGTCAACAGGATTAGGTGAACGCCAGATCTATACCAGTTGTTACATGGTATCATGTGATTATATTTAGTTTTATGTTTTATGATTTATCATGCACATATATACAGGGCTAGAAATTCGCATTTTTTTAGTTGTCCATGGGAAACAAGATTACAAAATCTACTTATCCCCTCTATTATCATAGTAAGAAGACAGTTGATAAAAGTAGTTACCAGTATTGCAATGACATGTCAAGCAGACAAAAATTCAGTGATGGCATGCACTGCACATCTATGATGCTCGCTTGAAAGACAAAAATAAAACAAACGGATGTCGTTTCCACACTAACCAAAGACAGTACTTAGGTATTTTATACAACACACCTTTTTTAAGAGGGACAGCACTCCACTGAGGTTCCATCCTGTGAAAATCCAAGGTGGGCGAGGGTGAGGGGAACGGAGGAGATGGGATGGGGTTGGGGATGGGAGATGGAACTGTAAAGGTGAAAAGAGAGGAGGGAAGTGCAGTCAGTCTGCGCTGTATCTGACGGTAAGTCACCTTCGCCGATGCAGTCAAAAACTGGTTGCCCAGTGGACAAGTGGATAGAGCATTTCCATTGTCCCACTGAGAGATTAGTTGTCCTGGACAATCAGACAGGTGGATAATTAGAGCCTAGATATGCACGTAATATGCATGTACCCATGCAAACAGTTATACAGTGAAAAAATGCCTGTACCTTTGCATTTAGTTATACAGTGAAATAATACTTATACCTTTGCGCTACTCTGCCCATAAGATTTGAAATGTTCCATCCTATAACTGACCCAAGATTACTTTCTGTTTTTAGTAATGACACCACAATACCTTTGCGCTCTGGCCATAAGTTCTGAAGTGCTGATTACCAAATGTTCCTTCCTGTAACTGACACAAAATTACTTTCTGTTTTTTTAGTTATACAGTGAAATGATACCAATACCTTTGCGCTAATCTGGCCGTAAGATTCGAAAGTACTGATTGTCAAATGTTCCATCCTATAACTGACACAATATTTCTTTCTGTTTTCATAGGCGCTGAAGCTGGTTTAGTTCTACATGCTTGTTTTAGTCTGAATGAGCAGCAAAGGAATGGATGTCACGTTTAATCTGTGCAAATTCATTTGCACACCCTTTTTTTCCACTTTTTGTTGTTGTTGAAACATAGCTCTTCATCTGACTTGTGTCTGTTTCCTGTTCCAGAAGTTCCCTCTGCCTCAGAATGAAACATGTCTGACTATTGGAACATCTTTCGTAATTTTAGCGTCTCAAAAGAAAGCCATTGGTACAACTGGATTTCGTTAGAACTAACTTCAATTCAACCAGCTTGAACTGTAGTAATACAACTTATTATAGTGCTTTACATTTTTAGGTAAATTCAGATTTCATAGAAACAGAGAAACAGAGGAAGGTAGGCATGTCCTGTGCAAATATCCCCAGCGTAGATTAATTTTACATTACTGTGAATTTTTCTCTCTCTTTGTTTTTTTTGTAATTCAAGATTTAGCATAATATGGTCAGTTTGCAGTGCAAACCTGACAGTTTAATCATCTGTATATTGTTGCTGCAGTAACCATCCCTGTATGAAATTGGATGACCTTGCAAACATATCAGATGAAAAAACAAAACAAAAACCCGTGCGCTGCATTGTTGCTCTAGCATGCAAAGCAGGATTTTTCAGTGGAGTATACTACTACTAAGGAATATTAGTCACTCACCCATTCATTCACTTGCATCAGGTTGTTACCAGAGTTGTTAAAAATTTATAATTGAACAGTGTTAAATGATGATCAGTGTTGCCCATTACCTTTGAAAATCAAAAACATGTTACTTTTGTTAGACAGCTTACATATGTTTACTAAGACAGGTATTTCCTCTGTATTACCTTTTTGATGTTGTGTGACTGGGTGTAGAAAGGTTGGTCTTTTATTTTTCTTCAAACACTAATGAAATAAACTGTGAACGTGCAGGTCTTGCTTCACATCAACTACATGCTCCCAGCCATCATCATCCTACTGTGGATCAAGCCGGTGGGCAGGGACTTCCTTTGTGGAGGAGGGATCTTCTGGGGGAACAACTACCTCTTCCACAACCAGTTCGAGGCCCTGCGGCTGCTGGTGGTGGTGGGCACGTGCTTTGTCCGCATCTCTTCATGCCCCTGTTCATGCAGTCGCACCTGAACATGGCGCATGAGAAGGTGGAGCACATGAAGAAGGAGTCCGGGAGGATCAGCAGCCTGGAACTGCAGAAGATGGTGGCGCGCGTGTTCTACTACCTGTGCATGGTGGCCATCCAGTACCTGGCTCCTGTCCTGCTGCTGCTCTTCCTGGTGTTCTCTCCTCAAAACCATGGGCAACTACTCTTGGAGCGTGGTCTAGGTGACTCTGTCGCGAAAGTGTTTTCAGGATATCAGAAGGTGTCCAACAAAACGGTTCCTGCCACGGCGGGCAACGGTACAGCTGCCTCCATTTTGGAGACGGCGGCCCATTTTGCTGTGACTCTGGGCGACTTGCGGGCGGTGTTTACTCCTGTGTGGTATCGGGGGTTCTTTTCCTTCCTCTTGTGGTGGGTGTGCACAGCCTGGTTCACCAGTACCTCCATGGGGTCATGTATTACTCTAGCAACTTGGACGGGTGAGAGAAGTGTTACAGACAAATCCTAGTCCAATGATCTGTTATGCAATTCTCTAAATATCTGGTGAAAATAGAGCACTCATAATGAGTCATTTTTTGTGTGTGTCGGATGGGGATGTGGGAAACGACAGGGTAGCACATATTTCTGCCCCTAAGTTTTCTCATATAACATCGGTCATTTGGAGATTAAAATAAAAAGATTGAATGTTTTTCTCAAATAAACAATTGTTCTTCAAAGAGGGAGGACGGTTGTAAAAGAAAGAAATATGAAAATCTATATTTGAGACATGGGTTTGAGAAACTTTCAAGAATTTGAAAATAAGGTCAGCTCCGTTTTTAATACGTTGATGAAAGTCTTGGGGATGAAGAGTGAGACACACACTTTATTTTGAAATATTGTGGTCATCTGCTTGATCATGGCGTAGTAATTAGCTACACAGAGATTGAGGTCAGTCATGTTGGTGTGTGATGCATGCTTTAAAGAGTGTAAAAAGCTGTGGATTGCAATCTTGTTTTAAATGCCTTGTGTTCAGTTGTGAGTGTTCAGGAATGTTTGTTCAAGTATTTGTTATGAAAACTATGATTGCAGTTAATAACTTTGTATGGCTGCCCTTGGATTGCTGAAGCAGTGAGCAAGTTGCATGTATCTAGAAGTGATTTTTACGGTCCTGGAAATGGTGTGAAAGTTACTTAAGAATGGAGAGCCTTTAGTTCCTCTTTTTTTTATAATTTTTTGTGTGTATATTTTTCTTTTTTTGGTTAAAGAATAAAGACTGGTGTGGTGGTGGTGTGGTCATTGTGTCGTGTCTTTGATCAGACTCCAGTAGGTTGTTTAGGAGGCCTTCTACTTTACATGTGAAACTTAGAGTTCATGACACTATCTCATGGATGGATGTGGTGTTACGACATCTCTAAACAATTCTTCGAAACTTAAGCCATTAAAAAAAAACATTGTGGATCATGACACATGATAAGGTCATTGTCATTTTTGAAACAGGTTTCTTTCTCTCTTTCATTCTCTCAGCAATTTTGTTGTGGTGGTTGTTTTTTGTTTGTATGACTTGTTTTTATTATACTATAGTCATCACAGCAAGCAAATATTGTTGCCAATCCCAACATAAAAATGATGATAATCTTATGAAAACATTGACCATTATCCATTATTTTCATGTCTCTTTTTGAGTCTATGTTGAAATTTCACCTCTCTTGATAATATTAATACTTTGTTGTACGTACTTATGTACTCATTTTTACATTTGTTGTTTTGAAAATTGAGTTAATTGACTGATTAAAAACATTGTTATGATTCTAATTCTGGTAATTTGGAAAATGTTGTCTCTTATGAGAAGTGATGTAACCTCTTTCTCGTGTCACCACCTGGAATTCACAACTGAATTTACTGATGCCTTACTAATCTGATTCTCATGTTTGTTCTTTCTGTTTTTGACGGCATTGAAGAGATCTGATGAATGTGGAACATGAATTCCAGAATGGATGTACTATGTCCACCTTTCTGTGTCAGTCTTGTTGAAAAGCACAATTGAAAGGTTGTTTAGAAAAAAAATGTCCTGATGTTCAGTAGGCGTTCCTTTAAAGAAAGGCCATTAATTTTGAAGAAAAATCGGACACTTTTTGGAAGTTATCATTATCTATCAATACTCAGGAAATTTTCTCTTTACTGGCGTTCATAGTTTAAGGCATGGAAAAAAAAAAAATTTAAACTGCTTACTATCTAATGAAATGAAGTTTTCATCGGAGATTTTCTAAATGCTTCCTTTGCTATAATCTAAACACTTAAAATTTCATGTAAGCTCTTTTGTATGAAATCTTGCTTCCCATGGGCGCATTGGTGTGCTTCCATGTTTTTTCCTCCATGTGTGCATGTTTTAAACTCCCTTTGGCAACTAGTGATGGTTTCATATTAGATGTACATGATATACTGCATTGGGACTGCAGAGAATGAGAGGCACTGGCTATATGTCTGCTGTTTTAAATGTCCAAATTACAGTAATGGCTCTTCTGTCATGCACTTGTGTATGGATACTAGTTCGATCAAGGTGTGTGAGAAAACCAGCAGGCCTGAAAAGACTGATGTGAAAACCCATTCCATCCCACAGTTGGTTGGTTGGTGACAGTTGGAGCAAACTTCATGGGTTCCTTAAAATTGATCATGTGTTTCCTGTTATTTGGAGTGACTGTTATTTAGTATTATTATTGATTGTTATTGTTATTGATTTTGTAACGTTAATTTGTAGACTGTTAGTCAGACAATTCTTTATAATGAAATTGTTGTTGTTGTTGTTATTGATTTTGTAACAACAATTTTTAGACTGTCGGACAACACTTTGCAATGAATATCCTGATCCATATGATTTAGGTGACAAAGGTGCCATAATTTGATGCAGGACTGCTGTTTATTCCGCACAGTGTGATCTATGGAAGCTTTCATCAACCATACAATGTACCACCATGCACTCTACTGTAAATGTCATCAGAATAGTCATATCATGCCTTATAGCTGATGTGGTGTAGCATATACATGTATGGTTCAGTCTTCATTCAGTGAGTGAGGTCATCTCTGTCAGTACATATTGGCCACAAAGTACAATGTTTATGACTGAAATGCTGAAAAATGAACGAATTACTCTTGAACGGCATGAAAATATCATTTTTTTGGTTATTGTTTGTTTGTCTCAGCTTTTATTCACATTCGTTTTCTCTTTTTTTTTTTAATCAAATGCTCGGCATCAAAAGATGGTTTGAATACTTATTTTAGTATGACTTCAGTTCATATTTTTTTTTGGCGTTTTAGTGAGTTTGTATGTTTGTTTCTGATGTCGCAGACTTCTTGCAAAAATAAAAGAACATGTATGTTTTTTGGAAAATGTTTCTAGTTCTCTGAAGATGTGTGGTATTGAAGGTTGGAAGAACTGCCTCTGGTTTGCCATTAATTTCTCTACATAAGAATATACTTGATGTCTGTGGCACTCCATGTATTTGGAGTCACAGAAATATACTTGCAACAGTTGATCAGCATTTCAGTATAAAACGCACTACTACGCAACTATCAACTATCAAGTTATGCATGTATGCGAGTATTGAATTTGGGTCCTGTCGTTGTATCATCATTCTGCATCGTAACTGTGAGTAGGGATGGCTAGATTACCACTGTTCTTTGGCTTCCAGATACACATATCTCCATCCGATGGTGGTTCTCTGTGACTGCGAGAATTGTCGAAGGACAAGCTAGGCCTGTCCATCCACCATTCAGTGATGATTGTCCTCCCATGTCAGTCTGCCACTTCTGCATTTACGGGCACTGTGTTCTGCAGGATTGGGTTTTTTTAAATCTTGTTTGGCCCAGATGGCAGTTTGTGTACATACCCAGCATGAAAAGCGTGTCTGCATCAAAGGAAAAGGGCTCTAGTTGACCTTGGTAAAGCGCGCCCTGAGACAGTCTTTAGCCAGTTCAAACTCGCTGCAAGTTGATACTGCCGGATCCTCCTCCGCCTTGCACTAGTCTGACACTCCCTTTCCATTCCCAGCTTCCAAGAAATTTCCTCATTTCAATTCTTTTTGCTCAGTTGTTTGTTTGTTTGTTTGTTTTCCAATTCTGTTCTAAAAAAAAATATAGGCCATGAGTGAAAAATAGGATTGTCTTTATTCTCTTTAACATTGTTTGAGTTCCTGTTACCTGTCCATCATCATGAACTTCAACCAGTTCAGGTTTACATTTGATCCCTCAGCTCCTATGTTGATTGCTGCATTATGGTCCTTCTGACAGACACAGGAAACTCCAAGGACAGCCTGTCTTTTCATACACTGGTCTTAACATCTGAAACATGTTTGTGTGTCATCTGTCATTCTAGATGGTATTTAAACCTCACCTTTTCCGTAGCTACTGTACTTAGCTTTATCTGACATGACCATTTTTTCCCCTTCTGTGTGTGTGTGTGTGTGTGTGTGTGTGTGTAGGTGTGTGCTCACTCATATATATGCATACACAGGTGGGTCCTTGTGAGAGCATATGCATACAATTACATAAATGCAACTGTGTTTCAGTTTGTATGTACATGTTTCTGTTACAATTGCCAGACGTTGTCATTTTTCTCAGTTGCATTGCGATTGAGATGTTGTGCTTCAAAATACCCCCAAAGTAATTACTATTGATTTGTTAAAATGTCTTTTCTGGATGAATAGTCAATGTAATTACTTGGAATGAAATAAAGAAACAAAAATATCTGTTCAGGTTCTGCATGTTTGCACCCCTTCTCTCTCTCTCTCTGTATGATGTATCTGTTTTCTGTCTGTCTCTGTCTCTTTCTCTCTCATGTGTTTTCAGTGACACTCTTTGTCTCTTGTCTTTCTTTCCCTCTAGTGTGTGTGTGTGTGTGTGTGTGTGTGTGTGTGTATGTGTGTGTGTGCTCTCTCTGTCTGTCTGTCTGTCTGTCTCTCTCTCTGAAAAGTGTGTGTAAGATGGTGAAAGGAAAGGGGTACTGTTCTTGAATTTTGTGCAATTTCAGAGGTTGCTCACCTGTACACATCCAATCCTAACTAATGCAGTAAAGGGGTTAAAAAAAAAACAAACAGAACGGGAGGAACCAGCTGCTGTGATTTGCTTTGTGGACTGCCGGCTGGGAGGTCATGGGTTCAATTCCCATCAATTAAAGGCCATTTATTTGTGGGATGTTTGATGCAGACTGTTTCCTACCAAGCAGGGCTCAAATGGGAAAACTGACTTTCATCCACATCATTGATGCATCTCTGAGAATGTTGTGGAAATTTCCAGACCAACCCTGCTGGTGCCACATCTCTCAGACATGGTCCACGCTGGGATGTAGCATGAAAGCAAACGTAGAGTGCAATTTTGTCCTGTAGCCTCTGACCAAATTTTAAGTGGAACCCCATAGCATCATTTTCATCATCGTAGTCCTCTTAATTCAGCATGAAAGAAGTTTATAATTCTTCAATCCTTCATGTCCTTCCAACATGATGAGCTCAGTTGCTAATTTTTTCATCACGTCTACCCCTTGGTGAGTTCGTATCGAGAGTATCGGTATCGGCAGACTCGTGGGGATTATCTGGACCCATATGGTGGCGCCTTTCTGAAGACTCCACGAGTAAGTAACTATTGTTGACAGAAGGAGGTTTGTTTATGTTAGATCACAAAAGGCATCACCGAAAACCACCTGTAACTTGGCAGCAGTGCAGTGTCTCTTCTGGGGGGTTGCCCTGTGGTGACTTGATGAGGACTGCTCACTGTGGATTACTGGTGACGGGGCTGCGGTGAGAGAAACCAGGATGTTACAGGTGACTGGTTGCCGGAATGACAGGTGTGGTAGTGATGTCGCTGAGTTAGCATGGAAAACAAGACAGGTGGAATAGGAGGAGGAGGGAGGGTAGCAGGACTCGCACACACGCACAAGCATCTACACACGGAACACACACACACACACACACACACGCGCGCGCGCACGCACGCACGCACACATCAACACAGGGACACATCTTAACTTGTTTCACAAGGCCCATAATTACGGTTTCACGGTGCAAATTCACTTCCTTAATAAAACCGTCATTACTTCGGTTCTGACAGGGACCGTACAGCTGTACGGTCCCTGGTTCTGACCACATCGTGTTCGTGGGGTTAGTCACATGCTTCATGAACGTTAATGGTCCTGAGTACCCACAACCACCACATCGTATAGGTTTTTGACTTCCACTGGTTCACCAACATGTTGACTTAAGCCTTCTTGGTGATGTAGAAAAATGACTTCGTTTAATAACGCTGCGTCAATATGAGGAATTTACATGCTGAAGAAAAAACGTTGTAAAGTTACCGCAGGACTGCTATGCGACTTCAGTAAACTTGAAGATGTTGGAGGGTCTGGCAGAAGACGCTATGGGCCACAATGAGGAGACTGAATACCGAGTACAAGCTGATCAACACTGGTCATCCAGCAATTGTCAGGCTACTCCAAAGCGACTTGTGCAGTCCTCACTCCATACAGGAAGCCACTGGAGAATGGTTCCATTCTTCAGCTGAAGTTCATCAGCGCTTACTCTTATCTCCCACATTCTCCAGCTTACTTCTAGAACGCATCAAGCATTTCAAGATCATGTTAGCATTGTCAGCTACGGAGGAAAGACCATAATGAATTTACAGTTTGCAGAGACATCTATGGCATGGTAAAAAGCGAACACCATAATGAATTTACAGTTTGCAGAGACATCTATGGCATGGTAAAAAGCGAACAGGAACTATCAAGCTGTTCAAAGACTGGATGAAACATCAACAAGATATGGCGTGGAAATAAGCTCCAAGAGGAACAGGTTGGTGGCCAGCCACCACAACACCGCCATGAATACTGATAACTGTCCGTGGATAGAAGCTAGATGTTGTTCAACAGTTCCTTTACCTGGGCTCCATCATTAGCAATGGGGGATCAAAACCAGAAATCACCTGGAGGGCAGCGAAGACAACATCAGCACTGTCCAGAGTGACACCTGTATGGAAGGACAATCAGATCGCCGTGAAAAACTACATCAGCACTGTCCAGAGTGACACCTGTATGGAAGGACAATCAGATCGCCGTGAAAAACAACATCAGCACTGTCCAGAGTGACACCTGTATGGAAGGACAATCAGATCGCCGTGAAAAACATCAGGCTCATGCGTGCCAGGTGTATTCTATCAGGCTCATGCGTGCCAGGTGTATTCCATCTTCCTGTACGCCGGCGAGACATTGTTACTATCATACACGCGCGCGTGACACACCACACACACACACATATGCACGCACGCGCGCGCACACACACACACACACACATACACACACGGAGCGCGCGCGCGAATACACACCCACCCACTGACACACACACACACTCTTACACACACACACATACACGAACGCACGCACACGCACACACACACACACACACACACACACACACTCCTCTTCCCCACTCCTCCCTCGGTCGTGAAATCGTTGAGAACATTGAGTCTGAACGTACGACGCCAACATGGTTTGTGAAGTTAGGTCAGTGTCTGGCCACGAATGCGAGGCCACTGCACTGTGGTATAAATTGGTTCAATTGATGTAGTTCACTCCCTTTGTGCCAATCTAAACTCGATCTTTCTGTTTTGAAAGCAGTCATCAGAAATTTGAAGGAGGGTCCGATAGCTTTCGTTTAAGCCTTCTTTGTTCATTTCATTTTGTCGTGCGTATGTGTTCTTTTTGCTTGAAAAAAACAAACAAACAAAAAACCCTCATCGCTGAAACGCATTTGCATTGTGTTATATTTGCGTAATGTATACTTTGCATCCCCCACGTGTATCTGTAAATAATCTAGTTTGGTTCTAAAGTCCCTCGGACTGAAGTCTGCTTAAATCGCATGAAAACTGAAATCATGCGAAATTCTTGTTTAGAATTAAGTAGTAGTTATGAAAAGCACATTTCAAACGTGAGTCGATGTCAGTGGCAAATGTTCTCGATTGTTAACAGTAATCTTTACCGAGCAATGAAGTTTTGAAAGTTGAACTCTTATTAGAATTTTTTTTTTTAATCATATGTTGTGAGTCCGGTATGTGTAATTCCTGAAAGCAAAGAGACAGTGAAACGGTAAGGGGCATAAGTAATTTCACCCTAGAGTTTAGACAACTAGAGTAGCGACCCATCTCCGCATCTTGGGTCTGTGTGCTCATGCTCCGAATCTCCACCAACATTAGTCAGCTGACCTTTCATGACGTCACCATTTGCTAACCACAGGTTCTATGGAGAAGAGAATCTGGCCAGTAAATAGAAGGAATGAAATGAAATGAGGCAGGGAACAGTAAACAATAAACAGTTAATAAGTGGGGTAACGTTTGTTCCCATAAGAAAACCTTACACAGAGTAACTTTTATTCAAGACTGGCACAGCCTTTTAAACTTGAATAAAATCGGAAATGAATAAAGTCAGACAAAATACATAGACGAACAATTTAATAGTGGGGGAAAAAACAAGCGCAGCCCCCCCCCCCCCCCCCCCCCCCCTCCTCCTTAAGTCCAAAACTTTGCCAAGTCATTGCTATGAAGACAGTTCAGTTGTTGGCCTGCGCTTGTTTTTTCCCCCACTATTTGATTGTTCGTCTATGTATTTGTCTGACTTTATTCAAGTTTAAAAGGCTGTGCCAGTCTTGAATAAAAGTTACTCTGTGTTAGGTTTTCTTATGGGAACAAACGTTACCCCACTTACTTACAGTAAAAAGAAGCAAAACTTGTACCAGAGAGATATGAGCAGATCACTCTGGATTTCCTTCGCTTATTGGGCGTCGTTAGTGATGTGACATCAAGCAGAAAAGGCGTTATCCAAGCTGTACACTACGCAAGCGTTGTTTGTCTATGACAGATTGTTTTTTGTTTAGGTCCGCCAATGATTTTCTTTTTCTTTTTTTTTTAATGTTTGACGCACCTCTGTGGCTTGTCTGTTGGCAAGATTACGCAGAAACTGCCGTGCCTATTTTGAGAACAGCTGAGAGAAAGATGGAATGTAAAGAAGGACGAAGCCGTTAAGTTTGTACAGATGCGGATCAAAGGGCAATAATTCTGGATTTCTTTTAAATTTCCTGTCAGACTGACAGACTGCAGCCTGTTGATGTATTACAGATGGGAACACTGACATGAACGCCAATAGACTCTCTAGTACGGAACGCATGACACTACTCCTTTCACTCGTCTGAACCAGACCCTGGTCCTAACCCAAACTCTGGCCCAAACCCGAACCTAATCTATTCGAACATTAGCCTAACCTTGAATGTGCCTTTGTTTGAAAAAAAGAAAAGCAACTTGATTGTTGATTGTGCATGCAGTGAGGGAGTAGGGGTGGGGTGGAGGTGTGTGTGTGTGGGTGGGGGGGGATGGGCGGGGGGGGGGGGGGGGGCAATGGAGTTGGTCTCATCCTTTCTCTATCCTTTGATGAAGGTATTGCCGGTGTCTTTGATTGCCCAGTCAAAGAACAATGCCTCACTATTCCAAGGCCATGACCCCGTGTGTGGGGCAATGTCACTAAACCGGTATAATACATGCCTGTCTGCTGATCCAACGTTTTGTTAGTATTTGATCGACGCCTGCAGCATGGATAATAATAATGGCGACAATAATCTACGCGCAGAAGCTACCATATAATCCGTGGCCTGCAGAGTGCATATTTCTGTAGGCTGTTTGCATTTCGTGTCGTTTTGTTGGGTAATCCGGCGGCCGATTGCAGCGCGCTGCTTTAATGCGCTCGACTTGGTCCTTGCAAGCACCTTGCACGGACACCGACTGTATGACAGCATCGAGTTATATTTCTGCTATACTTTGCATGCCAGGTCTGCTTGCCTGTCAATCTACTTGCCTCATTGAGAAGTCTTGTTCTTCGTGGCCCAGTTCAGTTTTCATTTCCCCACCTAGTCAGCTACATGACGGTCAAGTCGACAACAATGGGCCCTTCTGAACCGTCACCACGTAGAAAAAAAGAAGAGAGACCCCCCCCCCCTCTTGTCATGGGACGGGTGGAGAGGGAAGGGGAGGGAGGGGAATCTTATACACGCAAAATGTCCAATGACTGGCAACACGTCGGTTTATGATACTGCTGTCCCAAAAGCGATTAAGACTGCACTGGCCAGCCTGAATGCCTAGATATCAGACCAAAAATAATAAGTCAATGCAATAAAGAATACATAAACTGTTATACCAGTAAATAGCTCTTCAGAAAGGACAAGTGTGCACATACCAGTGGTCAAATTCAGACTATACACCTAGTCGCAATATTACGAACAAAGAAAAGAAAAGCAAAATCTATGCTAGCCTACTATACAGCAAATGACCGGAAAAAAAACACAGCAAAAAGCTTTCTCGACCAAAGGTAGATGAAAGGATAATAAAGACAGGAAAAAAAAGATTACGACCGCTTAGACAAATTTTTAAAAAAGGCAAAGAGATTGATGGAAAAAATCAAAGAACTGCACAAAATGTTGTAGAATACTGAAATAAAGTTTACACTGACAAAATCCATCGCCATGAGGTGAATAAAAATGCTCACGCCTGAGGACTTTCTGCAACGAAGACAAAGGCAGAAAAATAGAGGACGATGGTAAGCACTGGAGAGAGAGAGAGAGAGAGAGAGAGAGAGAGAGAGAGAGAGAGAGAGAGAGATGAAAATGAAATAAAATTTCAGTTAGGATAGGCTACAATCCCTTCCGATGGAGGATTGCATTAAAGCTCAGCACGAATAAGAGAGAGAGAGAGAGAGAGAGAGAGAGAGAGGAGAGAGAGAGAGGAGAGAGAGCAGATTACTGGCTGACACAGAAATTCCAGAACACGGGTATACAATTTATTCGGGGTAGGATGGAGAAGGGAAGGGAGAGGGCGGAGACGTGAGGAGGCGGTGGTTGTGGCAGTCTACGTTTAAGCCTGAACACTGAAGTCGAATCTTTTTTGATGCTCCATTAAACATTTGCTGAGCAGCAGAGCATGTAATCATATGCCTACGTAATCAAGGATTACGCGATCACTCAAACGAGGGGGAAATGAAAATCCTATTCTGAGCAAGAACTGAACAGACGGAGATTTGTGGATTTGCTTTGACCAGGTCTACATAATGCGTATATTCAGCTGTCATGAGTAGACCATTCTTGTAAGAGTTGGGCTTGAGCCAGAGTTCTCGGCCTTTACAAGTATGGTCAATCTCGTTCCCGTTATAATGAGGTCGATCTGCTCACAGTAGCACATGCCCGCAGGCACCGGTCAAGCATAATACCCAGGTGGAATCACTGTCACTCCTAAATCACCTGTGTCTATCCCTCCCTCACATACACACACAACGCACGCACGCACACACACACATACACACACGCATGCACGCAGGCACGCGCGCGTGCGTGCGCGCGCGCACACACACACAACACACACACACACACACACACCACACACACACACACACACGCACGTATACACACGCACGCGTGCGCGCGTCCTCACGCACACGTTGTGCATTATTATTGTTTGTTTTCCGGGTGGAGCAGGAGGTCGGCAAGAATGTAAGAAACTTCTTTACTGGATTTACATACTCCCCCCCCCCCCCCCCCCCGAAAAATCTGCCTCTTCATGCAATAACAAAACATGGAGAAAAATCCAGTTACACCTTCAGTTATAATCCCGTATACAGAGCAGTCATGTAAACTAAGTATCAAATAGTTTGTAGGATTTCTAACGACTATCGATTACACTTTCTCTTTTTTAATGAAGACGGTTCGATGTCTCCAAAGAAAACTGTGAACAAAGTAAAACGCAGTGACAGTTTCCAAATCATACAGAGTAGCCGTTGTTGTTTCTTGATCTAGAGGTGTTCTTCTTGTTGACCTTAGGTTACCACGAGCGCGCGCGTGCACCCACGCACGGACGCACAACACACACACACACACATACACGCACAACACTAACGCAGGCATGCAATCACACACACACATACACGCACGCACTCTCTCTCTCTCTCTCTCTCTCCACACACACACACACACACACACACACACACACACACACACACACACACACACACACACACATACACACACGCGCGCGCGCGCCACACACGCAAGTAACAGGAGTTTCTTCATTTCGTTCTTCCACACCCATAAGTACAAACACTGCCACGTACTGTATGAACATATACCTGCTCTTGCTATGATGTGATTTGTTTTAAGAACGAAATGTTGGCACAAGTTTGCAAAAGCCGCATGTTTAAATTTCTTAACCTGGATCTCACCATTACCTACACAAAGTCCGTTTTCCTTTTATCAATTCATTTGTTTTTATTCCCTTTTCATCATCATAGGGGGCTAAATCCAGTAGCGTCTGATTTTGCATGTAGCCTACGTTACAAAGGCTTAATGTTTGTTACTCTCAAATGTGTCTTTGTGGCTATGAGTTGTTATGGAATAAAAACTTGTACTGAGTCCGATTAGGTAATCCCATCCCAATAGCCAGGAATGCAGGCACGACAGTTTCGTGAACTTGTCACATAAGAACACGACAGAATCTAATGGCAGGGACGGGCGAGCAGGAATCTTTCATCACACACACACACACACACACACACACACACACACACACAACACCACACACACACAAGCAGGCACGTCAATGTGTAAACTCTTCCTCTCTCAGAACAATACACACACACACACACACACACACACACACACACACACACACACACACACACACACACACACACACACACGGACGCACGCATGCACGCGCACGCGGACACACACACACACACACATCAATGTGTAAACTCTTTTTCTCTCTCTCAGAACAAAACACACACGCACGCACGCACGCACGCACGCACGCACGCACACACACCACACACACACACACACACACACTACATTTGGTCACCCTACAGATTCGATAAATAACTGACATACAATTTGTGAACAGCCGCCAACTAATCAACTATAATGTTTCCGTGTCCTCTTCCGTCTCCTGTAACATTAACAACAACATCAATAAAAACAGTACCAAGACTTCATCTGAATATTCACAACGCAGGTAGCAACGCTTCTGTTCGCGCATTCAAATGCATCTATTCACACAGCATCCAGCACAAGAACCCCCCCCCCCCCCACCCCCACACTCCACCCAATACTCTATAAAAAAAAAAGAAAAAGTGTACGACCTTTCCATGTACGACGTGCAAATACATCTACGTGCGCAAAGTAGACAAGTCACACCAGCACACAGTTTAATGTTCCGTCGGGTTTTTTTTCATTGTTTGACATCGACTACTCGAAGTAGACGCCATAGCACTGCACCACGGCGAAGACGGACTTGTTGTTGTAGGTGACGGAGGCCTGGCTGTCCAGGGAATGGTCCCACACACATCGGCTGGCCATCTGCATGCCCTGCTGCGACTGCTGACCAAGGGTCACCTGCAATAACAAACAAAACGAAACATCAAACAATTCAGTTTAGTCTTATGAACAAACTGAATGTGCGCTTTAGAGAAACCAAACGCCACACTATTCAATCCAGTCTTATGAACAAACTGAAATGCGCTTAGAAACCAACGCCACACTATTCAATCCAGTCTTAGAAAACTGAATTGCCTTTAGAGAAACAAACGCCACACTATTCAATCCAGTCTTTACGAGCAAACTGAAGTGCGCTTTAGAGAAACCAAACGCCACACTATTCAATCCAGTCTTAAACAACTGAAGTGCGCTTTAGAGAAACCAAACGCCTCACTATTCAATCCAGTCTTACGAACAAACTGAAAGTGCGCTTTAGAGAAACCAAACGCCACACTATTCAATCCAGTCTTATGAACAAACTGAGAGTGCGCTTTAGAGAAACCAAACGCCACACTATTCAATACAGTCTTATGAACAAACTGAGAGTGCGCTTTAGAGAAACCAACGCACACTATTCAATCCAGTCTTATGAAAACTGAAAGTGTGCTTTAGAGAAACCAAACGCCACACTATTCAATCCAGTCTTACGAGGAAACTGAGAGTGCGCTTTAGAGAAACCAAACGCCACACTATTCAATCCAGCTCTTACGAACAAACTGAAAGTGCGCTTTAGAGAAACCAAACGCCAAACTATTCAATCCAGTCTTACGAACAAACTGAATGTGCGCTTTAGAGAAACCAAACGCCACACTATTCAATCCAGTCTTACGAAAAACTGAATGTGCGCTTTAGAGAAACAAAACGCCGCACTATTCAATCCAGTCTTACGAAAACTGAAAGTGCGCTTTAGAGAAACCAAACGCCACACTATTCAATCCAGTCTTACGAACAAACTGACAGGTGCATTTTAGAGACCCTAGACTTCTACGTACGTCAGCCGGATCCTGCATTTGTCCTTACATTCGCATCCGCACCAAATTTCATGCAGGTAAGTCATTCCCTTTGGGCCGCATTTCCATCTTTTTACCAGGTTTGATCTGATTGTTTCAGTTAATCTGCGTTATCTCGCTGACAAATAAACCAACCAACTGGCACGGGTGAAAACATAACATTCTTGATGGATGAAATAATTCGTTTTAGAAACTTTTTTTTCAACATTTGTACATGAACACTTTGGGGTCTCTCTCTCTCTCTCTCTCTCTCTCTCTCCTCAGGCTCGCTTTCAAAGATTACTGAAACATCTCTTTTCACCCTCTGTCCAAAACCTTTTTGGACAGGGCTTCTGTTTTCATGTAAATCAACGGTTGTGACGTCATGTCATCTCCCGGAAACTGATTTAATAGTCTGCTTCATCTACATGAATTAAAAAAACAAACAACATCTGTGACGTCATAGTAAGCCTCTCTGTACCTGGCGTCGCAGTGTGCGTTTTAACGAAATCATCTACTTCCTCTGATCAAAAAATGGTGAGTTCATGGTCTGCCTCACTGTGACCTCCCGCCTTGGCTTAAGGCTGTGTCAGGCCAATTGACATAGGCTAGAACACCAAGGCTACATCAAAATGTTGTTATGCTCTACATAGTTATGCGGGGATTGTCTTCAGTTGTGACAAGCTCCTAGCATAACATTATCAGTCTCCACAATCCCCCGAAGTCGGAGTGTGGCTGCCCACGTGGCGGGGTAATCAAAAACGGTCACACACGTCATGTTCTCATCCCCAGCTGATGCATTTGTACCATAGTGTTCAAGTACTTCGGCTGTTTGGATGATCCCTGGAATCTTGGTCAGGGTACGACGACGACAACGACCGACAAGAACAACAACAACAGCAACAACTGTGACCTCATAGTCTGCTCCATACAGACAAATATCATCTGCCTCACAACTGTGACCTCATAGTCTGCTCCATACAGACAAATATCATCTGCCTCACAACTGTGACCTCATAGTCTGCTCCATACAGACAAATATCATAGTCTGCTCCATACAGACACATATCATCTGCCTCACAACTGTGACCTCATAGTCTGCTCCATACAGACACATATCATCTGCCTCACAACTGTGACCTCATAGCCTGCTCCATACAGACAAATATCATCTGCCTCACAACTGTGACCTCATAGTCTGCTCCATACAGACAAATATCATCTGCCTCACAACTGTGACCTCATTGTCTGCTCCATACAGACAAATATCATCTGCCTCACAACTGTGACCTCATAGTCTGCTCCATACAGACAAATATCATCTGCCTCACAACTGTGACCTCATAGTCTGCTCCATACAGACAAATATCATCTGCCTCACACTACCTGAGAGATGACACGGTACCGCTGCCAGCGGAACTCCTTGACTCGTGTCTGGATCTCTGAGGCCAGCTGCTTGGTCAGCTCCTGGCACGTGACGGGGTCATAGGTCACGTCCTTCAGCCTCTCCTCCAACACTTCCCTCATCAGACTCTCCACCCGCCAAGACTGGAACTTCTCCTCGTTCTGTGGGCAGAAAGGTTCCTGACGTTGACGTGTCGTTGTTGTGCGAAGTGGTGGTCGTGGATTCACACACACGCACACGCGCACGCACGCACGCACGCACACGCACACACACACACACACACACATGCACACACACGCGCGCGCGCACTCACACACAAACACACACACATACCTACCTCACTCCACACACACACACACACACACACACACACACACACACACACACACACACACACACACACAATCTCTCTCTCACGCTCCACACACACACACACATACACATACTCGCGCGAGCGCGCGCATACACACACACACACACACACACACACACACACACACACACACACACACACACACATAGTCTGTTCATCTTTGTAGATGATTTTACAGATAAAATTGAATACTGTACTGTGTAGTCAGTACAACATGATTATCAATAGAATACGCGCGCGCGCGCGCACACACACACATACACATACAGGAAGTCTGTTCATCTTTGTTGATGATTTTACTGAGAAAATTGCATACTATGCTGTGTAGTCAGTACAGCAATGCTTATCAATAGAATAGGCGCGCGCGCGCACACATCCACACACGCGCGCGCGTGCACGCGCACTCCTACGCGCGCGCTCGCACACAGACACACACGCACGCACGCACACACACACACACACACCACACACACACACACACACACACACACACCCACCCACCACACACACACGCACGCACGCACGCACGCACGCACGCACGCACGCACGCACGCACGCACGCACGCACGCACGCACGCACGCACACACACACACACACACACACACACACACACACACACACACGCCCCCACCCCACCCCACCACCACCACCACCTCCTTTACAAAACAAAAAATAACACCCCCCCAAAAAAAAAAAACAACAAAAAACCGAAACAAACAAAAACGAAACAAAACATAACCAAAAAAAAAAAAAAAGGTGGGAAAAAGGGGTGTGTGGGGTGGGGGTGGACGTGAGGAGATGGAGTTCGGTGGGGGGGGCTGGGTTAGAAATGGGTGATGGTACAACAATAAACGACCGATCGGACCATGACAAAGATGACTGGCCGTTTTCACAACGGAACAGTTAGAAGTCAACTTTTCCCACGTCTTAACGCTTGCAACCCGGCAAGGCATGGTCAACGTCTTCAGTGGTGGTGGGGACTGTCCACTGACGTAAGACCACTCGTCATTGCTATTACTTTAAGGTATTGATGATGGCGGAATGGCAATGTTGCTTATCGCCCAGCCGACCGCAAAGGGTAATATCAGGGCTGATGATGATGATGATGGCGCTTGGCGGAAACAGTGGTTTTGGCTTCAATGTGGTTGTTGATAATGATAATAATACTGCTGCCGATGTTTTTTTTTATTTTTTTTAAAATTTTTTTTACTATTCGTTTCATTATGCCCATCGCTCCCGGTGGATCATAGGCCATCAACGACCCTTCGCCATCACACTCTGTTCTGGGCTGTTCTGGTCATTCCAGTCGGGATGGAGGCCCTTCCTTGCCCAGGTGAATGTTTTGGTTCGTTGTCGTCGATGCTTCTGTAACTGGTCTTTTTTTACAGGTAGGGTTATTAGCCCTACGCAAACCCCTTTATCCTCGGGGCGAGGTGGTCCTGCCTTAGTCGTCTCTTACGACATGCATGGCAGGGCAGTGGGTCTATTCTATGCCCAACCCACAGGGCGGTTTTCTACTATTACAATTCTTTTATTTCTTCTTTTCTTTAATCGGTATTTTAAAAAAAAAAAGAAAAAACGCTTTATTTCCAAACTCAGAGAATATAAACCAGACTTAATGAACACAAATACAAATGCATATTCGATTAAGTACAACGAAATGAGTGGACATAATTCATTAACAAGTAATCACGGTTGTTTGTACATCAAATCACAGATTTATGAACAAGATAGTATATAACTAACAGTCATATTCGATTAAGTACAACGAAATGATTGGACATGATTCATTAACAAGTCATAACGGTTGTTTGTACATCAAACCACACATATTTATGAACAAGATAGTATATAACTAACAAAGTCATATTCGATTAAGTACAACGAAATGATTGGACATGATTCATTAACAAGTTATAACGGTTGTTTGCACATCAAATCATAATCATTTATGAACAAGATAATAATTAACAAAGACATAAAAGAATTATTTTGAATTACAAGTTTAATTCATCGATAGCGCCCCTCCTCCGTCATCTTTTGTACGACTCCATACCATTTTCTATAAGAACTGGGAGTACTTTAGAATGGGAACGAAGAAATGCTGTGTGTGTGTGTGTGTGTGTGTGTGTGTGTGTGTGTGTGTGTGTGTGTGTGTGTGTGTGTGTCCGTGGTCAAAATGTGTTCCACTCGCTCCAGACAAAACTACGGGGCCGATCTTTCTGAAAATGTGTAGGTATGTTCATTATGGGCCACGGATGATGCCCGATGTTTTAGTTTACCGCGTACCGCTACAGCCGTTACTAACGGCTGTAACGGCCTGTAACGGTTTTTCTTCTTTACGGAATATCTCAGAAAGTACTTGGCCGATCTTTGTAAAAATGAGCAGGTACGTTCATTATGGGTCACGGATGATGCCAGATGTTTTAGTTTACCTCGTTATAGCCGTTACTAACGGCTGTAACGGCCTGTAACGGTTTTTCTTCTTTTATGGAATATCTCAGAAAGTACTTGGCCGATCTTTCTGAAAATTTGTAGATATGTTCATTATGGGTCACGAATAATGCCCGATGTTTTAGTTTACCGTTATAACCGTTACTAACGGCTGTAACAGCCTGTAACGGTTTTTCTTCTTCATGGAATATCTCAGAAAGTACTTGGCCGACCTTTATGACAATTAGCAGGTATGTTCATTATGGATCACGGATGATGCCTGATGTTTTACTTTGCCCCGTTATAGCCGTTACTAACGGCTGTAACGGCCTGTAACGGTTTTTCTTCTTTATGGAATATCTCGGAAAGTACTTGGCCAATTTATAAGCGGCTTGGATGATCTTGTGACAAATCGGAGCCTCTGTCCATATGTAAGTGATGTAATGCTGAAAATGGATTAAACAACCGTTAAAAACCGTTATTCTGCCGTTATTTCTTAGATATGGGTGGATTTTAATGAAATTTGGTACACAGAAAGGTTATCACACACAAATGGCACTTCCATGCAGTGTTTCAAAATCTGATCGTTAAAAACCGTTATTCTTGACATATTGTCCGATTTGGATGAAATTTGGTATGTACACAGGCTTTAGCCCAGTGAGGACTAAAATACCGGTTTCAAAAGTGTATATCGGTTATATAACCGATAAACCGTTATTTTGCCGTTATTTGTTATATGTTGGTGGATTTTAATGCAATTTTGTATATAGAAAGGTCATCACACACAAATGGCACTTCCATACAGTGTTTCAAAATCTGACCGTTAAAAGCCGTTATTCTTGACATATTGTCCGATTTGGGTGAAATTTGGTATGTACACAGGCTTTAGCCAAGTGAGGACTAAAATACCAGTTTCAAAAGTGTACATCGGTTAAATAACCGTTTAAAACCGTTATTTTGCCTTTATTTCTTATCTCATAAAGCACTTGGCCGATTTTAAGCGGTTTGGAAAACTGGGAGTACGTTTATATGCTTTGCATCTTGTTTTTTCTTTTTCTTCTTTTCTTTATCTTTTACTTTTGTATCTGCTGTAAAGTCGTGACTATGACAACATAATCTACGCACATCAAACGAAAAATTCAAAGTAGATCCTAAAAGAAAAAAAAAAGTCATATTTCTTGCACTACATTCAACGAAATCAGTTTGAAACTTGGACGAGAGAGAGAGAGAGAGAGAGAGAGAGAGAGAGAGAGAGAGAGAGAGAGAGAGAGAGAGAGAGAGAGAGAGAGAGAGAGAGCAAAGGATTTAAAACTGAGCCCTGTCTTAATACAGTAAAAATTCTCAGTCATTTTTGGTCACCACTTTGACAGCTGTGACAAGAGTTCTGTGCAAAGAAGCCGATGTTTTGAACATGTTTACGTGGATTTCTCTTTTCTGTGGTGCGAAGCATAGTAGTTATGCCTGTACATGTCATCAACGCTTTAGAGTAATCCACGAAGATTGTGTAAAAGCGACCTGAATGTTAAAAAAAAAAGTTTCTGAACCGTTGAAATGCCTAAGATTTATTAGTTCAGGGAGGACATGAGGATGAGCGTGCTCTTACTACTTACCAGTGTGCAGTTCGATGAACGAGAAAATTACAATACTTTTCCTGTTCTGCTGTACAAAGTACAGGCTCCTTTCAGAGTGCCTTGCATCCTTCGTGCCTATTATATCTACACCCCACGCACACGCGCACACATAAAAGCAAGCGCGCGTGCAAAACACAACACACACACGCACCACACACACACACACTTACACACACACACACGCACGGACACACACACACACACACACACACACACGCAAGAGCGCTCGCGCACACGCACGCACGCACTGTGTGTGTGTGTGTGTGTGTGTGTGTGTGTGTGTGGTGTGTGTGTGTGTGTGTGTGTGTGTTTAGAATAAAGGCGATGGGGACTTACCACCGCACTGCCAGCCACACTGACCTGCGGTTTCATCCGGTAAGAGTTCTCCTGCTTCACGTGCATGGGCCGGCTACTGTCCGGAGCGTCTGACCCGTCCTTGCCGCCGGCCAGCCTGAGGCGCCCTGGGGCCCCTGGGGTCAGCCTGGTGATCGTCCGCCGACGAGTCGTCGACACCTGGCTCGGGCGCATCAGGTCAGCCATGTTTTCGCTCGCTTCCTTTCCCTACTCGCAGCTCCCCTAGCCTCACGAAGCAAATCCTGGCAGCCCCTTACCCGCAGAACACACGCTCGTGCACGTCCTCACACAACAGACACTCAGTGCTGATATGATCCTTGATGGACGAGCGCATGGACGTTCTCAGCTCCTCGATCGTTTCAATGGTTAAGAGTCCTCTCAGTCCCGCGGCTGAGCAAACTGACAGGACCCTCGACTCTAAGGATACGTGGTTGCTTCAAAACTAAAGGGAAACAAGTCCTTGCAGTTCTTTGCTGTATTGGATTTTTGACAAGTCCTCGCCGCTGTTAGCGTTGGGAGTTCAACACGTTGTTATTGTTGTTTTGTTCAAAGGACAGATCTTTATATCTCACTTGAGCTCGGACGCCAATTCCTGGGTATCCTGCACACACACACAAAAAGATTGAAAATATGTCAATTTTGGCTTTAATCTTTAGGAGAGAAAAGCTGTGTGGAGACGAAGTGGGAGGGTATATGGAAAACATGAGGAAGAAAAGGGAGAGAAAGTTTGTGGGAAAGTGAAACTGGAGAGTGAAGGGAACAGACAACATTAAAAGCAGAGAAAGAGACAAAAGCGATGTAAGACTTTCTTGGTTTTATATTGTATGATCCAAAGGACCACACACTTACATAATTATTCTCTTTCTCTCTAACAAATACACACTGGAGAGAGAGAGAGAGAGAGAGAGAGAGAGAGGAGAGAGAGAAGGAGAGAGAGAGAGAGAGAGAGAGAGAGAGAGAGAGAGAGAGAGAGAGAGACGATATATTGAGGGAAATCTTGGCTAAGGTAAGAAAAAGTAAACAGAAAATAACGAACAAGTAGGGAAACTCTTGCTCCAACGAGGAAATAAAGACACGCGCCTGTAACTCTAAACGGACGCTGCTTACGACCGAATCGCCTACCAGAAATGCCAACACAGAACACACAAAACAAACAAGAAGACATCCCCCCGATATATAGAAGATATTGTTGATGTAGCATGTCCTCTGGCATCTACTGGACCATTCTTTTTTCTTTCCTAAGTTGAAAGTTGACGTGATGGGAAAGATTTGAACGGATGGAATGTGACCTGATAACGAAGCCAGTAAAGTTTGGTGCATATATCCATGTTGCAGATGTAGACCAAAGGGCAGATCCAGATCTAGAGTGCAAAATAAAGCATACGCACGCACGTACGTACGCGCGCACGCACACACGCACGCACGCACGCACGCACGCACCACGCACGCACGCACGCACACACACACACACACACACACACACACATCACGCACCGTACTGACCCAACTAAAACCAAACTTAGTGGGCAAATCGGCCCTCGCCCCAAAACGAAATATAATTTGGTGCCGATCCGGATCAAAAGAACAGATCCGGATTCGTTCAGAGCACAATTTAGGGGAAGGAATGAAGTAGGATGGGGTGAGAGTGAGGGAACCGGAACCGGTTTTCACAAAACTTGGTGAAAATAAATGGAACGAGGCTCAAAGACCAACGTAAACCCATTACAGTTTGATACGGGTCTGGATCCGCTCAGGGATCCAGGGCTTATCCAACTTTGGCTGAAGCGAGCACGAAATCGAGTGCCCTTCGAATTTACCTTTTTTTTTCTTTTCGTGTGCCCCACAACAGCCCTGTAGATATTAGCCTTACAGTGAACAGTGTAAATAAGTACCCAACAAACAGCCCTGTAGATATTAGCCTTACAGTAAACAGTGTAAATGAGTACCCAACAAACAGCCCTGTAGAAAGTGGCCTTACTGTAAACCACGTAAACAAATTAACAACACAGATTACAACCGGACAAATGTCTACTACCTCCTACCCAGACCAGACCAAGTAAACATTGTGAGGCTGAGGACGGGCCATTCCAGGCTACACCATCACATGTTCACAAAGTTCCGCATTGGCGAGTCTGCAGTGTGTCCCTGTGGTACAGCCCCAGTGACTGTGGAACACTTCCTACAGGACTGTCCAACACACCATAACCTGAGAGCAGAGACCTGGCCTGCTGACCAACCGATGAGGGAGAAACTCTACGGATCTCTGGAGGGCCTCCGCCGGACGGCAGCCTTCGTCAGTGCATCTGGGGTTCCTGTCCGAGCGAACGACGACGACGACGAAGAAGAAACACCCTGTAGATATTGGCTTTACAGATAACCATGTCAATAACTATCCAACAGAAAGCTGTATAGATGCTGACCCTATAAACAACCATGTACATAACTACCTTATAAACAGCCCTGTAAATATTGGCCTTACAGTCAACCATGTTAATAACTATCCAACGCAAAGCCCCGTCGATAATGACCCTACAAACAACCATGTAGATATTGAGCCTACAAACAGCCATGTAGATACTGACCCTACAAAAAACCCATGTAACTAACTACCCTACAAACAATCCTGTAGATATTGACCTTATAAGTATTTATGTGTATATATAATACAGAACCTAGCCAGAACCTTTTGTTATAGTCTGTACACAGCGCCTATCCTCGGTCGGACACCGAGCTCTAAGCGCATTACAATGCAGACTTTCGTCTACGCAACGGGCTACCTACCTGTTCTGGGAAGGGCTGACCGAAAGCAGCAAAGCCAGCGCTACTACACATTCAGCTGTTTCCCAGTTTCATTCTAATTTCAGTCACTCTCTTTTTCAGACGCACGCGCGCGCGCACGGTGTGTTGTGTGTGTGTGTGTGTGGGGTGTGTGGTGTGCGTGCGGGGCGTGCGTGCGTGCGTGCGTGCGTTTCGGCGTGCGTGTGTGTGTGTGTGTGTGTGTGTGTGTGTGTGTGTGTTTCAGAAGGCTGCATGCAATGTGTATGTGTATCATCCATACCAACGGCCAACTGGTTCTCTTCCCCGCCGTGCAGACAGCGCTAAACACCATGTCAGAGTATTGTGAGAACTAGACTTTGCAGATGAATACTTCCAAAAGTAAAGACTTTTTAGTATCTAACTGTGTTGAAAGTGGAAAAAAATATCCCCCATGTTCTGTATACGGGGCAGAATATGAGGCAGCGTTTGGCTTTCAGTTGTATGGCAGAGCTTCAAGAGCCATGTTTGGACTAATTGGAAATATCAGAAAAGCTAAATTACCATAGAGACTGAATTTGAATTGTTTAATAGAATGACTGTTTCCATATTGTTTTAGGGTTGTGAGGCTTGGTGCTCAACTATGACAAACTATGCAACAGAACTACAGTAACGATTTCATAACACAAAAACTGAACAAAAGCACGCCATCTTGCATGGTGTACGGTGAAAATGGACAATTCCCTTTAAAAATTCAGGCTAAGAGTACAACGTAATCGTAACAATTAAAATCAGTGGATGTTAATTATAGATAAAGCTCTCAAGTATTATACACAGATTTCTGTATGAGCTGCACATACAAGATAAGTATTGTTCAACATTTATCGCTTAAAATAAATGCAACATAAAAATGAACTTGGACTTGGTAGTGGTGTATGGCTAGCCCCGGGTTAATCTTTAATCTGAAAAAAAGAAAAAAAAATCAAAGCAAAAAGTTACAGGAATAAAAAAATCGACATATCAAGCAATGATTTTCCGATTTGATTGCGAAGATGCTTTGTTACTACTATAGAAGTTTAAAAGCAAACTGTCATTTGAAGTGATATTGTCTGAAAGTCTTGTTTACCCGTTCATTCGCTTTAAAAGTCTGTGAACCACAGATTGCCTGTGCAGCAAGGTAGGATTTCATGATAAACCACTTAAGGACAGACTATGCAAAAACCTGCATTGCCAAAGAAGTCGGTGACGTGAATCAAATTTCGTATTAATTTTTTATGTGTCAATTCTTTCAGGATTAACCACTGATAAAAAAAAAAATCTTCAAACGCCGAAAAATCTTGAAATTTCATTAGCTGTTTAACATCCCAAAACAAACCCACGTAAACAAAACTTGTAACTTTTCTGAATGTAATTATGAATGCCCTTTTAAATCGACCCTTCGTAAAAGTGTTACTGTATCTAGCGTCTTTCCTTTGCGCAAAATTTTCCAGCATTTTTTGTTAATATAAGATCATATAGAATAAATATTACATTTTCACTATGCTTTAATGAAAGTATACGCGAGGTTTTCTTGAAAGAAATTCTTGCCTTGCCTTGCCCACAATTACGCTCTCCGCCGCGTCTCTGTCCACTGAGACACTGGCAGACACATAGCACTTTGCTCACACCACCACAAGAGAATGGCAGCCCCCCAAGAGAGAGAGAGAAAAGAGAGGAAAGAGGAGAGGAGAGAGAGAAGAGAGAGAGAGAGAGAGAGAGGGGGAGAGAGAGAGAGAGAATAAAAAAAACAACAACAAACCCCCACGTAGTTGTTATAAGCTTGTGAAAGGATAGGATTTTTCAGTGCTACCTGCCAAAGAGTTTTGGTTAAAGGGGCGTGGCCAAGTTGATAGGGGAAGAATTCCAAACCCATGGCAAACAGAGGGAAAAAGGACCGGTGGTCGTATATAATTACTGTCGCCGTGGAATTGTATCGCAGCGATAGCATTTCACGTGAAATAATTGTTGCAGCGACAATAATTGCTGTAAAAAAATGTCGCGCGACAAACTTTTCACGAAAATGTCCCTAGAATATTGTAGCTGTCCATAAAATGCAGTAAATTTCCCGGGAATAACTGTCGCGCGACACGATTTTATGAGCGACAGTATGATATACGACACCGGGAGCTAAATGAACGACTTAGGCAAGACGTCAGGGGCAAGCGCTCTGTTTGATCGTCCTTCCCATGATTATGTCTTCGGCTGTCCCAATGGTAAGGAAAAAGGAGAAGGTGTACCGTATACGTACCCTGGTCTGAGCATACCAAGGTATTAGGAAAAAGCTTAGAAGGCACTCTGTCGCGCGCGCGCGCGCACACACACACAATACGCACGCACGCACGCATACACGCGCGCGCGCGCGCACACACACACACACACACACACACACATTATCTCTCTCTCTCTCTCACACACACACACGCCCCTTCTAAGGGGGCTTGGCCCTACTGGAATACAATGTCGCATAGTGTCGTGTCGTGTCGTGTCGTGTCGTCTCTCTCTCTCTCTCTCTCTCTCTCCTCTCTCTCTCTCTCTCTCTCTCACACACACACACACACAACACCCACGCACGCACCTGTGCACGTGCGCACGAACACACACCTAATGTCAAAAACAGTAAAAGAATTGGTTGAATATTTGATAGATTAAAAGATTAAATGATGGACCAATACAGCTTCACTTAATAAATGAACTACAGTTGATCAAATAACCAGATAATGGATGATTTATTTCAAGAAAAATGAATCGATAATTAAGGGAATGAAAGAACATCTTGTGATCGACAGTTTAATGTATTCGACTTTGGTCGCATTTAATAGGCCTAAATTACTGTTTTTGTTCCGATTTGTAGAAATTGCACGAAGATGCATATCTCGTGAACAATATGGCTTCAAACGAGAGTGGATCGAGTTTTGTGTGGTAGGAATGAAAAGATTTGACAACAACGTGTCTGGAATTTAAAAACAAAATGGAAAATCAGTTTTCAAGTAGCTGTATGAAAAAAAATCAACAACAAAAAATGCATTGTGTAGCGCACACTCACCACATCCCCCCCCCCCCCCCCCCCCATACACACTCGCCACACAGTGTACGCACGCGTGCGCTCGTGAAAAACAAAACAAAACAAAAAATTGTTGGCAAAAACAAAAATCAATTTGTAGTAAAAAAAAAAACCAAAAAAAAAACCGTGGGCGAAAATGACCTTAGGCGAAACGAATGACAGCAAAACGAAGTGTCCTCCCCCCCCCCCCCCCCCCCCCCACCTGGAATTTGTCCATTTTTATTTGCTTTTGTGCTACTGGTATCAACACCGCGATCTACAACTGTTGCTTTCGCATGACGTCATCCGCTTTCTTTTCTTTAAAAAAAAAATCTCTTGTGTACTCAACGCAATTAGGAGGGAAAAAAAAAACACACACGCTGAATCCCAACAGAATTTGCTCACAAATAATGAGTTACGTTAGTCCTACACTTCTGAGACCGTGCAGAAGTTGTCTTGTATGACCGTGGGTGCACTAAGTACAAGCAAAACACATAATTAAACAACAGCTAAATGCGCAGTCGGTTACCGATCAAGACCATATTACTTCTCTTAAGCTCAATTTTTGTTTATAAATTAAACCAATTAGGTATGTGCCAAACGCATACATTACAGTAATTGGTGTAGTTTCCTGGGTACGTGTATTATCTGCTGGGCCAACATCACGTTGCGCCTCTTGTCGTAACATAATTATGTACGAATTGACATCCACGAGTCATGCCCATAAACATAAAACCTCACAGTCCACGACGCACATGCGGATTGGATGAATCCCGACCGTATAATCCAGTCTTCCCTTTTGGAACTGACTACACACTAAACTGTGGTTTAGAACTGGTGAACAGTGGAGTGGAACTGGTCAAAGGTGGATTGGAACTGGTCAAAGTGGACTTGGAACTGATCAAAGGTGGACCGGAACTGGTCAAAGGTGGATTGGAACTGATCAAAGGTGCATTGAACTGAGTCAAAGGGGATTGGAACTGGTCAAAGGTGATTGGAACTGATCAAAGGTGGACTGGAACTAGTCAAAGGTGGATTGAACTGATCAAAGGTGGATTGAACTGATCAAAGGTGGACGGAACTGATCAAAGGTGGACCAATGGGAACTGATAAAGGTGGACTGGAAACTGATAAAGGTGGATGGAACTGGTCAAAGGTGGATTTGAACTGGTCAAAGTGGATTGGAACTGTCAAAGGTGGATTGGAGAACTGATCAAAGGTGGACTGGAACTGGTGAAAGGTGGATGAATGATCAAAGGTGGACGGAACTGGTCAAAGGTGGATTGGAACTGATCAAAGGTGGTTGGAACTGATCAAAGGTGGATTGGAACTGTGTCAAAGGAGGATTGGTACTGATCAAAGTGATTGGTACTGACAGGTGGATTGGAACTGATAAAAGGTGGATTGGAACTGATCAAAGGTGGATTGGAACTGGTCAAAGGGTTTGAAGAAGAAGAAGATGCTTCTTCAAAGAACTCTACAAGGAAATGTTCGGTCAGCACTGAGAACAAGAAGTCAGAGCCTATGAAATCCAAGATGCTTAGAAGAATTTGCTTCCAACGGTAGCATCTTTGACAGTGCTGTTCAACACCGTTCTACCCTTACCTCCAGTCTGTCAACAGTAGGCCAATTTGATCAACAGGACAGTGTGAGTACCAGCGTAAAATTTTTATGTGATCGGATCGTGGCACTGGAGAAGAACATAGAAAATCTAATAAACATCATCTTAAGCTTGCAGAAAAATCATAATGAGGATAAGACTGGAAAAGTAGTGCCGTCTTCTCAGCAAGCTCTGTCTTACTCTGATGCCGTTAAAACACCAGTATCGGCCTCACCAGTTGTTACATCTGAAAGCGGTCCAAAATCAAGTACGATAGGCCAACACAAAAATCCACTTAAAAATAAAAGCAAAACCCATCCTTCTGAATCAAAACAAAAGAATATAAAGTCCTCTGACGCTATCGTGCGGATGACGCAGCAAGGATGATGTCATCTTCTCAACAAAAGAAAGAAGTTTCTCCGGGTTACCAGTGGTTAGTCGTAGATCTAGACCTAGATCTACAAGAGATTTTCAGACGAAGCCAGAAATAGGCCTACCCACTGTCGCTATTATCCACGATTCCATTCTCAACGGCGTGCAGCCAAAACGACTGGGCTTATCTTACGGCCTTCATGTCCGAAAGCGAAAATCGTCATCAATCGAGGACATTGGAAAGGCTGTGGAAACATGTAATGATGCTGATGCTTTTGTTCTCCACTGTGGTATCAACACTCTAAAACATAACACTGCCCAGGCTGCCAGCAAGATGTTCACCGACGCAGTACGCAAGATACAGACTGACCATCCCCATGTGAAGCTGGTCATCAGTAAGGCTTCTTCAGTGAAAGACTCTTTTCTAGAAGCAAGAAGACACTTATTTAACGCCTTGGTCTTCTCTGAACTTGTCGACAAGAACAACGTTACCTTTGTCAGTCACGAGAACCTGCTGCAGAGAGCCCTTCGAGACCAACTACACCCAAACCAGCGAGGGTCGTCTGTGCTGGCAGGAAATTTGGGCAGGCATCTCCAGGGCCTGTTTTGGGAAAAGCCAGGCAACATGCAAGGCCCAGATACCAGTATCCCAGTGGCTTTTATGACTGGAGGGGGTGTGGTACACCAGCTGGGACTATCCATAAAATGCCCTGTGTTTGCAACATACAGCTGTGCAATGAGTGTGTGTGTGTGTGGAGAGGGGGGGGGGGGGGGGGAGTGCGTGCGTGTGCGTGTGTGAGTGCGCGCGAGCGCGCGCGCGAGCGTGTGTGTGTGCGCGCGCGCGCATGCATGCAGTAGGACGTGAAGAAAAAGCAAGTGTGCATTTGTGTGTATTTGGTGTAAGTTGAGAGTTTTTGGTAGGTTGTGTGTGTGTGTGTGTGTGTGTGTGTGTGTGTGTGAAAGAGATAGAGGGCACAGCTCTTATATGTTGTGAAGATCTAATGAAAATACCACGATCAGTATATTGGATTCCCTTATATCCAAGGCGAAAAATGCACGTCGTTTGGTCAGTCTATACTTTGTGAGACACAACATCCCTCTGGAATATTATCTTGTTTGACAGCCAGAGAACTTATTATTGTACAGCTTTGTCTGCTGAATAGACACATTTTTGTATTGTTACATTTTGGTTGTTCACTTTTCTCTCATTTTTTTCACATTTTTGTTTGGCTTGTTTATATTATGAAATGCTCTTTGTCAGAATAACTATGCTCATGAATAGATATTCATATATCGTCCAAGATCTTATCAACTATATTTATAAGTCATATCTTTGTGACAGTAAGGGTATGAAAAATGACAGAAACGACTACAATCTGCATAACTACAGTTATGCCAGTACATTCAGTTTCTTATGGAGCTAGATCCAAACAGCCGCTTCACAGTGTTTCAGTGGAATGCAAGGTCTATTTCCACTAACCTATTATCTTTGAAAGTCATGTTCTAGAGAAAGGCTATAGTGTTTTAGCGCTCCAGTCGTTGAATGTGGAAAAGAAAAAGCTTCCCAATCTTAAGAATTATTACTATCCACCTCTTTACAGTATCAGTGAGGTAAATAAAAAGGTGCAAACTGCTATCTACATTAGACTTGACCTTGAGTTTACAAATATTAGCCCACTTCCAGTGCCGTAGATAAACAAGGTGTGTTTGCTACAGAGCTGTCATCAAAGTAAATAAGGGAATCAGTTTATAATGTTCTGTCTGTGTACTATCCTAATGGTCCTAAAGAGAATGACACAGATTGGTTAAAACATACTGATTTTACAAAGAGGAAGTGGATTATTATGGGTGACTTTAATGCTCATGCGCCCTTTTGGGACACAAGTTGCAATAAAGTGACATCAAATAGATTTGTTTGAAAATATTGTTGATTCAAGTTTAATTTTATTAAATGACGGTAGAATTACGAGAATTCCTGCTGTAGTTACTCACAAATCTAGTGGAATAGATCTATCGCTTGTTTCCCCAAATACAGCAGTAAACTATAACTGGTCCACAGTAGAAGATTGTTTAGGGAGTGATCACCTTCCCATTACAATCCTTTTTAATGAAATATATCTGATGAACCGTCTACCACTGAATGTAAAATTCCAAAATTTAACTATAAACTGGCCGACTGGGAAGCCTTTCAAACTTTTCTTCTGTCACAAAATACATCACCAATAGGGATGACGATCTAGATATATTTTATGGTAATTTCTCAAAAGTAGTATTATTAGCAGCTATAACGTGACTCGAGTCCGAGTATTAATATACAGTTTTGTTGCTTCGTTGCTACTGAGTTGGGCTTGCTGCTTGGATCGCCGTCCGATTGTTTATACGTTGCTCTACGTAAACGGAAGTTCATTAATTAGTAATCAAGCATCACTTCCGGTTCGTCAGTATATAAACAATGTGGAACAGATCTACGAGATCGTAAGTCCATTCGATTCTCGTGACATCTCCTTCCTTTGAAATAGATAATCCCATCATCGAAATGTTCATTACTAATTAAATAAATACAGTTTATAGTCTTCAAAGCCCGAAAATGTTTCTTTGTACCAATTCTTTAGCACAGTTTTAAAATAACTTAAAATAAACAAAACTTTCGACATTCTTTCAATTAACTGGCCCCTAACTCTTAGTCTGGAAATTAATTTGAAATTGGAAAAATCCACGGACGAAAGAGTTAGTCTTGATATCGGGCAGGTCGTTCTCACAACACGTCCACTGCGTGTTTGCGCTGTCTTTGGAGTTCTTGGAACACTGTCGTTTCACTGGTAGTTGAACCTGAAGACTGTCTACCAGGATCAGGATCAAGTTGTCCTTGGGTTCTCCGGTTTCCTCGTGCTTGCCCGGTCTCCACGATTGGTTGTACTTGTCCATCGTCTCCCTTGGGGTCTTCAGCTTCACGTGTAGGCTGTTCGGCCCTCCTCAGTTCTCCATCAGCAATAGGAATGGAAATGACATATGGATGAGGATTTTGCGGGACAAGGGAAATAGTAGGTCGTTGACCAGCAACAGGAGAGGATGCTTCTGAGTGGTTTCTGGAACCTTGATGCATCAGTTTCAGGTGTCTTCGATTTCTCCGATACCTGACTTGACCTTGGTTGGTTTCCACAATATACGATCTTGGATCACACTTCTTTATAACTGTGGCTGGATTTTCCCATTTCTTTTCAAAGTCCAATTTCATAACAACCACATCTCCTGGTTTGAGTTCTGGAAGTGATTGTGTTCCATGTCTTCTGTCAAATGTTTTCTTGTTCTTTTCTTTGCTCTTCTTGTCTTTTGCAGCAACTGTCTTTCTGTCTATTTTCTTTGGCTCTAGATTTGCAGAAATTGTAGGCACTGTCGTTCTCAGTTGACGTCCCATCAAAAGTTCTGCTGGACTCACTCCAGTCGGTGATGTTGCAGTTGCTCTGTAGGACAGTAAAGCAAGGAAAGGATCTTTCTGATCTAAGATCTTTTTCGCAACTTGCACAGCTCTTTCTGCTTCCCCATTTGACTGAGCATGATAGGGACTGGAGGTAGCTGTAGCAAAACCCCATTCTTCAGCAAACTTCAAATACTCCTTTGAAGTAAACTGACTGCCATTGTCTGTGTAGATAATTTCTGGGATGCCATGATGTGCGAATATGTTTTTCAACCTAGCAATGACTGTTGCAGATCCTGCTGATGGTAAATGTGCTATTTCCAGATAGCGGGAGTAGTAATCCATTGCTACTAAGTATGACTGGTTTCCTTTTTCACAAACTTCGACTCCAATTTCTTGGAAAGGTCTCTCTGGCAATTGTGAAGGGATCAAAGGTTCTTTTCGCTGACTTGGACAACTCTCTTGACAATGACTACATGATGCTATCTTGTTTTTGATTGCGTCATTTATCCCGGGCCACCAAACAGAGGTTGCAGCTCTCTCTCTGCATTTGTTGATGCCTTGATGACCGTCATGGATCCTCTCTATGACTTCTTTCCTCATTGAACTCGGAATAATGATTCTACTGCCTCTGATGAGTAGGCCATTATGGACACTGAGGTCTCCTCTCACAGCAAAGAGATCTTGGAGATTGTCCGCAACATCTCCCTTTTTCTCTGGCCATCCATTTTGTACAAAGTACATTGCCGCTTGTAGCTTTTCATCCTTGCTGGTTTCTTCTGCCATTTGCCGAAGTTTCATATCTGAAGCTGACCAATGGAGTCTAACGGCATCAATGTGACTTTCCACATCTTCTTGTGCTGTTCCTCCTTCTTTATTTTTCATGGGACTTCTTGACAATGTATCAGCCACAACCATGAATTTTCCTGGAGTGTACTCTGCGACGACATTGAATCGAAGAAGTCTCATCAGAAGTCTTTGGCAGCGAATAGGTGTGTCACTTAAATCTCTTGTGTTTATAAGTGGTACTAAGGGCTTGTGATCAGTGAGGAGTTTGAATGATGGAAGACCCATGAGATACCTCTCAAATTTTTCACATGCCCAAACGCCAGCAAGGCTTCAATTTTTCTATTTGAGCATAGTTTCTTTCTGCCTGTGTCAAAGTTCTTGAGCAGAAAGCAACTGGTTTGTTTTCTTGGAGTAGCACTCCCCCAATGCCAAAACTGCTTGCATCTGCGCTGACTGTCACTGGTTTTTGACAAGTCAAAGAAGGCAAGAGTCGGTGAGGTGGTCAAAAGTGTTTTCACTTCTGCCAGGGCATTTTTCTGTGGTGCTCCCCAATTCCATTCTCGGTCTTTTCCAGGAGTTCTGTGACTGGCTTCAGGATACTTGACAGGTTCGGAAGATACTTTCCCAGGAAGTTGATCATTCCGATGATGCGCCGCAATTCTGTCACATTCATGGGATCTGCAATGTTTAGTAGTGCTTCCACTTTCTTTGGATCTGGCGAAATGCCATTCTTACTGATTACATGACCAAGAAATTCAATTTCTGATGTGCGAAGTTCACATTTGCTTTCATTCAGCTTCAAATTAACTGACGCTAGCTTCTTCATGACACTGTCAAGTATTTTCCATGATCCTCATCTGACTTGCCATAGATCAAAATATCATCAAAGAAGCACAGGACATTCTTTTTGATCTGCCAGGATTTCTGTCATTGTCCGCTGAAAAATTTCAGGAGCTGATGAAATTCCAAATGGAAGACGATTGTAATAGTAACGTCCATAAGGCGTTATGAACGTTGTCAGCTTTGCAGTTTCTGGTGACAGTGGAATTTGCCAAAATCCTGATGTTGCGTCTAACTTACTAAAACTTCTGATCCACTCAGCTTGTGAAGCATGTCATCCAATGTTGGAATGATATACCGCTCTCTCTTGATTGCAGCATTTAGTCTTTTCAAATCTGTACAGATTCGGACCGCTCCACTTGGTTTCAGAACTGGTACCATAGGAGCGCACCAGTCTGTTGGTTCTTTTATTTCTGTGATGACGCCAGCTTTTTCCATTCTTTTTAGTTCATCCTTGACTTTGTCTAACAATGGTAGAGGGATACGTCTTGCCGTATTCAGACTGTAGGGTTGATGATCTTCGTTCAGCACTATTTTCACTGGAGTGCAGTTCATAGGTTTGTTATCAATATCTCCATAAACACAGTTCATGGGGTTTGTTTTCTCCAAGTTGTCTACCCGGTTCACCAATCCCATACTGCTTGCAGCACTGCGACCAAGAAGGTTGTCAGTTTCATTGTTGATGACAAAGATTTTCAGAGGAAAATGTTTTCCTTTAACTTCAACCTGTGTAGTGAACTGTCCCAAGCAACTCATAACTCCCCTGGACTCCTCAGTACTGCCTGAGTAGAGTGAAGTTTGGGTTTGGGATTCAGCTGTCTGTATTGTTTGCTGGACATTACAGAAACATCTGCACCTGTGTGTATTTTAAATTTGCAGGTTTTTCCACAGATGGTCAGATGGGTATACCATGGTTCTGACAAATCATTGTTGTTCACTGACCCAAGAAAAAATTCTTCTTGCTCTTGGACAACATCAACATTCTTTGATCTGCAGACAGCAGCGAAGTGATTTTTGACATCCACATTTCCGACAAAGTTTTCCTTTTGCAGGACATTTGGTGTGTGACTCATCACCACCACATCTTGAGCATTTTGCCTGGGTTGCCTTTGCCCCATATTGAAGTAGGTTCCTCTTCCAGAGCCTCTTCTCTGACTTCCAACTCCTTTGCTGAAGTTTTGTCCTTGATTGAAATTTCTTCCAGCTTGAGCATGTCCTTTTCTCTCACTGCTCCGTTTGACAGCATCCAAATTTGCAGCAGCATGTTTTGTTCATTGAGCTGACTTTTTACTTGCTCATACTGTCGTGCTTGGCGTACTGTTTCTTGTAGTGTTATATCTGGTTGCAGCTGCAGCTTTTCACTCAGCTCTTTATCCAGAACACCAATGATAAATTTGTCCCTGATTGCTTCTTCTTTGGAAGGCACTTCTGCTATATTAGCAAGTTCATGTAGAGCCCTGACGAAACACTCAACATTTCTTCTGGCCTCTGTGTTCGTTCATAAAATCTGGCTCTTTCATGGACGATGTTTCGTCTGACAGAGAAATAATTGTCAAACGATGTCATCACAGCTTCAAAGGAGAAATCTGGACTTGTTTCATCTAACTTGAAGTCTGATAAATTTTCTCAGCTTCCGTTACGCCCATCGCACACAACTGACTGACCTGGACTATGGATCGTTTCCGATCAAGCTCCGTTGCTAGCCTGAATCTGGCAAACTGTCGTTTCCAATCAGGCCACTCACTTGACGAAGCAAAGTTCAATGGATCTGGTGGTTTAAAATGATGCCATTTTACTATCACAATCCCACCTGAGCTGCCACCATATAACGTGACTCGAGTCCGAGTATTAATATACAGTTTTGTTGCTTCGTTACTACTGAGTTGGGCTTGCTGCTTGGATCGCCGTCCGATTGTTTATTACGTTGCTCTACGTAAACGGAAGTTCATTAATTAGTAATCAAGCATCACTTCCGGTTCGTAAGTATATAAACAATGTAGAACAGATCTACGAGATCGTAAGTCCATTCGATTCTCGTGACAGCAGCTGAAAAGACTATCCCAAAACATAAATACAAAAAGATTGGAAAATATGTAGGCAACGTATGGTGAACAGAAGAATGTAGACTCGCTGTACAGTCAAAGCGAAAAAGCTACAAAACATGGATAAGAAATAAGTCAGAAGAAAACTTTATAATCATGAAACAAGAAAAGAATAAATGTGCTAAAATAATTGCTCAAGCTAAAAAAAAGTACTGGGTTGAGTTTTGCGAAGCCGAAGTATCGGAATCAAAAGATTTATTTAAAGTTTGGAAAAAGGTTAAAGAAATGAAAAACTGCTATAAAAGTCAGTCATACCCTATAAAGCTACAAAATGATTTTCCTTCTGCTTTGGATAAAGCTGAAGCTTTTTCTGGTTTATTTTCAGCTTGTAGTCAGTCTAAAAATCTTCAGCCAGAAAGCCTTCATCACAGAAACAATGAGGAACAAAAAGATGATTACATGGCTCCTCCACAAGAAAACGAACATTTCCTGAACTCACCTTTACTGTTGTCAGAACTAACAGAAGCATTAGATTCTATCCCTTCACATGATTCAGCTGTTGGCCTTGATGGAGTGTGCTATCAACTCATTAGACATTTACCTTCTTCGTGGAAAGTATTACTGCATTCATTATTCCAAAAATGTTGGATTAATGGCACTATTCCAAGAATCTGGAAAAGTTCGATAGTAGTCCCAGTACTCAAGGAAGGTAAACCGAGGACATCTTTACATAGTTACAGACCCATAGCTCCAACCTCTCATGCTGGTAAACTTTTAGAAAAAATTATTCAAAAACGACTGTTGTATTACTGTGAAAAAAAATGGCGTGATTCCTGTTCAGCAAATGGGCTTTCGAAAAGGTCGTTGTACTACAGACCATTTAGTTAAACTGACCAGTCACATCAAAAAACAATTCTCCCGCAGAAAAAGCACTTTGGCTACATTTTTTTACGTAAAAAAAAGCCTATGATTGCGTATGGCACGCAAGGCTACTTTTCAAATTAAAAACTGTTGGTATTTCTGGGAGAATGTTTGATTATATTAAAAGCTTCCTAACAGAAAGAAGCATATGTACACGAATTGGAAGAACTTATTCATCCTTTAGGAATGTAGATATGGGTATTTCTCAGGGATCAGTTATTGCTCCCATGTTGTTTACAATCCTAATCCATGATCTTCCCAAATCTATGTCAAAAGCCACGCATGTAGTTCAATATACAGATGATATTGCTATTTGGATTAACTGTACATTAAGGAAACATTCAAATAAAAGAACAATAAACTTTGTACAGAAGATGTACCAAAAGGAATTGGATAGATTATCTATATATATGAAGAACAACGGATTAGAACTGTCTGGAGAAAAAACATGTCTTATGTTGTTTAACAATGGTGAGAACCCAAAGGTTCTACCCTTGCTTTTGCTAGATGGTCAGATTCTAGAATATAAACAAAAAGTTAAATTTCTGGGGGTATTTTTAACCCGAAGCTGAACTGGAAAACACATATTGAAAATTTGATTGATAAACAAGAAAAAGATCGAACGTTCTTAAAATAATATGTTGTCAACCATGGGGTCAAGACTGTCATATTCTTTTACATCTATACATCTCGTTAGTCCGATCGAAATTGACATATGGGCAGGAAGTGTATTTCTCTGCACCTAATTGTCTTTTAAAGAGATTGCAAAGCTTGGATAGTAAGGCCATGAAATTAGCTCTGGGAGTTCCAGTTCATACAAACACTTATAAATGTTATAAAGAAACAAATATCTTACCACTTAATGAGAAGCGAATATTGGATGTGTCCAAAATATATTGTCAGAAGTCTTTCTGTTGAAAATTCAGTTACTGAAGAAATACTGATGGATTCCAGTAAAGATTTTTCCTAAGAGTTCGAAAAACATATCATACATCCAACCAATTAGAAACTACACATCTGACTTTATGTCACATTGTAATATTGATATTACTGCAATACCAAAATTTCCTTCAATGCCTCCTTGGGAGCACCTAAATGCTTCTTTTGATTACGAATACACTGTGTTAAAGAAAAGTGATAATGTAAATATCTTAACAACTGAAGTTCGTGAACATTTAGAAAACAGCTATCCAAATAATTTAAAAGTGTTTACAGATGGGTCGGTGATGGAATCCTCTGACAGTGGTTCTGGCTTTATAATACCAACTCTAAATGTCAGGAAATCATATCATTTAGGAAAGGGGTTTTCAATTTATACCTCAGAATTATATGCAATACTGAAGGCTTTGATGTACATATATGATACACAAATTGCTATATATAAAATCCTACTGTGTGTTGATTCCAAATCTGTTTTACAATCACTAGAGCGTTGGAACTGCAAAGCTAGAAAAGATTTGCTTTTTGAAATAAAGCATGTATTGCATTGTTTCATAACTCTAGGTATAAGAATTGATTTTTGTTGGGTCCCATCTCACTGTGGTATAAAGTGGAATGAAATAGCAGACAGTCTTGCAAAAGAAGGAGCAAATAGAAACGCTGAAAATTTAACCCAAAATCACTTAGGTTTGTCCTCTTGTGAATTAATCCAAATTATGGAAAAGTACATACATAAGCAAAATTTTAGTAAAAAAGTGGCTACTTTACCATCGTGCCCTAGGCACATTGTAAGATTAATTCATAAATTAAGGCTGAATACCTGGAACACTAAATATTCTCATGGCATTACTTGTGCCTGCGAAGAAAACATTTCCGTACGTCATCTTTTGTTTGAATGCTCAGTGTTGACCTCACTCTATCAGGAGGAAGGTATTGAGATGAATAACTTTGATAATGTCAATACTGTCTTATATGGTTCATGTGTTGCTGAAATTGCCATGGTTATTTCGCAGTCACAAGTTGCAAAACTTTTATATTATATAGATCGCAACTTTGTGTACCTTTAGGGTATTTCACTTATGTAAATATGCATATGTCAGATGTGGGTTTGAAAGAACTAGATAAGTTGAGTGAGTGTAAAAGGTTGGGGATTTTTTAATTTTAATTTTTTTTATATTTAAAATTTTTTTTAACAAGTGTCTAATATCATCTGGCGATGAAAAGACATTAAACAAACCTCTGAACTGAACTGAATGGTCAAAGGTGGATTGAAACTGATCAAAGGTGGATTGGAACTGGTAAAAGGTGGATTGGAACTGGTGAAAGGTGGATTGGAACTAATCAAAGGTGGATTGGAACTGGTAAAAGGTGGATTGGAACTGATCAAAAGTGGATTGGAACTAATCACAGGTGGATTGGAACTGGTGAAAGGTGGATTGGAACTAATCAAAAGTGGATTGGAACTGGTAAAAGGTGGATTGGAATGATCAAAAGTGGATTGGAACTGATCAAAGGTGGATTGGAACTGATCAAAGGTGGATTGAAACTGGTCAAAAAGTGGATTGGAACTGGTCAAGGTGGATTGGAACTGATCAAAGGTGGATTGGAACTGACCAAAGGTGGACTGGAACTGGTCAAAGGTGGATTGGAACTGATCAAAGGTGGATTGGAACTGGTCAAAGGTGGATTGGAACTGATCAAAGGTGGATTGGAACTGATCAAAGGTGGACTGGAACTGATGAAAGGTAGACTGGAACTGATCAAAGGTGGACTGGAACTGGTCAAAGGTGGATTGGAACTGATCAAAGGTGGATTGGAACTGATCAAAGGTGGACTGATCAAAGGTGGATTGGGACTGATCAAAGGTGGATTGGAACTGTTCAAAGGTGGATTGGTACTGATCAAATGTGGATTGGAAACTGGTCAAAGGTGGATTGGAACTGGTCAAATGTGGATTGGAATGATCAAAGGTGGACTGGAACTGGTCAAAGGTGGATTGGAACTGGTCAAACGTGGATTGGAACTATCAAAGGTGGACTGGAACTGGTGAAAGGGGGATTGGAACTGGTGAAAGGTAGATTGGAACTGATCAAAGGTGGATTGGAACTGATCAAAGGTGGATTGGAACTGATCAAAGGTGGATTGGAACTGATCAAAGGTGGACTGGAACTGGTGAAAGGTTGACTGGAACTGATCAAAGGTGGACTGGAACTGGTGAAAGGTGGATTGGAACTGGACTGGTGAAAGGTGGATTGGAACCGATCAAAGGTGGATTGGAACTGATCAAAGGTGGATTGGACCTGATCAAAGGTGGATTGGAACTGATCAAAGGTGGACTGGAACTGGTGAAAGGTGGACTGGAACTGATCAAAGGTGGACTGGAACTGGTGAAAGGTTGATTGGAACTGATCAAAGGTGGATTGGAACTGATCAAAGGTGGATTGGAACTGGTCAAAGGTGGATTGGAACTGATCAAGGGTGGACTGGAACTGGTCAAAGGTGGACTGTAACTGGTCAAAGGTGGATTGGAACTGGTCAAAGGTGGATTGGAACTGATCAAAGGTGGATTGGAACTGGTTCAAAGGTGGATTGGAACTGGTCAAAGGTGGATTGGTACTGATCAAAGGTGGATTGAAACTGGTCAAAGGTGGATTGGAACTGATCAAAGGTGGACTGGAACTGGTCAAAGGTGGATTGGAACTGGTCAAAAGTGGATTGGAACTGATCAAAGGTGGACTGGAACTGGTGAAAGGTGTACTGGAACTGGTGAAAGGTGGATTGGAACTGGTCAAAGGTGGATTGGAACTGATCAAAGGTGGACTGGAACTGGTGAAAGGTGGACTGGAAACTGGTGAAAGGTGGACTGGAACTGGTGAAAGGTGGATTGAAACTGGTGAAAGGTGGATTGGAACTGGTCAAATGTGGATTGGAACTGATCAAAGGTGGACTGGAACTGATCAAAGGTGGATTGGAAATGATCAAAGGTGGACTGGAAGTGGTCAAAGGTGGACTGGAACTGGTGAAAGGTGGACTGGAACTGGTGAAAGGTGGATTGGAACTGGTCAAAGGTGGACTGGAACTGGTCAAAGGTAGATTGGAACTGGTCAAAGGTGGATTGGAACTGGTCAAAGGTGGACTGGAACTGATCAAAGGTAGATTGGAACTGATCAAAGGTGGATTGGAACTGGTCAAAGGTGGATTGGTACTGATCAAAGGTGGATTGGAACTGATCAAAGGTGGATTGGAACTGATCAAAGTTAGATTGGAACTGATCAAAGGTGGATTGGAACTGGTGAAAGGTGGATTGGAACTGATCAAAGGTGGATTGGAACTGATCAAAGGTGGACTGGAACTGGTCAAAGATGGATTGGTACTGATCAAAGGTGGATTGGAACTGATCAAAGGTGGATTGGAACTGGTCTTCTTCTTCTTCTGCGTACGCTGGCTGATACTCCTGCGGACATTCCCTATTTGGACAGACAAGTATTAATCCCATCTGCCCAACAAAGGGAGTGGAGTTTTGTGTGTATGACCGTTTTCTTTATCCCGCCATTAAGGCAGCCATACTCCATCTTCGGGGAAGGTGCATGCTATGTGTAACGTGTCATCCATAACAACGGCCAAACTAGCCTTCTCTTGCGAAAGTTGGTGATGGGATTTTACGTGTGTGCAAGAAGTTATGCGTGCGTTCACACACGGAACCTCGGTTTACAGTCTCATTCGAAGGACTGTATGGGAAATAGAGTCAGAACTAATGTTAACTCGAGGGAAAAATCCCTCTGTACCGAAACGGCCCGGCGGAGATTCGAACCCGCAACCCTTGGATTACGAGTCCGGCGCTCTACCAACTGAGCTATTCCGGCCCCGGAACTGGTCAAAACTGGGATGAAACGCACGACCCCTGGTTTGCAGCTCACAAAACCCATCGCCAGGACAGGTGGCCTTGCGTGCCGTCTTGCCATTTTGTGAGTGACGTGTCACATCGAGTCAGCCTTCGGTTGATGTACAGGTGGGGGGTAGAGAGGAAGTCAGATACCAGAGAAAACAGGTTAGCTGTTGTCTCAGGAAAAATGCGATAACCCTCAACAACCGGTCACTTGATAGCGATGACATGACTTGCCTCTGCGCCGTCGTCGACTCCCTAGGGCGTTGTTACCACTCCTAACTTCCACTTGAGATAAAATGCGACACTTGTTGCCGTGCTATGTCTGAAGATGTTGCTAGATTTTCTTTTATCTGGTGTTCCAGGTGAAATGAAATTACCTGGTTTTGCCTTTCCTTTAGAACTAAGGCAGCACAAAGCTTGGATGATAGCGTCAAATATTCTGTCTTCTTGTACTACACTTAATACGTTTTGTTTTAATACAAGCGATATGCAAAGTGGATACTTGTTTTGAGTATGTATTGAAATGTTAATGTAAACCATTTGTTTAGTTACACGCGCATGAAGTTAAGAGCAATATGGTAAGTAATCGTGCACGTGAAAATCTCTCTCTCTCTCTCTCTCTCTCTCTCTCTCTCTCTCTCTCTCTCTCTTTTGTGAATCTGTACCAACGTAGTAGAAATATAATTCATCGACTAGTTAAACAATAACAACAACGCGCCAGCAGAAACCAGACTATTCTTTCGCTACGAAATGATTGTTAATTCAGCATTAAAGAAAACACACACACACACACACACACACACCACACACACCACACACACACACACACATACACACACACACGATTAAAACAAGTTGAAAATCTGTTCTCCAACTGGGACACAACAATAAAAAAGCCACGCTTTCACCACATGGAACAGGGAATTGACAAAAAATAAAGTATTTCACCACAAAGCAGTCTAATGTTTCCAACAGCATTATTATTATTTTGTTCTAGAATTTTCTTCTTATATCTGTTCAACATACGGCCCCCTCCCCCTCCCCCGAGTTTGTTGTTACTGTTGCTCCCTGCCTCCTTATCTCCCTACCTCTCTCCCTCCCTCCCCCTATCTCTGTGTGTGTGTGTGTGTGTGTGTGTGTGTGGTGTGTGTGTGTGTGGTGTGTGTGTGTGTGTGTGTGTGTGTGCGCGCGCGCGCGTGTGTGTGTGTGTGTGTAGTTTTCGTCCGAGATTCACTGACGATATAGCCAATGAATTTACATGCCTTGCAAAATTACTGAAATGCAACTATGAATTTTCCGATATGAAATGCAGACTGCGTAAAGAGACACACCGCAGTGACCACTTCTCAGTCCCCTTGTCCTTTCCCCTGTCTCACCCACCCTGTCACTTCACCTCTGTCTCTGTCTCACACACTCTTATCTGTATACATTCCGGCATAAACCACGTAGACTTAAAAAAAAAAAAAATCTTCACGAGAGCGCTTCCTGAATTTCAATTCGTCCATTAAATCAATCAATCAATCAATCAGTCAAATATCCATTCAATCAACCAATTAACCAATCAGTCAATCAATCAACCAACCAACCAACCAATCAATCGATCAATTAACCAATTAGTTAATCAATTAATCAATCGATCAATCAATTACTTACTGAAATAAATAAATAAAGCGCAATACACACACACACACACACACATACACACACACACACACTGCACAAACACACCCTCTTGCTCTCTCTCCCCCCACTCCTCCCCCCCCCCACCACACACACACACACACACACTTCGCAAGGTACACCCCGCGAACAGAGAGAGATACGTGTGATTACATCCCCGTTGTTCAGGAGTAGGTCAAGAGTCAGCTTTGGGGGGCAATAATCGTTAGGGACTACGGCCGACGAATGGAGCGACCACACACACACACACACACACACACGCACACACACACACACACACACACACACACACACATACACACACACACACACACACACACACACACACACACACAGAACGGATTAAGACTAAAGCGCTCTGCGACGCACGGCCAGCCAGCACAAAACTGTAGTCAATCAAGCAACAGCAGAAAAGCGATCACCTGTAATCTCTCCTAATCCTGTGACAACTGAGTCTGGGACTGGCCTCAAGGACTCCTAGGGGACCAGTGACAATTACAAGTTACAGGCGCGGGTCAAGTCTTGGCTGGAACTGTGATTCCCAGGACTGCCACAACACTAAAACTTTGACATGCTCAGTATAGGACTAAGGTGGGGGTTCGCAGCTAGCTGTGCTTTCGAACCCCTGATCTGCTATACATGCTGAGCAATTTCAATACTCATTCACAAATATACTTAGAAGCATAATATATGTGCGCAAGAACAGTTCGAAATTTTCTTAAAATTCAATATTCCTTTTTTATATGTATTTGCCTTGATTTGATATCTAATTTTTCTTTCCCTTTGTACCAGGGCTGAGTAGAAAGAGAAAAAATATAGTTTAAGAATAATTCTTAGTCAGTCCGCCCAAAACAAGGACAAACAAGCTACAAGGCAAAACACAACGCGTTTCGACCTCTTAGATCTCCTTCAGGCAAGATAAATAACGTTCAGGACAATGAAAACGAAGAACGAACAATCACTTATTTTCTCATCTTTGGCGCAAGATAGGTGTTGAATGAAAACGAGGCCGTTTTGAAAAGGGGACAAAGGGAGTTAATAATGATTATCATAATGTTAATGATAGCATTAACAATAATACTAATGATAACGATAAAATATGAAAAAATAAAGAGAGGATCACTACCATTTTTAGTGGTAATATGATGATTGTAGTTGTGGTATTAATAGTGGCTGTACAAACAGATGGAGAGAAAGGAGAAGAATTAGGGGATAGACGAACAGCATGGTTGTGGTGGCAACAGTGTCAGTGGGGATGATGATGGTGATGATAGTAATAACAATAATGATGAAAATAATAGTGGTGTTGGTAATGGTAATGGTAATAGTAATAAAACTAATAGTAATAATAATACCAACAACAATAGTAACGGTAACTGTAATAATTGTAACAGTAACAATAATAAAACTAATGGTAATGAAAATATAATCAATAGCGGTAATGATGATAATGATGTTAGTAAATCTAACCCTACTATTAATAGTAATGAGGGAAGATAGGAAGAGGAAGAAGGAGGAAGGAGAGACAGGGGGATAAGAAAAACAAAGAGGAGAAGGAAGATACACATTATGGGGAAGAGGGGAATCTAATGAGTATATTAGTAGGTATAATAATAAAAGTTATCATGACCATATGATAACGATAGTGATGATATAGGAGGTTGGAGAAATGCATGGTAGGTTGGAATGTCAACAATATAATAAGGCGTAATGATAATATGAATAATCCTAGTAAATAAAGTAGTTGTAACAGTTATGAAGTTGTAACAACAGTTATAATGATGATAATGGAAAGACTACTAGAATTGGCAATAATGACAAATCATCATAACAGTGATAACGATAAATAACATCGCATTCACGCAGATACAGTCCCCTAATCTTACATCTTCACATACTGTACATTCTAGTAAGAAAGAGGAGAAGACAGAACTTTGCTAAAGGGACCATAACCACATGGGACGGATTTTGAAAAAAAAAGAAAAAGAAAAAAAAAAAGAAAAAAGAAAAGAAAAGAAAAGGCGACAACTGCATCAAACTCTGTACAACTCACATCTACCCGTATTTTTCTAACTGAAAGACAGAATGGCTTCTGGTCAAATGAAGAGACCCTTTACCCGCAGTTTCAGTGTCAGTTTCATCAAGGAGGCGTCACTGCCTGCGGACTAGTCCATACACGCTAAGTTTTTTGTTTGTTTTTGTTTTTGTTTTTTTGTGGCATCAGTTGTCGGATCAATGGAGCACCTAAGGCGTTGACTTTTTTTCCCTTTCTTTCTTTCTCCTAAGGCCGAAATCCACCTCTTCAGTTTTTGGTGCTTAACATTGTCCTCTTCATCTGCCAAAAAAAAACAAACAAAAGCAGAAAAAAAAACAAAACAAAAACAGTTTCCACAACTAGCTTTTTCTTTCCTTTTTTTTTTTTTCTTTTTTTTCTTTTTTTTTAACAACCAGTCTCTTACACACCATGCATAGTCTGTATGTTTTCTAACAAATGAACATATTTTTTTGCTGATTTTAGTGTTTTGGCGTTTTGATACAATGTGTCTGGGTTTGTTAATGTTCTAATTTGTGGTGCACTGGCACACTCACTCTGATAATGTGTTGCTTATACAAAGAAAACAACAGACAGACAGAGAAAAAGAAGGAAAGAAAGAAAGGAAGGAAGAAAGAAGAGGAAGAAGGAGAGAACACAAAACCGAAAAAGAATTCGTTGCTGTATAAAGACAAACGAAATAACAAACAAACAAAAACAAAATGTACAGTTGATAAGCAAATGTGAAACAATACTCTTCCGCTAAGTTTTGAGACCACACTACGCATGACTTTAAGCTGATGGATAAATGAATTAACAACTGCAGAGTGGCCGGCCGTGAGTTCGAACTGCGCGTCTGGGGCCATATTAATGAACAGACTTAACCGGAGGTTAAACCCGACTTCCGCCTGTTAACTCTCTAACGGAGGTCAGCTCCCACAACCGCGCATTCATGGCCATCGGTTACGGCTAACCGGTGGTTTTGACCGGCGGTTATTTTAACGGAGGGGGCCCCCCGCCGTTACACTGCCTAACCAGAGGTTAAATATGGCGGCGTTCGTGTACATGCGAAATTTCCGACGGCATGTTTTGCGACGGGAACGAGTGTTTCGCGATAGAAATAATTCAAATGACTCGTTAAACGACGCGGAACTGTTCACTTAGTTCAGATTTCGTCGTGAGCACATTTTGAGTCTCACAGACGCAATAAACGAGGAAACTGAACACCTGAATCGAAGGGGAGCACTGTTGCCAGGTACAGCAAGTGTGCTTAGCCATTCGTTTCTGTGCTACTGGCACATTTCAAGACGCAATTGGAGAACTGCTTCAAGTCAGCCAGTCAACTGCATCCCGTACAATTGGTATTATTGTTGGTATTTATTATGTATGTGTCCATGTTGGATTCTACAATATATTTTATGAACAAGCTGGTCAATAATGTAATGTAGAGTGCAAACATTAAGATATCTGTAAACTAGATAAGTTCATGTTGTCATGAATGTAAAAACCTGAACATTGCTTTGAGTAAACAGTTCTGACAGCTCACTGACCCATTGAGGCCATTGAGGCTGTGTAGGAGTTTAACCTTAAGTTTAAAGGGAACTCACCAAGGCCGGAATAGCTCAGTTGGTAGAGCGCCGGACCTAGGGTCGCGGGTTCGAATCTCCGCCGGGCCGTTTCGGTACAGGGGGATTTTCCCCTCGGAGTTAACATTGGTTCTGACTCCATTTCCCATACAGTCCTTCGAATGAGACTATAAACCGAGGTTCCGTGTGTGAACGCACGCATAACATCTTGCACACACGTAAAATTCCCATCACCAACTTTCGGAAGAGAAGGCCAGTTTGGCCGTTGGTATGGATGACACGTTACACATAGCATGTACCCTGCGTGAGAAATGGAAAGAATGAAGGAAGTAAGGATATTGAGTGAACGATATTGAACGATGCTGACTGAATGACACGGGAAACGACTGAATGAAGCGTCAGCTGGCAGCTCTTCAGTCGGCACTACCCAGGTAGGCAGCCCGTTGTGTAAACGAGTGTGGATTGTAAAGCGCTTAGAGCTTAGAGTTTGGTCTCTAGCCGAGAATAGGCGCTATATAAGTATTCATTATTATTATCATTAAATGACACGTTCCTTCGTGAGAAAGCGGGTTTTCTGAGCCAGTGTTGTGTCTGTCGTGATAATGATTCACTGTTTTGAAGTGCTGTTGATTGTTTTCTTTTGGGTCATAAATCTTTGCTTCAACAGTTTGGCTGAGCTGACTCTATCTCGTTAATATGCATTTTTTTCTTCTGCGCACTTGTTTCCAAATGTAGCGGGCCTGTGGAGTTGGTTGGTCGCACCGGAGAGACCACTCCTGGACCTGGCGGACACAGTCCCGTGCCTGATTGGCGATCAAACGTAGATCTTTTGGATTCATGGAAAGTGCCTGACCTCTGCTCTCTGTGTGGTGTGTGAATTTCAGCGGTGTTGTGTGTGTGTGTGTGTGTGTGTGTGTGTGTGTGTGTGTGTGTGCGTTTCTCTCTCTCTCTCTCTCTCTCTCTCTCTCTCTCTCTCTCTCTCTCTCTGTCAAAATTGAACAGTTTTGGATTTACATGCATGGTTCCATTTCAATACACACGGACACAGAGGATACGGTATAATATGCGATATGTGCTATGATAAAAAACAACAAAAACAAAGCAAAAAAAACAAAAAACAAAAAAATGTTCGAATTAACGAAAAAAAAACAACAACATCGTACTAAAGTCAGCGAATCACACACGCGCGCGCACACACACATACACACACATGCGCGCGCGCGCGCGCGTATACGCGGGCGCATACACACATACATGCACACATACACACAGACACACAGTCAGAGAGCGATAGAGAGAGAGGGACAGACAGACAGAGAAGAGAGAGAGAGAGAGAGAGAGGAGGAGAGAGAGAGAGAGAGAGAGAGAGAGAGAGAGAGAGGACAGACATTGAGAGAGAGAGGGGGACACACATACATGCACACATACACATACACACACACACATACACACAGACTGACAGACAGACAGACAGACACACACACACAAACGCACACCCACCCACACCCACCCACCCACCCACCCACACAAAACACACACACACACACACACACCTTCATACACACATGCCATTATTCACAGCCACATACTGATTTTGCTTTCAAACTTTGCTCTCAGTGTCTCTAAGCTTTGAATATTTTTTAAAAATTAAAGACTGTTGAAGTGACCTGTTAACCCGATCACCGAAGATCCGGGACAACAACCTCCACCATTTCCCAAACCCTTCAGCAGACAAAACCCCTTAGTCTACTAAACGCACAACAAAATCTCACCTGGCAACACTCCACAAGTCAGAAAAAAAAATCCCACACATCTGCTCTGGATAGTGAAAAATATGTAATGGTGACAACGCCACTCAGAAAACCGACCAGTCCACACTGTGACTGACTGGCCCACGTCCGAACGATATCTGCCGTTATCCGAGCTTCCGTCTTCACTGATCTTTTTACCTGTCGCGTTGCATTGTTAAGGCACGCACTGCTACGCCGCTGGAGTGTTTGTCTCTAGGGGCAGTGCAGCCACAAGTGGTCGTCCACACTCGACACATGAGCTACAGAGACATGCGAGTGTGTGCCACCTTCGAATTATCACCACTAGCTGATCAACCAGTTTTGTGCCTGTTACCACGGTCATGTGAACGCGAACAAAGATATGGAAATATATCATGATCAACAAGACAACGACATTAACAGCAAGAAGAATAAGAACAAACACAGGAAATCCGAGCAAGGGAAAGAAGAAGAAGAAGAAGAAGAAGAAGTAGAAGAAGAAGCAGCAGCCAAGAAACCCACCCAGATTTGTAATAGGGTGAGAGATATAATTTTGGAGCTTTCGGGTATGCTTCATACAGTAAAATGAACATTTCTTGTGAGGACGATCTGGACTAAATATTGTATTATGTAGTCAAGATCGTCCGTACGAGAAATATTTGTTTCTGAAAATAGATTTTATACTACGTAGTAAAACACGATGGTATACGATAGCTCTCTCAAAATAACAGCCGTTCTATTTGTCAGGTATAGCTTACTTCTCTCTCGTTGAATCATTCCATGTCCTACAGAGCTAAGCAACGCATTTGGCATTGTATCCCCTCGTTGAAAAATCTTTCAGATGACCCTGTTTCGCCACATAGGCGCCTGTGTGTTAACATTTTGTTACATGGTAGAGCAACGTAGGAAACAAAATCCCTGAAGCTTAGCTAAAGGTTCATCCAGATATGATCGCATGCAAACAATTCTTCGTTTTCCTGTTCTGGTTAAGTTCCACAAAATTAGTGTACAGATGAGCACGTACGTTATATGAACACTGGAAAAGCGACCACACAAAAATGATTGTATACAGTGTATGTCAAAGAATTCTGAATAAAAAGATGTAGCTTTATCTTGAAATCTTTTTCCCCAATTTGAACTGTTGATAACAATTGAAAAAGCTTGCCGAACAATAATTTTTTCTTTATAAGACTGTGTGGTGTCAGATGTCTATTCTATATTTGGTCTACACGCTGTCTTTTTTCTACATTAAAATGGGTACACCCAGCAATACACATCAAGATTATTTGCCGTCTTTTTCCTATTACAAATCTGGATATAATTTTGGAGCTTTCGGGTGATCATAGTAAACGACTTGATGAAAACAGGAAACGCAATATTTAAAACGACTCCCGGCTCCTTCAAACATCAATATAATCGCCTCACCAAATGTTATGCTTCATACAGTAAAATGAACATTTCTTGTGAGGACGATCTGGACTAAATATTGTATTATGTAGTCAAGATCGTCCGTACGAGAAATATTTGTTTCTGAAAATAGATTTTATACTACGTAGTAAAACACGATGGTATACGATAGCTCTCTCAAAATAACAGCCGTTCTATTTGTCAGGTATAGCTTACTTCTCTCTCGTTGAATCATTCCATGTCCTACAGAGCTAAGCAACGCATCTGGCATTGTATCCCCTCGTTGAAAAATCTTTCAGATGACCCTGACACATTCAAGAGCTTCAGGTCTGTATTCGTGTTCAACTACATTGATTGGATTGTACATTTTTGAAGGACCCCCCCCCCCCCCCCCCGAAAAAAAAGAAGAGAAGAAAAAACCCAAAACACAAATAAAAAAGTCTGTACGTTTTTCGGTCCGCACATCGTCTAAGCCGTTGTACAAATCGATTCTGCTGCGAATTTGTAACGACTTTTTGACCGCCTGTGATTCAGTCCAGAACTGTAATATGAAAATATCAGTTTGATTGGAACTCGGCCTCTTTCCCATGTCCCTCTCAGTCCGTTAATCAATATTAGGGCACGTCTCTCAAATCATCAGTGTCAGATGACAACGTTAGTACATAGCTATCAACAGGAAAAAGGGAGACAAAAGAATAAGTGTGAAAACACACACACACACACACACACACACACACACACACACACACACACAATTAGCAAGACGAAACAGATTCCGACATAAAGCCACTCACACAGTTAACTCGTGATGGCCACCACACCGCACAGTGAATCGCTAATCCAGTCCAACACCACACATACACAATGATGGCCAGCCGTACGCGTCTTCGACAATAGCAGAATGAAACTTGCACACCGTTTAACAGAAAGAAAATCGGTCGACGTTTATCATCCGCTGTACTTAAATGGCTGAGCGGATTAAACACCTGATCAATTAATTAATCCAGGGTTGGGTTGACGAGGCGTGCTGCACCCGTGGATAGGTGCAGAAATGTGGCTGGCTCGGTGGGTGACGCACTCGCTCAGAAAGCTAGGGAATCCCGGTGTGTGGGTTGAGTCTAGTGAGGGGTAAGTGTTTTTGTTCGCCCTGTTTCCGCCACATCTGAAGGGGTGGTCAGGGTGCTAGCCTTTCAGTTGTTTTCGATATGCTGAGTTCCTGCGTGTACAACATGCGCCAAGCTTATGTAAAAGAACCTTCGGTAACAGAGTTGTTCTTACTAGCAAAATTGTGTTGATACTAGCAAAATTGTGTTGATACATCCAGTTTGATTAGTACGCACACACACACACACGCGCGCGCGCAGACAGGCAGGCACGCACACACACACAACACACACACACACACACACACACACACACACACACACACACACACACACATACACACACACACACACCTTTTCGTCATGATCTGATTTTTACTACATTTAATAATGTGCTGGGGCACTTCCATAGAGATTCTGTTGTGTTGTTGCGTCCAGTCGTCCCGTGGAGCAATTATGTCCCTTGACGTCTTCCTGGAACGCCCTCTGTGTGCTGTACACAGCGCAGGCATTCAGGGGTGTGGCGTGGCATTGCCTCTGGCTGGTTGGTTCAGCAGTGGAGGACAGTGCTTCTCTGGATCCCACTGTGTGTCTTCTTCTCTGCCCTTCGGCCGACTCCGGGGAGAGAGGTTCAGTGACAGTGAGGAAAGACCTGCTGACCACAGGGAAAATCAGCTGACGGCAGGAAAGACTGCAACCCCGAGATGCTCTTCACAGGGCACGCACGACCTTGTGGCGAAAGCTCGGCAGTGTCTGGAGTTGTATTGTTTTCGCTTGTCAACTGCAGTATGCACGCAAATTTTGGTTGGTTTCCCCGCTTGGCTGTACAGTCATATAGGGGTCATGCATATAGGAACGCTTCCGTGGAGGCTCTGTCGTGTGTTGCATCCAGTGGCCATTCATTACACAATGTAATTATGTCCTTGACGTCTTAATGGAATGCTTGCAACAATGTGCACATAGAGCAGGCTTCCAAGGGTGGCGAGGATTGATCTGGGCGGGTTGGTTCGGCAGTTGAGGATAGTACTTTTTGTATCACACGCACATCTTTGTGGTGTATCTTTCCCTAGTTCGCTTTTGAAAGCTAGTTTGAGTAAGTTTTAAAAATGTTATTGGGTAAGTTTTAAAAATGTCATAACTTGTTATGTTTATGTGCATGAACGACGTGATCAGCTATTTTTCCTTCTTTCTTTTCATATTTCTCGTCAACTCTCTCTCTCTCTCTCTCTCTCTCTCTCTCTCTCTCTCTCTCTCTCTCTCTCTCTCTCTCTGTCTCTCTCTCTCTGTCTTCTGTCTCCTTGTCTGTCTCTCTCTTTTCTCTCTCTCTCTCTCTTTCTCTCTCTCTCTCTCTCTCTCTCTCTCTCTCTCTCTCTCTCTCTCTCTCTCTCTCTCTCTCTCTCTCTCTTGCAGGTGACGGGTTGGAAGAAAAGGAACGGTGGAGATGTGTATGTTTGAGTGAGCGTATGTTCATGTGAAATTTCATTCTCCGCCTTGTCTATCCGGCTCCAGTGCTGAATGGACAATAAAAGGAATCAACGTCTCTCTCTCTCTCTCTCTCTCTCTCTCTCTCTGTTCGTGTTGTGCAGAATTGTATGTTGGATTTTTTGGGGGGTAATTTTTATGTATCTCGATAGGGGTTTTGAAACGATGAAATTCTTGTATTCTTGGATTTTTTTTTTTTTACGCCTGTATGTTTGTGTGTATTTTGTTTGAAGACGTGGTTAACCGTGTTTATCATCAGAGCAGGGATTGAGGTGTTTACACAAGGCAAACACAAACCTCGTTCTTCAGAAAGGAAGTGTGAGGCGCCCGGGCCCCATAACAACGGCAGCGACATACATTGTCTGACAGTTCACAGAGGGTGGGCGCTGTGTGAGGTCATCTACCTACCATCTCCGTTCATCGCGGCATTTCGGATCAACTGATTCTGTAAACGACTGAATTAATAATCAGGTATGATTTGTTATCGTTCATTAACACACACACACACACGCACGCACGCACGCACGCACGCACGCACGCGCGCGCGCGCACGCACGCACGCACGCACGCACGACACACCCCACACACACACACACACACACACACACACACACACACAAGCGCGCGCACACGCACAAAGCGCACGCGCGCGCACAACAACACACACACACACACAACACACACACACACACGCGCCTCCCTCCTTTCCTTGCCCCTCCCTCTCTTCACTTACACACACACACACACACACACACACACACACACACACACACACACACACACACACACAAAGTGAGAAGGAGAGAGAGGAGGAGAGAGAGAGAGAGAGAGAGAGAGAGAGAGAGAGAGAGACGTGAGGAGGAGAGACGGAGAAGGAGGTGAAGGGGGTAGGGGTAGGAGGCTGGATATGATCAGTGTTCAGTGTCGCTAAAAACCCCGGCAGGACAGTGCTAACAGTATTGTCTGGTCATTGCTTCGAACATTCCTTGCATTCGTCATCCTTTCTCAAAGCATTTTGAATTTAAAAAAATCATTTCGCGGGCTTCAACGGCCATTTGGATATGATCTGAGGTGGAATTCGTTTGGTTAATAATGTGGTATACACTGATTAGGCCTGTTAGGACCCGATTCCCTCCCAGACTATTTCATCATCGATTGGCACTTGACTTCATGGTCGCTGAACTCGCAGGTTACTGGAAAAAATAATGAAAGAAAAATATGACCCTTGATATTGTGTGTGTCCTGTCCAAAATCTGACATGACGTATTAAAAGATCTTTGCTTGCAAATTGTTGCATAGAATGGTCAGACATGATTAAAAAAAAAAGTGTTATTGGATGTTCCAGCTTAAAGAAACCATGAAAGTAATGTTTCGTTTCGTTAATGATAACCTAGTAACGGGGTGATATTCACACAGTTAGGGTGCTTTCTGTGCTCAGTGACCGGAATTACACGTAGT
>CM031607.1:41816022-41838522 GCA_018398815.1 Conus ventricosus | reverse complement strand
CCTTTTTCATGCCAGAGATCCGCTTTGGTCTTGCTGCTTTTTGTAAAGAATCTACAAGTTCTCAGACATACAAGGCATTGTTTGCCAATCTCTGTATAAATTTCCATCATTGCATAAAATATTTACTGATGGTTCAAAGTCTGCCGCCTATTGCCAAGGATTCCCTCTCAAATATCAAAGCATATATTGTTAGCATATATTGTTAGATAATTGTGTTTACTCTGCTGAACACAGATGATTCTGCAATCGCCTTTAGAGTTCTGGCCCCTTACCAAAATCGCGAATAGTTTCATGACATATAGGCGGATGAGCCTACAACCCCGCTTGCTCCAACGTCTGTGGCAAGGACTTTGGCTTAGAACCAGAGTCCCTCAAGCGTCTGGCGACTCTGGCCTACTTCTCAGTCCTGTAGATGTGAGCTTGCTCCATACTGCTTTCATAAGGCACATTGATTTCAGTCAGAACCAGTTCTTTTGATTAATTTGAGTGGAGTATGATATCCGGTCTCATGCCCTCTTCCCGGGGATCTCTAGATGGTGTTCCCATCTCCGGGCATTCTCGCTCATCCACTGCATCCAGTAAACCCTGGTTCCATGCTCTTCATGTCACAGCTGTTCCAGACCATGATTAGGGGCCTCCTGCCGCGTAGAACATCGATAATGGAGCTTCTGGTGGCGGAGCATACCCTCCAATGTGTGTGACCGCAAGTGAGATCTCTTCAAGAGCTTTGTTGGGTCCCCAAGTGTTTCTTCCATAGGTCAGCGTTGGTTTACATGAACTCAGGACATGTTCCTCTGTTTGTGCACTCTGACGAAGCAGACATGTAGGGTCACGTGACTTCCCCCGTATTTGACCAGGTTTGAATTCGAGGGCAGGAGGTCATGTACAGATCTGAGGATGAAGCTGAACCTGAGAGGCGCCATGTGTCATTGTTCATTCCAAGTAAGATTTTTTTTCTGTGGGATGCGTATTTGCGCTTAGTCCACTGCCCCTTTCTGGCCCTGCCGGACTGCCCTCTGAATTGTCTTTGCAACCTCTATGTTCAACTCATATACTCTCATATACCTCTCTGCTTTCTCTTTTTCTTTGATCATCGATTGACTTCTGTTGTCTCTGCGAAACAACTTTCTACTAAACGTCAAAGAAATCTTTAAAAAAAGAACAAAGACAGTCCAGCAGGAATTGAAGGACATTGCTAATTTGTGTCGAGAAACTGGGTCGTCCATTAACCCTACAAAAGTCCAGACATTGGTCTGCATTGTCAACAAGACTTCATTCAGGAAAATATCCTCACCAGTTTCCTCCAATAAAACACAAACCGAAGCAGCTGACAGCATATGTTACTTGGATATAGGGTCTGACAGAATGCTGACCTTTAAAAAAGCATGCTGAGAACGTTGTGTTCAAATGCAAAAAAGGGTAACGTGTCATAAACGCAATGGCAGCTAAAGGCATTGAACAACGCCATCTCTACCGGCTGTATCACACAGTTCTATTCGGTGAAATTAATCATGGAACATAGCTTTCAGCACTGTCTCAGAGCAATCTTCTTAAGTTAGAAAGATGTCTTTGATCTCAGATTGTTCTCTGAACCGGGAAAGAACCCTGCTTATGATTGTATTTTATATCCTCAGTTTCAAAGTAAATGTGAAGAAAATAGCAGCTGTATTCTTCTGTTTGGACTTCGTATGCAGCCTCACGTACAGAATGCAGGTCTTGATCTAGGGGTTGTGTCTGACTTCTCCAAATTTCCAGATAAATTTCCGTGGACCCTTTTTCATGCCAGAGATCCGCTTTGGTCTTGCTGCTTTTTGTAAAGAATCAACAAGTTCTCAGACATACAAGGCATTGTTTGCCAATCTCTGTATAAATTTCCATCATTGCATAAAATATGTACTGATGGTTCAAAGTCTGCCGCCTATTGCCAAGGATTCCCTCTCAAATATCAAAGCATATATTGTTAGATAATTGTGTTTACTCTGCTGAACTTACAGTTTTGGTTCTAGCACTGAAGATGATATCTTATAATCTACAAACGAGGACTTTCCGATTTTGTCTGATTCGCTGTCAGTTTTGGAGGCCATAGCTGGTCGGAACCTCCATCATCCTGAACTTTTAAACTTTTATAAACCATTTTACCTCTTTGAAAGCGGAAGATAATAACACTGTTTTTGCTTGGGTTCTCGGTCATGTTGGCATTTAGGGGAAATGAAATGGCTAACCGTTTGGCCAGGAATACCACAACGAAGAAATTGTCCAACATATGTATCCCCTACTCAGATTTGAAATCAAAGGTTAATGATTATATCAGACACCTCTGGCAGGAGGACTGAAATACACAGACGGATAACAAACTGTTCCAGACCCGTCCAAACCTGAAGGAGTTCCTCTCTTCTACCTCTGGTGGTCGCAAAGAAGACACAGTAATAAGCCGGCTCTACAGGGGTCATTCGTTTTCAACTCGTTCGATCTTTTAAAGAGTGAAGAAGCTCCACGTTGCGTCTCAAGTGATGAACGTCTCAGCATTAGACATATTCTAATTGAATGTAGGGAGCCACTTGATATTAGACATAAACGTGTTACGGCAAGTTCAATGAAGACCTTGTTCTGGGACGTTTCCCCGGATTTTGATTTTGTGTTTTTGAAAGAAATCAGCGTTTTTAAGAAGATTTGGCTTTAACTTGAGTGACAGACTCTTTTTGCGGATCCTTTGATTTAAAGAAATAACAGGTATTGAGTTTTAAACTTTGCATTTTAATTCTCTCATTTTGCTCTTTTTTTTTAATAGTGTCTCATCCTTAATATTGGTTTTGTGAACGGCAGGACTTAAATCAACATGATTTGATTTGGTTTCACGCCCTTCACCTTTCTCTCTTTCATTCGCTCTATCTCTGTCTCTATCTGTCTCTTTCTGTCTATCTCTGTCTCTCACTCTCTCTCTCTCTCTCTCTCTCTCTCTCTCTCTCTCTCTCTCTCTCTTCTTTCTCCCAAGACAAGCGGAACCGAGGAGGGTGTCCCCAAAACACTTGGTTCAATACCTTGAAACATACTCCAAACAGATGGGATATGCCTGATTACAGCTGGAAAGGAAGGCACAGAACAAAGGGTTCTGGTGGTCTGTTGTTGACGACATATAATGGGGACAGGGACAGGTGATGTTAAATCCAGTGACGGATAATATTGATTCTAAAAGACTGGTTACTTCGATAGTCCTTACAGCTGACACCGATTTTCTCTTCCGAAGTTTCTCTCTGTAAGTCAAGTCAACAATCATTTGGTATGTGTTTTTGTCAAACTGCTTGCTACACGACTTACTTCTGAGTCTACCTCTTCGTTAGGTGCCTTAACTACATATTGATCATCACAAGCGCTTGTACGCTCACACACACACACACACACACACACACACACACACACACACACACACACGCACGCACGCACGCACGCACGCACGCACACACGCACGCACGCACGCACGCACACATACACACACACACACACACACGCACACACACACACACACACAGACACACACACACACACACACACACGCACGCACGCACGCACGCACGCACGCACGCACGCACACACACACACACACACACACACACACACACACACACACACACACACACACACACAGAGTTCACTCCTTACCTCCTCCCTTCCACCCGCTTTCCAGTCATTGTCTCTGTCTCTGTCTCTCTCCCTTTCTGCTCTCTGTTTTCGAACTGTGCTTACTACCCTTCCCTTTTCATACATTGCCATTTTCACGCTGACCGATACCGAGGGGGTGGGGTGGAGTGGCGTGGGGTATTTTGTGCATTTGTGTTCATGTGCCATTTGTGTTCAACAGAAAGCAGTTTACGCCCCTTCCCCTCCCCCAATATATATCATTGTGTATATTGATCTTTTTTTTTTTTAATCACGCAAAGCGCGATTTTTTCCCTTTCCCTTCACCTCAGAAACAGATGATCTTTCTCAAACGCTCGCCGTTTCAACCCAAGAAACCAGTGTCATCTTCTCTATCGCAAATTGCCCCCGTTTCCCCAAAGTCCGCTGCTGCGTATGGAATTTTTCACATTCGTCCATCAGTACCCACAGGCTGGCAGTCCAGGATGTCAGGGAGCAATGAAAGAGCCAAGGACCAGCCCCATTGGTCAGCAGCGACGAAGATGACCACGTCCAATGTCTGGAAAGTCGCTGAAAGCTACAGACACTGCTCCCTCACTCCTTTCCCAACTGTCAGGTGGGGGTAAGTAAGTAAGTATAACGTTGCTCATAGTCCAGCCGACCGCAAAGGGCTATATCAGGACTGTCACCGCGTTGAAGTCAACTCACAAGTCATCAAAAAAAAAAAAAAAAAAAAAACCCTCATCCACACAACTCTATAAAACACAACTTCTGAAAAACACACCGGAAATTTGGTTAAATTTTTTTCCTCTTAGATAAGATGAAAATGTTAATTTCTGTCAGAAATTCAGAGATCACATCAGGTGGAACATCTCTGAACAAGGTTTTCATGGAGTCTGCTATAAAATGTTTATGTCTCACATCATGCAAGTCCCAACACTCTAACAGAATATGTTTCACTGTGAGTGGTACATGACAATGAGTGCGCCATGGAGTTTCTTCACCTTTGAAAAGATAAGAATGCGTGTAAAAGGAGCGGCCTGTATGCCGTCAGGTAGAAAGCTTTGGCTCTGATGTAACCAGTCACAGTTCTGCAAAACAAGCGCTTAGCACTCGGCTGTAAGATGTTCGGAGGAGGAGAAGATCGACAATGTAAATCTTCTTCAATCTTTAAACGTCTAGTATATTTTGATAAATGCTTGTGAAAAAGAAAGCCAAAACTTAAACATGCGAAACCTCGGAATCTCTCGCCGGTTCTTTAAGAAACATTCTTTACTGGCCTGCAAGTGCACAGAGTGTGATGGATTAATCTTCTAAAAGAAATATATATATATAATATATATATATATAATGAGAGAGAGAGAGAAAAATCAAAATGTTCAGTTTGAGTGGCGACGGCCGTTTCGGCACATCTTCCAAAACAAACAGGAAGACAAAGTAGATCTAGTCCTTCACATTGGCGACAATGATGAACAAACAGTGGAGAGGCGCTTGATATGAAAAGCCTAGTTAGATCGCTAAGCGACAGACTCTATAATCTGGAAAAAATCATCGAGAACCAGTCAAAAATCATCGAGTCGACTCCTGTCAAAGCGCAAAACCAAAGACCAAGAGACACAAACGGAAACTCTTCACCACCCGTCTTACGCAGATGCCTTGCGTTCCGAGCCGGTTAAAACAGTCCAAACCACCAAGGCGAGTGAAAAAGAAGTGTCAAAATCAACAGAAAAAGAAGTGTCAAAATCAACAGAAAAAGAAGTGTCAAATAACAGAGTGCCAATCTAAAGCAAAAAAATCAAAAGGCAAAAACAAAAACAGAACGTGAAAAAAGAGAAGAGCGTCAAAAGTAAGAACTACGTCAGAGATCATCACGGCAAATTACGTCATCGCTCAGACAGAGAACGCGGTGAAGATGAAAGTGAAACAAGGGAACTTCAAATGTGCTGTTTGTCCATGACTCTGTGCTTTCAAAAATCAACAAGAACAGACTTGGGAAGTTCTTTCGGGTTTAGAGGCAAAACGGAAAAAAGCTTTCAAAATAAATGAAATCAAACCAGCACTCAAGAAAGCCGACGAATCATACGATGCACTGCTAGTCCATTTGTGGAATCAATGACCTAAAGAACACAACACCTGCAAGCTGCGCTGATGAACTTGTGAAATGCATCAGAGACATTTCTAGCAGCTATCCTCAAATGAAATTGGTCATTAGTAAGGTGACGCCTGTCAAGGACCCCCAACTGAATGTAAAGGCTGATTTGTTCAACGCCATAGTAGCTTCTGAGCTGTGTAACATGAAAAACGTTTCCCTTGTCAGTCACTCGCGGCTTCCAGTTACGACCAACATCCTCCATGACGGTCTCCACCCTACCTTCACGGGCACCAGTATCCTCGCCAGGACAATTGGGCATCACCTGAATGGGCTACTCTGGACCAGGCAAAGAAGACTGCACGGTGCCGCTACCTCAACCCTAGGTCCTTCCATCCCACCCGGATGACCTGCATTTCTACTCTTGGAGCAGCACACACGATCGGCCCTTTTATATTTAAAGCAATGAACAATTATTTTGGTTCATAAACATTGTTGAATCCAACATCATTAGGACTGATACATTTATCCTCATCTTGTGCCTTACATATTTATGTATGCCTAATATGTAAAAAAGCAACAACAAAAAAAACCTTTAAGTATTAATCAATATTTTGTCCTCTTATTTTACTCATGACAGATAAAGTTTTTAAGGTATTTCAATGGAATGTCGATCCATCACAACCACTCTTGATCAATTAGTACAACAACTATCAGAAGAAAAATATCATGTCTTAGCTTTACAATCATTAAATATACGGAAGGAAAAGTTACCTATATTAGACGATTATTATTTCCACCGATTATTCAAAAAGTAGATAACCATGAAAAAATAAATGTAGCAATATATATTCGTGAAGGAGAAAAATACCTGCCATGCACTAGTCCTGTTCCACCAGACGTTCCCGGACTGCATGCTTGTGCAGTAAAGGTACAGGTAAATTGTAATGTACTAACAATTGTTTCTGTTTATTTACCACAAGGTCCAAATGATACAAACACAGAATGGCTTCACTCGATTCAGTCAGACCAGTCAAATAAATATCTCATCAGTGGTGACTTTAATGCCCATTCGCCATTTTGGGAAAAAGGGTGTCAAGTCATAACTAGTAACCGCTTTATTGAGAACATAGTTGACTCATCTCTCTACCTTTTAAACAATGGCAATATAACTCGCATTCCAGACAATCCCAAACATAATCCTAGTGCCATAGATTTAACATTAATATCCCAGAGCTAGCGGTTTCTTGTGATTGGCAAACTCTTAATGACACATTAAATAGTGACCATCTACCTATTGTCATTACATTTGAACGATGAGACCTGAAACAAACAATGTAACACATGATAAAGTTAAAAATACTGTTATAAATTTGCTAACTGGAATAAATTTTCATTCTTGTTAAGCTCATTTTTATATTGATGAAGAACAAATTAATAGTCAAGATGTAGAAACATTGTATGATCGATTTCAAAAGACTGTACTCTCTGCTGCTAGTGAATCAATTCCAACAGTAAAATCTGTAAAATCAAAAAAACATTTGGGTAATGTCTGGTGGAATGAGACTTGTCAAGAGGCTAAAGAAGAGAAACAGAATAAATAAAAGAATATAAAAGAGAAAAGGATCTGAGGAGAAGGTTAAAAAGCTTCTTGAGAAGAAAAGAGCAAGAAACGCACAAAACAAAGTGAATGCACAAGCAAAGCGGCAATATTGGTCTTCATTTTGTGAGAATGAGGTGTCACATTTCAAAGATATGCAAAAGCTTGGACACATTTAAAAACAATGAAAAGTGGGGTTAACCTACGCAGTGCCCTATCACAGTAAACAATTCAGAGTTTCCATCAAATTTTGATAAACTGAAGCTTTTGCTGATCTGTTTGCAAGAAACAGCAGCATTGACAACTTAACAACTAAAAAACACCGTGAAAATGAAGAAAAAAAATATATATTAATGGTCCACTGCCAGTAGAAGATCAGTGTTTGAATACCTCAATAACATTGCAGGAAGTCAAAGAATGTATTATGAATTTGAATAAAATAAATCAGTGGGCCTAGACGGCATTTCTAATGAAATGTTAAGTCATCTTCCACAAAATATGATATATTTTTTTGCATTCATTTTTTTCAAAAATGTTGGACAGATGGTAACATGCCTCAAATTTGGAAGCATTCTATTATTGTTCCAATTCACAGAAGGGGAAACCACTCAGAGATATACATAGTTATCGACCTATTGCATTAACATCAAATACATGTAAATTGATGGAAAAGATTGCTTTAAAAAGACTTGTTCATCATTGTAATAAACATACAATCATACCAATCAACCAAGCTGCATTTCAGACAGGCAGATCTCAAATGGAACATTTGGTCAGACTCACAACGCATGTAAAGCATCAGTTTGCACGTCGTAAAACGTACTTGCAACGTTTTTTGATATACGAAAAGCCTATGAACAAGTATGGCACAAGCGGCTTTTGTTTAAATTAAGAATATTGGTATTAATGGAAATATGTACAAATACATTCAATGTTTTCTTCATCGTAGGCATATTCAAACCAGAGTAGGAAATACCTATTCTAACCCAGACCTTACAAATGGGCTTACCCCAAGGATCGGTAATTTCTCCAATTTTGTTTAATATTTTGATTTCTGATCTAACCAAAGGTCTTTCTAAAGATACAGAGTTAGCTCAATTTGCTGACGATATCTGTATATGGAGCAAAGTAACGATGAAAAGAAATACTCCGTTAAGATCACTGAATTATATAAAAATTAAATACCAACACGAACTAAATAAAATCAGTACATTTTTACACGAAAACGGACTCTCCTTTCACCTGAAAAAACGAATTTGATGCTTTTTTATTCTGGAAATGATCCAGATAAGCTTCCAGTTTCACCTTAGACGACACTATTTTAAACTATGTTAAAAGCGTTAAATTCTTAGGTGTAATCCTAAGTAGTAAACTAACATGGAATACTCACATTGACCATATTATAATAATATAAGCAAGAAAAAGTCTGAATTTCCTTAAAATTGTCAGTAAACAATATTGGGGCAAGACACTAAAACTTAACTGTTTTAGCAACTGCCCTTGTACGCTCAAGACTTGCATATGCTCAGGAAGTATTTTTTAATGCACCTAAACATCTTTTAAATAAACTTCAGAGCACTGATTCAAAGCCTTCAAAATTGCCTTAGGGGTTCCACACATACGTCAAACTTAGGGACATACAACGAAGTGGGAGTTCTACCTCTATCTGAAATTAGAAAGGCTTCTACTTTAAAATTCATCTTAAAAAGTTTCTCACAAAGAATTTTGCTCAGAAGAGGTATGTTTAGATTCGGAAAAGCATTTTGGAAAACGTGCACAATATATACAATCCACAAAATCTATTTATTCATTTTCCTCAGATCTTCTAAAAGATACAAAAATAGATAAAAATAATATCGCCGGAAAACCTACGTTTTCACCCATTTTAAAATGGGTACAATCAAAAGCTTCCTTTGACATTGATACAATAATTTAACAAAAAAGGATTCTCCCAACATTTTGAGAAATTTTGTCTACACTCACTTAGAAAAATAAGTACAACCATCACTTAAAAATATTCACAGATGGCTCAGTATTGGATGATAATAGCACGGGAGCAGCTTTCATAATTCCTAGCTTAAAAATAGAAAGTTATTTCATCTTGGTAAAAGTCTGTCTATATATAGCGCAGAATTACTTGCTATACTCAAATCATTGGATTTCATTTTGAATTCCCCATAAATAACAGTCAAATCGTAATATGCGTCATTCAAAAGCGGCATTGAATGGTATTAAGTCTTCAAAATTCATATGTACGATTAGACATTGATAACTGAAATTAATCATATAGTACACCTTCTTTCCCAAAAAGGGATTAATATTTACTTTTTGTTGGGTGCCTTCTCATTGTGGTATATCGGCAATGAACAAGTAGACAAAGTTGCAAAAAAGGCAGCTCAAAACCTTAGCGGCACAGTAACAATAAATGTTCGCTTAGATCTGGCAGAATGTTTCTCTATCATAAATAAAACATCTCATGATAATGCAACAAAAACACTGAGGAACTCGGACATACATTATTATAACAATTGCATCAACTGTAATGACAAAAACAATGGGATAACATCATAACAAAAGATTTATTTCCTCATCCAGGGAGATTGAAAGTCTAATCCATAGGCTTCGTTTAAACTCGTTTTAAAAACAAAATATTGCAAAGATATTAAATGTATGTGTGGGGAATCTATAAGTGTCAATCATTTACTGATTCATTGTCCCAAAACAAAAGAGCTGTTTAATAAATCAGGTATTGAGGGTTTTGTTGATGGACGACTCCTTATCACTATCTAGTATATTAAACAATTTTGCTACTCTTGAATCTATTTCTAAATGTTTATTAGGCTGTTCACTTAATATTTATCTTTAGCATTTGTGATTGTTACAGTTAAAATTTTAGTTTGAGTTATAAACGTTCTGATGAATAGGGTGGGGTGGAGGGTTATGATTACATGTCTTACGTACTACTTTTAAAACTTACCATCCCTAAAAAAAAAAACAAAAACAACAACATCTCTTCATTCTTTACATCAAGCTCACTCTACACTATAATATTGTCCTGAATCACTTCTAGTGGAAGGACGTTAAACTGAAGAACAACAACAACACACACACACACACACACACACACACACACACACACACACACACACACACACACACACACATGTACGTGTCTCTCTGCCACCGAGACCGCCAGAGAACCAAGTCCCTCTGCCACAGGGACCATTCCATAACAGTATTTACACAAACACACATATACACACAGTGCAGGTCACATAAGAATTCCACCCAACACATCATGCCCCACCCTCCCCATACGTTAACCAAGACTCCCCCGTCTCCACTCTGCAAATCAGTGTCCATCGGAATCATGGCCGTTGAGTCCCAAAGGATAAACTGTCTTTAGTTTATTCTTCCAGAAATCTTCTCCTCTGTCTTGCGGTTTTGTTCAGCTGTGGACCTTTTCCACCACAATGCATCTCATGTTCTTCAGAGAGTGTTCAGGTAAGTTGAAATGACTGTTGACATGAACACATGCAACCTTTGTTCAACTTGATGTTAGACCTGTGCAGATAGAAGCGATCTTTCAGTGTCAGCATAGTTTCACCCATGTACTGTGTACTCTGACAGTTGGTGCAGTACACGCATGTAGACGATATGCTGCTGTCACAGGACAGTCGATGACGGATGGTAAATGTCTCTCCTGTCTGCATACTACTAAATGTTCTGCTCTCAACTAGATGGTTTTCACAAACCACACAGTGCTCAGATGTACATTTGAAGCATCCAGCATCGATGTCATCTGGAATCGGGAGAGCTGATGGCATGAGCAGATTTCTCAAAGACCGCGATTTTCTTTCGGCTAGTATGGGTGGGGAAGGCATAGCCTTCCGCATTTTCGGCTCATGTGGAGAAGAGGTTGGGAGTTCTGCAAACCAAGAACGGAATGGGGGATTAGAGGGGTTGTGGGTGATGATGAATGGAACTCGGTTGTGTTGCCTGTCTTCCGTTTATAGCTGAGAGTCTCGTGTCGGGGAACATGGCTGGCTTTGGTTTTTGCCTCCTGGATGGTCACAGGGCTGTATCCTCGCTGGAGAAAATCACGTTCCATATCCTGGCAACGAGACTGGAAGGTTGGCATGTCAGAACAGAGGCGGCGGATGGCGCAGGAACTGGGCATAAGGAATGTTTTTTGATGGTATGGTAAGGGTGGCAGGATGAATGGGCCAAGTATGTACGAGCATCTGTAGGTTTGGAATACAGGTCTGTGTACAGATAACCTCGCTTCAGATGGATGAAGATGTCCAAGAATGGCAGTGATTCTTTAGAATAGTTCATAGTGAACTTGATGAGTAGGGTGGAACTGGTTTCAAAAACTCAAGGAATGTGTGAATGTTCTTCTGTTGATCGAGACCCAGAAGAAAGATGTCGTCTATAAACCGTTTCCACAGTTCTCGGATGATAGGAAAGGGGCTGTTGTCCAGTATCTGTGCCTCCAACCGCCCATGAAGAGGCAAGCCACCGTAGGTGCCATAGGTGTTCCCATGGCAGTGCCCAGTTTTTGTTTGTAGAAATGCCCATCAAAGTGGAATACATTGTTGGACAGTACATTGGTTCATCAGTTCCAGAAGACGCTCTATGGGCATGTTGATGCAATCATTTTTGTCAACAAACGCCTTCACTGCTGTTTCCATGTCGGCGTGAGAATGTTGCTGTAGAGTTCAACGACATCAATGGTGACCAGGTATGTGCTGTCGTCAAAAGGACCAAACCACGGTTCCATTGGTCTAGTGTATGGAGCATATGTGTGGTGTCTTGCACATAGGACGGAAGTTGTTGACATGATCCTGTAGCCAGTGTCCACCAGTTTGGAGATACGTTCAGTGGGGCCACCAACTCCTGGACAATGGGACGTCCAGGTGGGTTTTTCCAAGTTTTGTGGATCTTCGGAGCATGTAAAACTGATGGCTGCGTACACTCCCATTTCAATAGTAGCCCACTTGTGTGTGTTCTCATCGATGTAGTCATCATTCAGTAGTCGGTTCACCAGGTGGTTGGATTTTCTAGCAATGGTGTTTGAAGGATCTTCTTAATTTCTTCATAGTGCTGAGTGGAAAGAAGTTGACGATGAGCTTCAGCAATATAGTCACTCTGGCGTTTTGAACGACAACAAGCTCCCCCTTTGTCGGCTGTGCTGATGCGAAGTGTCCTGTTGTGGACAAGTCCTTGAAGTTCTTTCAGGGCGGCCCTTTTCTTGCTGTCCAGATTGTTCCGTGGTCGTTGTGTAGGGTGATAGGACTTAGTTCTTAACTCAAGTAAGTTGATGTATTCATCAAGGGCTGCATCTCTTCCACTAGGTGGCTTGTAACCAGTAGGCTTGTAGAATTTGGGTTATGTATTAGGAGTCTCATCGTCTTCATCAGAGTCATAGAACATCTCTTTCAGCCTGAGTTTTCGCATGCTTCTGTGACGTCTCGAGTTAGCTGATCATGGTCCAAACTCATAGGGGTGGGACAGAAACTTAGGACCAGAGCCAGGAGGTTGAACTGGTCAGGGGTGAGTTCGAAATCTGACAAGTTAACTACTACATTCTTTGCTTGAGTATTCTCAGTGGCATTGTTTCTTCTAAAACGTCTGTTTCTCCTCTTCCTTGGTGTCTGTTCTTTAACTGGTGCTGGAAAGTTAGAAGCGGGAGTGGGGAGAAGCTTCTGTAATTTCTTCTTTTTCTTCTTCTTTTGAGTTTATCCTGAAGCTGCGCCAGTTTTTTTCGATGTTGAAACGTAACAGCCTCGAAGTGAGCGTAATCAAGCGTCTGATGTAGATTGTACAATAGTCCGTGTATTTTCTCTTGCTCTTAGTAAAAGAACTCTGTATGTTTCTTTAACATGATGAAGTATGTCACAACTAGCACAATGAGAAATGTTAGAAACAGATTGTAAGAGAAATTCTGATTTTGGCAGGGCATCCACTCCAAATTTAATTTTCATTCCATTAGGAACGATTTTGTGTTCTTCACTAGATGAAGAAACTGCAAATGTGATTCATACCTTGTCAATTTGTCCCGCGATCTATCCAGTTCAATCAGTAAGCTGGTACGATCCATTGTAACTCTGGTGCTGGATCCAGTAACGGATGCAAGAAGTGAGGTCCAGTAAAAGACAAAAAACAACACCAGGCACAGTTGAAGCGGGAGCCCAGGGCTTGAAAAGACAGTGCGGATCAAGGCTGATACGTGTGTTGCTTTCAGAAAAGACTGGACTGGTCAAAAAATAAAACTAACCAGGTCTGTTGTGTTTGTCTGTATGTCTGTGTGCTCTGGACCTGCCTGACCGTGGCGCTTGTCATATGAGCAAGGAGGCAGGTGTTGACACAAGGCAAATCGCATATATATATAACACACACAAAAAACCGACATGGGCCGATAAATATAGCCAAAAATGGATAATTTGGTACCTATGCCAGAAAAGATCACAATCTGTCATAGAAAAGACTGAACAATCTGATCTTTATCTGCTACTGACCTACAGCATTTCCAGTCATACCTAAGAGGACCCAGCCATTTTCAATTTAATCCTGCACGTGTTTCTTTGGGCGTTCTCAGGATCTGTTCTAGGCCTTGTCCTTGTTGTACTCTACACCAAACCTCTTTCATCCTTGGTTAGTTTTATTTTTTGACCAGTCCAGTCTTTTTTGACAGTATCTGATTATTTAACTCTTTCAAGTCAGCTCAGATACATTGTTATTTAACGAGTGGAGCGGCTCGACAGTTTAGCCATTGAGGGCACGAAAGATGAATAGGAAAAAAATAAAAGAATTTTACTTCCTTCCCCACAACCCAACCAACCTTGAATTGCACAATGTTGAAACAGAGGTCGTTCTTCTGAATCCAAAGACCCCCCCCCCCCCCCCCCCCTCCGAATCAAAAGACCCGGCCCGAGAGGGCTCTTGTTTTGTGATGTAGGCTATAGTTTGCTTTCTCTGTCAAGGTTTCAGAATCAGCTCCAGAGCGATTCTTTATGAACATGCTCCAAATGTTTCCCGCTATGTTTATGCCGAAATAATAGATATGATGGGTTGTTAAATATGTCGCGTACTGAAGCCATCAACACGGGTGTGTTTTTTGTTATCATGACTTAACAATTGCAATACTCTGTTGTGAGATTATTAATTGTACTTCAATTCAATGATTGTACTTCAATTCAATAATTGTACTTCAATTCAGTAATTGCACTTCAATTCAACAACTGTACTTCAATTCAGTAATTGTACTTCAGTTCAGTAATTCAATGAGCCTCAAACACTGCTTCAAACTCAACCGTCAAATTTGTTAACAGCACGGAAACGTGATCAAATCACACTTCTAATTAGTCCTCGTAAAAGGAAGAATTTAATGCAAGACTTTTCTCCTGTCTCTCTGGTCTTCTGTGTCTACAGTCCATTCAAACAATTTTGATCATGTACAGACACAAGAAATTCGCGCAGACCTCCAACAAACACCACAACACGTGGCTCTCGCTCTTTTTCTCGCAATTCTCCAGCTGTCTGGTATTGGCTGCTCTATGACTTGCGTACTTGATGCATGCAATAACACACACACACACACACACACACACACACACACACACACACACATTTCACACTGCTGCCTTTCAAAAAGCACCATTTGACTTACCGTTTCAACTAGCGGCTGGTTTGACTATGCTTGTCTTCTGTGTGTGTGTGTGTGTGTGTGTGTGTGTGTGTGTGTGTGTGTGTGTGTGTGTTGCCGTGATCTGACTGTACAGACCATAATTATGTTCCTGTCTCAGCTTTAGCCGTTGCAGTTCGCAAGCGTCTAATATCAGAATATCGTAAGCTGTCAGCCGAACTGCGATTTGATTTGTTTCTGTTTTTTTTTTGTATTGTCTCTTGACTTTGTTGTTGGTGTTGTAGATTGGGGTGTTTCGTAAATTACTTGCATGTGTGTTTGTCTGTATGTCTGTGTGCTCTGGACCTGCCTGACCGTGGCGCTTGTCATATGAGCAAGGGGGCAGGTGTTGACACAAGGCAAACACAAAGAGAGCAAAAACCGAAGTGTTCAGAGGTAACAACGTAGGGCGTCGGGCCTGCGACAGCGGCAAACATTGTCTGACAGTTTACAGAGGGTGGGGTCAGTCTGACCATCTCCGTTCATCGCGGCATTTCGGATCAGTTGATCCTGTACTGCGCTGGGTTAATAGCCAGGGAGGGTTTGTCATCGCTCTCTCTGTCTGTCTGTCTGTCTGTCTCCCTTTCTCTCTCTCGCGCACACACACACACACACACACACACCACACACGCACACACGCACACACACACACACACACAGACACACGCACACACGCACGCACGCACGCACGCACGCACACACACACACACACACACACACACACACACCACACACACACACACAAGCGCATGTATGTAGGCACGCACGCCCCCCCCCCCCCGCCCCCCCCCCCCCCCCACACACATATCACACACACACACACGCACACACATGCAGAGAGAGAGAGAGAGAGAGAGAGAGAGAGAGAGAGAGAGAGAGAGAGAGAGAGAGAGAGAGAGGGAGAGGAGAAGGAAGGAAGGATGAAGGAGGTGGAGGGTGGAAGCAAGCTACGATCAATGTTACGACGGGACAATGTTAAACCCTGTAGTGCCATCACTATTGTCCGTTCACACACTCCGCACAGTCTGTACATGCTCCTATGTATACACAGTTTATTGTCTCTCTTTCAATTCGATGTGGAAAACATCGCCCAGTGGACTGAAGAAATCCTCTTAGACTGACTTGAGGAGGAAACACTTTGGTGATCATGTATGATGAATTGATTAGGCTCTTCAATCCTGGTTTTCTTCAAACTATTAGCCGACTACTGCCATTTGACCTGATGCTTGTTGGACCCCCCGGCAAGTGATGTTGCAGCATGACCAGAATAATACACAACACAGGGCACTTTATAGTGATAAGAAACGACGATAAAGATAACGACGCATTAAAACATAGATGCACATCGACATTGTAATTGAAGCACATTAGTAGCAATAAACATCCAAAATAGAATGGATCCGGTGATTCCAGCATTTCAATGGTATGAGGCCGATAAGAAAACGGTGTCCCTTCACCTCAACAGTCGAAGTAACCACACTGGAAACCTGCCTTGCCGATGCTTTGGATGCTGGATCACACAGATTGCACAGTTATTTTATTTTGTTTTCAGTTTGAGGTTTCCTTTCACAATTTGTACAAAAAAGATGTCTAGATTTCTGCAAACCACAAGCAAATTAATGACAAAATAAGAAGTGAATGAAAAAAAATGACATGCTTACCAACTACAAACCATAGCCTGTAATCACGTTAGTCAGGTACGTCCTGGCCAACATTGCCGTGAACGTGCGATGGATGAGAGAGAGAGAGAGAGAGAGAGAGAAGAGAGAGAGAGAGAGAGAGAGGGAGAGCGAGCGCTGGGGAGCTATCAATATGTAACCATACCCGCGAGGTATAATTGACACCTGGACATGAACGTCACAACGCCAGGTATGGGTTATACCATCGCTGGGAGAGACAAAAGGCAGACAATTGCCTGGTGACTGATTGAAAACGGTATCAACATCGCTGTTGATGAAACAAAGGGCTATGACAAACGCTGGTGACTGATTAAAACAGTGACGGTTACATCAGAGAACATCATTGCCATCACATCATCATCAACATCATCATCATCATCATCACCATCATCATCACCATCATCTCATCATCATCATATCGTCACGATCATCACATCAACATCTCATCATCATCATCATCATCACCATCATCGTCATCACATCATCATCATCATCATCATCATCACCATCGTCATCATCACTCATCACATCATCATCATCATCATCATCATCATCCCATCATCGTCATCATCACCAATCATCGTCATCATCACCAAAACACAACATTTGTTCTGCTGTCTCATCTCACCCACCCCTTTCCCCTACCTTCGCAGCATTACTTCCATTCCCCCCCCCCCCTCCCTAAACACAGCCACACCCATGATTGCCCTGTTCCAGTCCTAGCACCATAGTCCACAAGGAGCAATCAATGTTAGGTATGGCGCAATGCACCAGAAGAGAGTCTGTACTGGCGTGAGTCACATCGATGTGTTCAGTGGTACCTGTTGTGATCCAATGTAGGCTACAGGCCTACTAAGCCCGCTTGTGAAGACAATCATTGTGTAATCGAGGGGACCATCGTAAGTGATCATTCCCTGCCACTACATCCACCCAGTGTCACTCCTCGTGAACTTTCCCATACTGACGACTCCGGACATAGACATGGGGGAGAATATCCAATCTGAAGTCACCATGGGAACAGGGTTTCAATTTGATACCATCGGTCATGTCATCAATGTAAACAAGAAAATAAAAGTTTTAATCATGTTAAAATTTGAACTGGATCTGTCCAGTTATCGTCTGCTTCTTAAGTGCCAAGCGAGGCATAGTCGCGTGTTCACCAGCGGTGTCGATGCGAAATCCCCACCCCCACCCCTACCTAATGGTTTTGAATTTTTGTTTTAGATTTTAGGATTACAGCAAGTCACGAAACAACTTCACCCGCGAAACAGCAGCAAACTCTGTTTCTTACTCTCAACCTCCGTTCACCAAACCAGTTGATGAGCTGGTACACCCATCCTGTGCATTTATCCTCTATGCCATGTTCTTGTCTGCTGTTCTCTTCCTTCGTTTTGTGAGCATCAGCAGAAATTCACAGCGAACAAACAAGCGGTCTGTTTCCACGTCACCAAGTAAACAATCTTCACTTTCCCCAGTCGCCCCAAACATTAATAAAGGGAAATCCAAACACACTTTTTGCGGATGTTAATGTGTGTTGTGGTTTTCCATTTATCACGAGTCACACGATCGTGTGAGTTCAGCAGTCAGTTTCCATCCATCAAAAAACGATTCGTTTTTTTTTTCTTCAAGCGCAGTAGACCTGATCGCTAGCGTATGCTGACGATGCTATTGTTTGCTGTATGATGGCTGCCAGATGCTTGGGTCTGTCAGTTACACTGTTCATGTTGTGTCCGGTTGGGATCCATCCTCCCTCCTGCTCCCGTCCCTATATAAACCACGACGTGCAAGACCTGACGTCTTTAGCTACCGAGGTTAGGTTGGAAGACTGATCAGACTTCGCTGCTGTTGAGACCCCGTGGGCCAGCCTGCTCGTCCATCTACATACAGTCCAACGTCCCCACCTTCAGACTTTGGTCACTCCACCATGCTACTGTGGGTATGTGCTGTGCCGTTTCTCTTTGGTCTGATTGAGAATAAGTTCTTCTTAGAAGTTATCCGGGGCTTCCTGCTTATATTTCTTCACACTTTTTCAAACCATGAATGTCGCGCATGCTCGCGCGCACATGTGTGTGTGTGTGTGTGTGTGTGTGTGTGTGTGTGTGTGTGTGTGTGTGTGTGTATGTGTGTGTGTGTGTGTGTGCGCGCGCGCGTGCGCGTGTGCGTATGTGTGTGTGTGTGTGTGTGTGTGTGTGTGTTGTGCTGTGTGTGTGTGTGTGTGTGTGAACTGTACAACTGAGTAGGAGAAAAACGTAGATAATCATTCTCGTCATGAGAACTAGACAAAAGCAGGGAAAAGATCACGATAAGACGACAACATTTTCTTTTACTGATCGCCTACAGGAACATAAATATCTTTGGACCAGATATCTTCGCGTTTCATGCAGATTCCCAAGAGCGGATACAGAGTCACAGAGTTCTTGAAAAAAAGAAAGAAAGAAAACACTGTTTTCGTGTATCCTTCATAAAAATTGCAGATCTTTGCTCCATCCTCTAGAAGCTCAGCAAACGCACACATGAACTGAAGCCATGAGAGACCCAACAAATAAGGACATCGAAAAGAAAATTATCGAAAAAACCCACCTTTTTATATCTTCATCTTTTGTGCCAGTTCAGTAGCGTTACTCATACACCTCTCATCTCGTCTCTCCTTACGCAGCCACCCATTGGCTCATCCTGCCATAGTCCCGGTACCGGCAACCAGCAGAAAGCAGTCACACTCATGTTGCCATGAGGAAACCCACCAGAGGAGACACTGCACTGCTGGCGACTCACTTCAGTGGCGTACTGTTTGGTTGACACCACAATCTTCATGTATCACCTACGAAAAATGACAGAGATAAAACTTTTTCTCGACGTTTGAGAAAATTAATTAAAAAAAATTTAACACTGTGTGCTTTTTACTTGCATATCCAAACACTGGCTCAGAAGAGAGCTGTTCTTTCAAGTAGTTAATTTCACTGAGGTTTCAGTATAATTATTTTCGCTAAAGGTATTATCTTAAATCCCGCATTTGTCTCAACTGAAAGTCTGTTTCTGTTGCAGGCTGGTTCATTTTCTCCACGGAAGGAAAATGCTATCATCATGACAGAAAGATAGATATAGATAGATAGACAGATAGATAGATAGATAGATAGAAGACAAGAGGTATATATATTATTATATAGATAGACAGACAAATAGTAGATAGAAAGATAGGCAGATATAGATAGATAGATAGATAGATAGATAGACAGACAAATAGATAATAGATAGACAGGTATATATATATTATATATAATATTATATATTAGTATATATATAATAAGATAGATAATAGACAGATAGATAGACAGATAGATAGAAGACAGATAGACAGACAGATAGATAGACATGATAAAAGATAATAGATAAATATATATATATATATATATATAGACAGACGACGATAGATAGAAAGATAGACAGACAGATTAGATAGATAGATAGACAGATAGACAGATAGATAATAGATAGACAGTGATATATAGATTTACAGTATTATATATATATATAATATATATTATATATATTATATATACAGACAGACAGATAGATAGACAGATAGATATGTAGATAGACAGGTAGATGATGGATAGCTGGACAGATAGATAGACATAGATGGATAGTAAATAGATAGATAGACGAATAGGTAGATGAATACTTACAGATCTCCGAAAATTTCATTGGAAGACACTTGCTTAAGAATCCTCACGGATGATTAATTTGGTGTGTTAACGACAAAATCATCTGTGTGAGTCACAAAGCTCAGTGTTAAAAACTGGCCAGCAAGTAACGTTCTTTCAACTTACCACCATGCATTTTTGTATTTGGTATGACGTAAAGAGAATATATGTACACCCCCACTCCTCTTCCGTCCGAGATTTCCTTAAAAAACTGTTTGAAATGAAAGCCTTTCTGGATGATGCCTCTGGCAAACTTTTCCAGGGAACGAGCCAGATTCTTTACTACTCCATATGGAACACGACTCACCTGGTCAGTAGCCAGTGTAGCTTTTAGATAACCAGTGTATTCCAGTACTCAACACGGGAAGCAATCTGCAGTTTTGGGAAACCGACCTACTTCATCAAGGACACTCCATCACTTGACATGGGAAACAACTTGAGCTTTTCGTTTTTTTGTTTTTTTTGTTTTTTTGTTTTTTTTGTAACCAGTCTATTCCATCAATGGCAATCCACCACTTCACATAAGAAACAGCTGCAGTTTATTTTTATTTTTTTTTTAATATTAAACTATTCTCCTCATCAAGGACTCTCCACCACTTCACAGGGGAAACGATTTCAGTTTTTTTTGGGACTGATCTGCTCCGCCAAGAACGCTCCACAGCTTAACAATGAACAGCAGGGTTTTTCTTTTTTTTCCAACCAATCTACTCCATTAAGAACACCACTTTACTGAGAAAGAACAGCAGTTTTTCGGTTAACCTTGACTGTCCACTTGCCACTAACATGTGAAACAATGGCAACTTGTTGGTAAACCAGTCTATTCAATCAAGGACGCATTACCACGTAACATGTGAAACAATGGCAACTTGTTGGTAAACCAGTCTATTCAATCAAGGACGCATTGCCACGTAACACGTGAAACACCAACACCTTTTTGTGCACCATCCACTCCATCAATGGAGGATGTGCCGGTGTGTCCCACGGGTAGTGTAAAGATGCGCTGTAGCTGACTAACAGATCGTTGAGAACATCCATTCACAACGAACCACATCAAAACAAAAACACATCTTGCCATTTTCTCCAGTGTCAGTGTTATCACAGCGCAGCCGACCGCATGGGGCCCATTCAGGGATGCCACCACGCGGAAAACAAAGTCCTGTCCAGAACGAAAAGGCAATAAACACAACAGAGCTGTTTAAAGTACATATCAACTTGTAACATGATAGCTGGATTACCTAACAGCGTTCGGGCGGATAAAATGGATCATGCCACGGACGTCATGCGTTCCCCTTACTGCATCCTCCCTGTCCTCGGACTGAAAACAAGCTGGGTGTACAAAGAAATAGCTCGTTTCTGCACCTGTAAATGCATAATTCAGGACGTTAGTCACCACTCACTGTAACTGTGAAAACGCCAGCTGAAGTACCCTTGAAATGCACGTCTCTACTTCACCACAATAGAAAGGACTGGACCAAAATGACCATCGCCGAATCATCCTCAAGACCCAGCAACAAAGACCAGAGAGAGAACGGCGGCAGCCTCATCACTCCTCCCAACGACCCCATCGTCAAGGAATGATTGAACTCACCACCACCCCCACCCCTCCCTACCTTTCCCAACCCATCCGAAGGCAACATACACACACTCACAGACAGACACAGTACACACACACGTTCGGTAATGCGCTTACTCTGCGATGCAACCCACTCATCCCCTTTGTCCCCCGCCAAGCACACACTCGACTTTCACCCACTCGCTTACTCACGCCCACGCACATTAACGAAGACAAAAGGAGAGCAGGAAGAGAGAAACAAGAAAAAGAAAGAAAAGAAGAAGGAGGACAGATCACTAACACTAACACTAACAGACCTTTATCTGCATCATGTTTTTACACCCCTGAAGCCATAAAACGATTGAGATTACGTACTTCAATGACACAAATACAGGAACATTTAATGCCTGAGAGATCAAAAACTGGACCGGAACAAAGATGAAACAAACTTACACGACTGTGTCCATATCAAGGGGCTACTGAATTGTATTTAAATAATACTTAAATAATCAAAACATTTCTGCGACGGCCAATGTAACAATGTCTCAATCACCAGATT
>CM031607.1:41783522-41811022 GCA_018398815.1 Conus ventricosus | reverse complement strand
TCTTTGTTCGGCCCTGATATTCGAGCAGACTTCCAACTCGTCCTGAAAAAGCTAGGAGCAATCAAACCATACATACATGAGAAGTTCACACACAAAAAGTTCTCACGCAACAAGATTAAGTTCACACACACCCATATGCACCCCAAAACCCAGCCCCCAACTCACTCATCAAACAAAGGCACTTGCGTACATGTGTGTACATACACGAAACTGAAATCCATGCACTGGATAAGGAAAGCGCGCACCTTCACCCTGACGAAAAAACAACAACGAAAAACTAACCATCTATAGGGACTGAGACATAAATTGAAGGGGAAACTCGATGAAGGTGGACACTCAAAGAAAGAAAAAAAAAGCCTGTAGGGATTGAGACAGAAATTGACGGGAAAACTAACCACCTAAAGGGACTGAGACAGAAATTGACGGGAAAACTAACCACCTAAAGGGACAGACAGAAATTGACGGGAAAACTAACCACCTAAAGGGACTGAGACAGAAATTGACGGGAAAACTAATCACCTAAAAGGACTGAGACAGAAATTGACGGGAAAACTAACCACCTAAAGGGACTGAGACAGAAATTGACGGGATAACTAACCACCTAAAGGGACTGAGACAGAAATTGACGGGAAAACTAACCACCTAAAGGGACTGAGACAGAAATTGACGGGAAAACTAACCACCTAAAGGGACTGAGACAGAAATTGACGGGAAAACTAACCACCTAAAGGGACTGAGACAGAAATTGACGGGAAAACTAACCACCTAAAGGGACTGAGACAGAAATTGACGGGAAAACTAACCACCTAAAAGGACCGAGACAGAAATTGACGGGAAAACTAACCATCTATAGGGATCGAGACAGAAATTGACGGAAAATTTACCACCTATAGGGACTGAGACAGAAATTGACGGGGAAAACTAACCACCTATTGGGATTGACACAGAAATTGATGGGAAAACTAACCACCATCTACAGGATTGAGATAGAAATTGATGGAAAACTAATCACCTACAGGGATTTAGACGGAAATTGACGGGAAAACAAACCACTTACAGGGTTGAGACGGAAATTGACGGGAAAACTAATCACCTACAGGGGTTGAGACGGAAATTGACGGGAAAACTAACCACCTACAGGATTGACACAGAAATTTACGGGAAAACTAACCACCATCTACAGGGATTAAGACAGGAATTGTAGGGAAAAACTAACCACCTATAGGGATTGAGACAGAAATTGACGGGAAAATTAATCACCTGCAGGGGTTGAGACGAAACTTGACGGGAAAACTAACCACCTACAGGATTGACACAGAAATTTACGGGAAAACTAACCACCATCTGCAGGGATTGAGACAGAAATTGTAGGGGAAAACTATCCACCTATAGGGATTGAGACAGAAATTGACGCGAAAACTAATCACCTACAGGGATTGAGATGGAAATTGACAGGGAAACTAATCCCCTATAGGGATTGGGACAGAAATTGAAGTGGAAACTAACCACATACAGGGATTGAGACATAAATCAACGGGAAAACTAACCACCTATAGGGATTGAGACAGAAACTGACGGGGAAAACTAACCACCTACAGGGATCGAGACAGAAATTAACGGGGAAAACTAACCACCTACAGGGTTCTAACAGAAATTGATGGGGAAAACTAACCACCTATAGGGATTGAGACAGAAATCGACGGGGAAAACTAACCACCTGTAGGGATTGAGACAGAAACATTTTAAACATACAGGCAGTTTAGAACTGTGCTTTGAGAGAGAGAGAGAGAGAGAGAGAGAGAGAGAGAGAGAGAGAGAGAGAGAGAGAGAGAGAGAGAGAGAGAGAGAGCGTGTCTCAATTGTTCTGTGTCGGTGAGTTTGACTTCGGTATGCTGTGAGGGGAAATGTTAAGGTATCATAACAGGCTATGTCAGGTGGTGGCTTTGTTTCCGTGTGTGTTGTGGTATGAAGCTTTGACCATGAAGTCCCTCCTGAGGAAATGCTTTTTTTTTAAAAGACATTCTTGTTTTTCTTATACATGACGACGACGACGACAACAACAACAACGACAACAACAACATCAACGACGACGACGGTGACACCAATATCATCATGATCATGATCATGATCATTGTTGTTATTACTATTTAGTAGTGGTAGCAGCAGCAGCAGCAGCAGCAGCAGCAGCAAATACAAACCATCTTTATCACCATAAAAGTATGGGAGATACAAGGTATATGACTGAGAGAGAGAGAGAGAGAGAGAGAGAGAGAGAGAGAGAGAGAGAGAGAAAGAGAGAGAGAGAGAGAGAGAGAGGAGTGGATGGAGGGGTGGGGATGGGGGCAGGGGAGGGTAAGGACAGAGAGAAAGAGAGAGAGAGAGAGAGAGAGAGAGAGAGAGAGAGAGAGAGAGAGAGAGAGAGAGAGAGAAAGTAATCTGACTGATTCTTGCAGTGAGTACATCTTCACCGTTACCACCAGCGCCCTTATGCTCAACGGATCCCCCAGTTTCAGCCCCAGCAAGTCCAAAGCCAATTGTTTTCCCAGGGAGTACATCTGCACCATTACCACCAGCGTCTGAAAGCCCATCAGCTGCCCCAGCGAGTACCTCCGCACCGTTACCGCCAGCGCCTATAAGCCCACTTATTGTCCCAGTGAGTACGTCTGCACCTTTGCCCCCCTCGCCTTCAAGCCCAGCCACAATCCCAGTGAAGCCACCTGCAAGCAGCCCACGTATTTCCCCAACGAGTGCACCGCAACCTCCATCGCCTTCCACCCCGTCCACTGCCCCCCAGTGAGTGCATCTGCACCGTGACCTTGATCCTTGATGGAAGGAAAGATGTAATAACACCAGGAATTACTTGTCAGTGAAGTAAGATGACAATGAAATAAAATGTGAAAGAGAGACGGCAGTTTTATGGCCATTGCGGGAGAGAATGAATGAATGAATGAATGAATGATTTATTGTGTAAGCTTTACAAGGCCATTCACAAGGGGAGACGGAGGGGATAGGGACTGTGCATAAACAAAAACCAGGAGTAAGCATTATCTCTTGTTAAAAGAAAAATTACATTCGTGACCGCTGCCCTAAAAGTTAAGACATACATATTTATAGTTACAAACATGACACTAAAATTCAAATGACTTTCAAACAATAAAACATGCATATATCACAAAAATGGGAATCTCAGTCTATCTCCTTTTTTGTTAGTGCAAATAAAACATGCACTCAGCCACACATAATTATATATACCATACATGCGTGCCCTCATGCATATGAAAGAGAGAGAGAGAGAGAGAGAGAGAGAGAGAGAGAGAGAGAGGTGATTTATCATTATCAGACTGACAACATTACAAGAAAGTTCATCGTGATGAGGAGTCCAGATCACGGAAAAGCACAGAATTCTGTTCTCGACATTAAAAATAAATAACAGTCAATCAGAATTCCCCCCCCCCCCCCCCCCCCCCCAAAAAAAAAAAAAGTTAAATGTCACGGTGGAGAGCCAAGTTTTCCGTTCCCAACCCCTGTGCTATGTGTTGCGCTGCCTTTCACTTCTTCCTTAAGGCACCGAAGCGGTCATCCATTTTCCTTGACATTTCTTCTGAATACGACACAATGTCTCTTATTGTGGTATTGTCTGAATGGGCTGCGGGTGACTCATTAACATCAGAGGAATCTCCATCATCACAACACAGCTTTCCTTCTGCAACGAAGGCTTCAGCGTCATGTTGTGTGGAAGTGTGTGTTGTAGTTACCGACGGAATGTGTCCACATCCTATTTCAGAAAACTCTTCACACTCATCACTTAAACTTTATTTGTCGACACCAGTGTCATATGAAAATTCTAATTTGGGTAGAACTGTTACTGTTTCACTGTCTATTTCACACTGTGCCAAGTCAATGTGCTGTGTTCCATTGCCGGACTGTGCACTTGGTGCAGGCAAAGGTACAGTGGAGGGGGCATGGTTAGAAAACTGACAGACGTCTGCACAGAACACGCCATTCTTGTTTTCACTGTTGTCGGTTTTGTAGAACAAACTAGGTGGGGTTGGTAGGAACAGACTGGACGGGGTAAAAACACGTTCACTCGCCTTTTGATTCCTGTGTTCCTCGGCCCTTCTCCTGTCCCTGGTGATCTGTGATGCACATTTTCTCCTGTACACAGCAGTTTGCGCTTGGGCTTTCATGGCAGGGGAATAGTCGGAAATGGTTTTAACCGAAGAACGACAACAGTCTGATTTTCTCTACCTTCGATTTTGAAAGATGATAACACCATATCTCGCAGCGCGGCGTTCAGCATGTTTTCTGTACTCGATGGTAGACCTTCAACCAGCATCTTGGAAGTTTGTAAAAACAGACAAAATTTTACCGAACCTGAAGAAAGTTCGACTTGCTGGCAGCCAGACAAGGGAAGTCACTCCACTTCGGGGGGGGGGGGGGGGGGGGGGGGGGGGGGGGAGAGAGAGAGAGAGAGAGAGAGAGAGAGAGAGAGAGAGAGAGAGAGAGAGGAGACTTACTGATTGATTGATAGATCGTCTTTACTCCCAAGGGTAACAGATAAGTGAGAAGATGTTCTCCTTCTGGCCCTTGTCCTTTCAGGAACTAAGGATACCAACACACTAACAATATTACACTATCTAGAAATGATAATAACACGGAACTAAGGATACCAGCGCACTAACAATATTACTCTATATAGAAGTGATAATAACAAAGAACTAAGGATACCAGCAACTAAGGATACCAGCGCACTAACAATATTACACTATATAGAAGTGATAATAACAAAGAACTAAGGATACCAGCGCACTAACAATATTACACTACATAGAAGTGATAATAACAAGGAACAAAAGCAATAATGATTCAAATAAGATGTAAAGAAAACATGCATACAAATTTATAATTGTCACGCGCGCGCAAACACACACACACACACACACACACGCATCATGGACGCACGCGTGCACACACACATATGTATATATACACACACACACACGCGCATGCACCAACACACACACACACACACATCATGCACGCACGCGTGCACACACACATATGTATATATACACACACACACACGCGCATGCACCAACACACACACACACACACACACACACACACACACACACACACACACACACACATGCGCGCGCGCATCCACACACACACACACACACACACACACACTCACAGACACGCGGGAGACACGTGACCAGGATGGCGGAGTGCAAACAACTTTTTCACCACGTCAACGTTTTTATTGCGCTTCCGCTATACTGACTAGAAAGACCCCAGGGAAAAGACGTGGACGAGTCTTTGAAAAAGATGACAAGGACGACGAGAAAAAACTGGCTCAGGAACTGGGAATGTCAGTGGAAAAGCAGGTGACGGTGCAAGTGATGCCGCCACTTCTACCTCAACTGCCGCTCCTGAAGATCATTCCGACACCGTGAGACTAAACACGTCATGCTCCAGCGACACTACGCACACTACGGTGATCACCAGCACGGTTAGTGATCTTAAAAACACTATATTGAAACTGTGTGACAGAACTCTATCCATTGAAAGAGCTGTTGACAATCAAAAACATGAAATAGAAAAAAAAAAAACCCACCAACCAAACTCATGTCAATCCAGGCTAGACCAGTAAATTCCACTGCCATGGCTACCACACAAACAGAACCCCCAAATATTACCCTTGGCCTTAAATCGTATGTAGACGCAGCAAGTTCCACTCCTACATCCCCATCTCCATCTCCATCCAAAGTAATTGGGAACAAAAAGGGCGTAAAGGGGCAAACAAAAAGGGCGTAAAGGGGCAAACAAAAAGGGCGTAAAGGGGCAAACAAATTAAAAAAAAAGAAAGGAACACAGGAAGACAAGACAAGAAAATCTGACGTCATGAAGGCAAATGACGCGAAAAGCAAAACGTCACCCAAGACTCCAAGACGAAAAAGAACAAAGACTTTCGTTCAGTGATCGTACGCTCTGATTCCATACTGAAAGGTGTAAAAATGAAAAGACAAGGCCGTTCGTACGGGTTTTCCTCCAGACGACAAAAAAAACAACATATGCCACACAAAAACTGAGTCTTCAACTAGTTGATTCAACAAACTACTCAGAAATACCTGACGCTGTAGTAATTCACTGTGGTATCAATGATTTGAAAATACAGGACGCAGAAACGGTCAGAAAAGGTTTCACAAAAGCTGTCAAACAAATCAAAGTGAAACACCCATCATCACACATTGTTGTGAGTCAGGCAACTGCAGTAGAAGATGCTGAATTGGATGCTAAACGTGAATTGTTCAATGCCCTTGTAAGAACAGAACTGCTGGCTGACAAAATTATTTCTTTCGTACCACACAATAATTTCTATGACTACGGGAGAGACGGGATGCATCCAACCACCATGGGATCATCGATCCTGGCAGCTGACCTTGGCCGGCATTTACGAGACCTCCTTTGGGAAAAGCCTGTAGCGACTACATCGGCTTCCACGAAGCACAGTTCGTTTTGAGAGTTATCTTCCTTTTTCTGTTGTTAAGGAACAGAGAGTTCCGGCGCTTGTTGTTGTGGTTAACGACTGTTCATTCTTAGTTTTCTTGGTTGGCCTATACAGCCATTCTAGAGTTAATAAAAACTCAGAAACTGTGCTCAAGGTCTTTGATTTTTGTGTGTGTTATTTTATTAACCACTGAATTGGTGACCCCGGACGCTGAACAACGCAAATATGGCTGAAGAAATCCTAACGAACTTAGCCACTCAACTGGAAGCTTTCAACGCTCAAACCAGCCAGGTCAATACAGTGTCTATCAAACTTCCAGAATTTTGAATAAAGTCGCTAGAGGTGTGGTTTGGTAGGGTTGAAGCACAATTTGGAACCAAAGGCATTACCCAAGACAAGACGAAATATGACTACGTTGTCAGTGCGCTGGACATCAACACAGCCGAAGAAGTTCAATCCATTCTCACAACTCACCAGCTGAGAACAAATACAACACTCTGAAGAAGTCTCTGATCAAGACGTTTGGCAAATCTCAAGCCCAAAAAAGATGCAGAACTTCTAAATCTTAATGGACTTGGTGACAAACGCCCAGATGCTCTCTTGCGCAAGATCAACTCCCTTAATGATGATCCACAAACACTCAAACGTGCGCTGTTCCTAGCAAATCTCCCTTCTGATCTACGAGGTATTTTGGCCGGACATAACTTCGCAGACACAGACACACTCGCTGAGGCAGCAGACCGCATTTGGGAAGCACGCACTTCTGGCGTACAGCAGGTCTTCATGGCTCCAACAGAACCACACAATGAACTGAATGTGGTCACGCCATCATTAAATGAGAACGTCTCAGCCATCAACAAAGGCAGACGTCCTCCTCGCCCTCAACAACGTGGCACGAACAGTTCAGCCTCTGTGTGTTTTTACCATCAGAGATTCGGACCTGACGCTCGTCGCTGTCTCCCTGGTTGCAAATTCGCATCGCTACTCACCAAAGGAAGCCAGCAAGGCACATCATCCTCGGGAAACGCCAATGCCAGCCGTTGAACGTGTCAACGGCTGGCGTTTTTTATTCGAACACGTTTTCAGTTTATGACCGACACTCTGGCCAATCTTTCTTGATTGACACTGGGGCTGACGTATCAGTTTTTCCAGCCTCTCCACAGGATCGCAAGAACGATTCGCCTTCCATTCCACTCTGCTGCAAATGGAACGTCCATCAAGACCTGGGGTACACGCCACATCTCCTTGAAGATCACACCCACACATGTGTACACACACAAGTTTTATCTCGCTGATGTTATCCACCCCATTCTGGGTGCTGAATTTTTTCATTGCTCATGATCTTGTCATCGACCTTAAGGGCAAGCGTCTCCTGTCTCTTGATAAGACTTCTGCTTTCCTTAACAGCACTGAGTCTCCCATGACTCTTGCAGGTTTGTCACTTCATCCACATAATGAGTACTCTGACCTTCTCTATCAATTTCCAGAGCTACTCACTCCACGTTTTGACTCCACTATCAATAAACATGGCGTAGAACATCACATTGAGACACATGGATCTCCAGTACATGCTCGTGCTCGACGCCTGAATCCAGACAAGTTAGCTTCCATGCCTATACAGCCAGTCTAGAGTCAATAAAAACTCAGAAACTGTGCTCAAGGTCTTTGATTTTGTGTGTGTTATTTTATTAACCACCAAAAGCCCAAGAAGCCATCTCGCCGCCTACCTCCCCATCCAGGGCGTTGGGGTCCTCAGATGCTGTATCAGGTTGAGAGGGGACCTTGGTGGAACCCCTATAAAATGCTCTAAATGTTCGGGAGCATCTCCCTCAAGTCTCTATATTGACTGAAATCTAGTCATGTAGTGGAGCCCAGTTATATACCTCCACCTCACTTGTTAACGTGACAATTTGCTTTTTATTACTGAAGACAGTTTAAGTTTATTATTTTGCATTTCTCTTTCATAACTCTTGTTTTAAGTCTTATGGGTATCGTGCATGGCCTTGCCTGTTAAAATACTTCAGAAAGGAATTTCTCAGTCACTTCACTCATTATATACATTTTTATTATGACAACAAAAAAGAGACCAACTATTAAGCTTCTCCAATGGAATTGTCGCTCCACAACAAAAATTAATTATATCACACTTGAATCAAAATCTTGGAATAGATAAGTTTCATGGATCATTATTACAATCACTAAATTTCAACAGTGATAATCTACCACATTTACCTGGATTCTATCACCCCTCAGTTTATGAACAATGTGCGGACGAATACAAACAGCTAGCTATCTATGTCCGTGAAGGCCTGGATTTTTGTGAAAGAACTCCACCAGAATCCAATAACGTCCCTTCTGCTTCATGCTGTGCAGCAATGGTTAAATTTACTTCTTCTTTGATATTGAACATTGCCTCAGTTTACCTTCCAAAAGGACCTGATGATGCGAATACAGAATGGCTAAAAGGGTTCCAAGATCAAAGAGACAAATGGGTTATTGGAGGAGATTTTAACGCACATGCTCCTTTTTGGGACCATGACTGCTCTTATGTTACAAGAAATAGATTATTAGATAATATAGCTGACTCTAATCTATATTTGCTAAATAATGGAAATATTACTCGCATTCAACATATAGCTACCCATAACCCAACAGCCATTGATTTAACCTTTATATCTCCATCACTTGCAGTAAACTCGATGTGGGAAACTGGGGATAATCCACTGGGATCAGATCATATTCCAATAATAATATTGTTGAATGACATATTAGAAGAGAAAATCTCAGAAGATATTATTCCATAATATATTTACAAAAATGCAGATTGGTCACTTTTTCAAATCAATCTTAACAACATAGACATAGTGTTCTCAGCTAATGAAAACGTAGATGACCAGTACACTGCATTTTGTAAATATGAGGTAAGCCGCTCTGAAGGTCAAACAAGTACTGACCAAATATACAGAGAGAAAGAAGAAGGTAGTAAAGCACAGGATGAATCTACAGCAGACAATAGTAACAATATCAATGCTGCTATAACTATCCAAGAAGTAAAAGATGCAATTAGATCCATACCATTAAGAAAATCATCTAATAATTTAGATGCAATATCTAATCAAATGTTAAGAAATTTGCCTGAACATTTTGTATAGTTTCTTTATAAATTATTTAGTACGTGTTGGAGCAATGGTGTTATGCCAAAAATATGGAAACAGTCGATCGTTGTTTTAATTCATAAGCAAGGAAAATCTACAAAGGATCCTAAGAATTATAGACCCATTGCATTAACTTCACATGTATGTAAACTTTCAGAAAGAATTTTTATGAATAGACTTGTACATTACTGCCAAAAATATAACATCACACCAGTTAATCAAGCTGGTTTCCAGAAAGGTCGATCCAATACAGAAATTTTAGTGAAATTATCAACAAATATAAAGAAACAGTTTGCTTGACGAAAATGTGTTCTTGCTACCTTTTTCAATATAAATAAGGGTTTACGATCAAGAGTGGCATTTACAGCTATTGAACAAACTTAAAAACATTGGCTTGACAGAAATATATACAACTATGTCAGATGTTTTCTAAAGGATAGGGTAATAAGAACAAGAGTCGGAAAAACATATTCCACAAGTAGAACACTTTCAATGGAATCCCTCAAGAGTCAGTATTAGCGCCACTTCTCTTCTCGTTATTAATGCATGATCTGCCAAACAAATTATCAAACATTTTTGTTCTCGTCCAATATGCAGATGACATATGCATGTGGATGGATGTAACGTTAAAAAAGAAAACTTCACAGCGAGATATGAAATTCGTCAAAAAGATCTATCAAGGAGAACTAAACAAGATGGTGGATTATATGAAGCTAAATGGATTAAGTCTGTCAACCGAAAAAACAAATAATTATAATTCTTTTCAACAGTGGATCTAATCTAGAAAGTATGCCTGTGTTCATATTGGATGATACTCTTCTTAAGTACGTAACAGAGATTAAATTTCTGGAGTTTATTTTACATCTAAATTATCATGGGACTTTCATATCGAATATCTATTAAGAAAGGCGAGAAAAACATTGAACCTTCTGAAAATTATTTCTAAAGAAAAGTGGGGGCAAGATCCAGCTACTTTGATTAAATCTTTAATGAGATCAAAAATAACTTATCCCCAAGAAACATTCTTTAACGCGCCTAAATATCTATCACAAAAACTGCAAAGTATTAAATGTAAGGCACTGAAATTAGCCCTTGGATTTCCTGTGCACGCATCATCGTCACGTACATATTATGAAGCTCAGGTACTTCCTCTAGATGATTATAGAGATTTAACTTGTTGTAAATTTGTCATTAAAAGTACAGCTAGAAAACACACATTAAATCAGAAATCAAAATGAGATCAGATTTTGATTTACCGAAACAGCAAAGTCTATAACGTCTCAAATAACTATAATAACTTATACATCAAAAACAATTTCAGATTCTGGGATTTCTTTAGAAAAAGAAACTTTCTCTCCCAGACCATCTTTTTGTTTTATTCCACCCTGGGAACTTAAAAAAATGCCCATTTTGATATTGATCACACCAACATAAAAAACCCATGAAAATATCAATATGCTAACAGGTTATACTAAGTATCATACTAACGAAAAATACACCAACCAATTAAAAATATACACAGATGGTTCATGTACTGGTTAGCAAACAGGTTGTGCATTCTTGATCCCAGACTTGAGGGTGGAGAAATCTTTTTACATTGGGTGTAACATATCCATATTCACAGCTGACTTAACAGCAATACTCATGGCTTTGATTTACCTTTTAAATTTCCCCAAAACAATACTTAAAGCTCTGTTTTGTGTAGATTCAAAATCAGACCTCCAGGCGCTAAAAGACTTTCATTTGCATACTAGGCCTGAAATGATTATTGAGATAACCTGTTTGATCCACATGCTCATTGAAGGAGGCACCCAATTATCCTTTTGTTGGATTCCTTCACACTGTTCCTTTTATTATAACGATAAAGTAGATACGGCAGCTAAGTGTGGAGCAAAACATATCCCTGGTTCTGAATATCTTAAACTACCCTTATCGGTACATGAGCAGTGCAGTTTAGTTAAAACACATATTTCGGCAACTTTCAAAGATAGACTGATAGAACATGACAATCAAAATCAGTTTGATAATTTTCATATTAAAAGCATTCAACATGACTTTAGTTTAAATAAGAATATACTTTATTTAATATATAGGTGGAAACTTGATGCTTTTAAAACAAAATATGATAAAAACATAGTGTGTTTATGTAAAGAGAAAATAACACATGATCATATTGTTACATGTCAAGACATGAAAAAAAAATTCCAGTGTTGAGGCAAAATAGTGCACAGGCCATCTTTGAGTCACCAGCTCAAACATGAGTTTTATTGTATGCTTAGAGCTTAGAGCGCACTCCATTGGGGAAGTATTTCTAGGTTCTTTTATGTGCAGGGGGCGGGAATGGGGATATGTGTAAGGAGGGAAGATGGAATAATGTACAAAGCTTAAAAGTGACAAGGACTGAAAAAGGTTAAGTTTCTGTGCTTGATGGTTGTTAAATTAATTAGTTTTGTTAAAATTTTTTTTGTCCTTTGAAACTTATTTGAAAAATTTAAGTGCTTTGTAATTGCCATTATTATTCATATAAGCACTCATATAAGCACACGCATATGCACACACACACATACTCACCTTTGAAACGTATTTGAAAAAGTTAAGTGCTTTGTAATTGCCATTATTATTCATATAAGCACTCATATAAGCACACGCATATGCACACACACATACTCAAACACACTCGCATATGTATGCACACACACGCGCACATGCACATGCACACATACGTGTGCGTGCACAAGCATAACCACATACACTCTTTCCATTTCTCTCTCTTTCTGCGCAATTATATTTTATATACTAAGATCACTAATTGTGGAAAGAAATTAAATAACACACACACACACACACACACACACACACACACACACACACACACACACACACACACACACACACACACACACACACCACACGGTCAGTCCTTCAGTTTAATGTAATGTAGATGCTTTGAAAACAAAATAAGTAAAAAAAAAAGTGTTTTGTATTTGTGGCAACATAATATCTCCTAATCATATTCTTTTATGTAAGAACTTGAAAATACTTATTCCAGTTTTGTTGCAAAATAACTCGCACATTATATTCAATTCACCAGCTTTAACTTAAGACTTTTTCTTTTTGTAAGTTTAGATATCAATCCAATTGGTCATTACAGTATCTGAAATTTTTAAAACATAAAAGTGATGGAGGGATGGGGAGGAGATAGAGAGGGAGGGAAAGGAAGGAGGTGGGTGGGGTGGGGTGGGGTGTGGTGTGGTGTGGTGGGGGTGTTCACTGATTTTGTTGTTGTTATATATATGATTTTTTTCTTCTGTTTTGTTTATTATTTCTAATAGTGTAGTTATGCTGATTTCCTTAATCAGATATATATATTAAATAACCGCCTAAGCGCAGCACCCATATGTGACAAAAGCAAGGAAAACTTTAAATTTTCTCAAAATTGTGAGTACACAGAGATGGGGACAAGACACGTCCACTCTAATTTATCTATGTAAATGTCTAATAAGATCAAAATTAACATACATGCAAGAAGTGTTTTTTAGTGCACCAAACTATCTGTTAAAGAAGCTTCAAAGTATCGAATGCAAAGCGCTCAAACTTGCAATGGGTCTTCCCACCCATGCATCTTGTCTTCGAACATATACTGAAGCTCAAATTTTACCCTTAGATGATCAGAGGGAAGTGGCTGCCACGAAATTGTGATAAGAAGCTTTCCAGTTAAGAATGATGTGAAAAATGAAATTAAAATTAGATCAGATATCGACTTTCCTACTCGTGCGATAACAATATCCTCTCAGATTACTTTGGCAACGTATACATCTGAGCTTAGGCAAGCCACGGGTATTACTGTTGACGAAAAGTCTGTATCTGCAAGGCCGTCTTTCTTACCTACACCACCCTGGGAACTTCAAAGGGCCCATTTTGATATTGACCACACTGATTTAAAAAAGAAGGACAATATATAAATAAAGTGGCAAGCAATGCTAAATTTCATATTGAAGAGAAGTATCCAAATCATTTAAAAGTATACACTGATGGATCATTAGCCCGCTTATTTGATACCTGATTTAAAAGTAGAGAAATGTTTTCACGGGGGAAAAATAAATCGGTTTTTTACTGCGGAACTTACTGCAATATTAATGGCGTTAAATTATCTTCTAAATTTCCCACGATCTCTATTTCAAGTACTTTTTGTGTTGATTCAAAGTCTGTGCTTCAGGCACTGAAATCATTAAAACTGCAGAATAGATCAGAAATGGTTATTGAAATTAGCTGTTTAATTCATGCTCTCTCTATACAAGGCACGGCAATTACTTTCTGCTGGATACCGTCACACTGTTCGTTTTATTATAACGACAAAGTAGACAGCTGCAAAACAAGGTGCAAAATGTAGTTCAGAGTCTCTCAGGATGGATTTTCCACTTACGGTTCAAGAACAATATAGTATAGTGGAATCATTTGCTTGGAACCACTTCCAGAATTCCTTCAAAAAGTCTCACAAAAAGCTTATTTACACAGATTTTAGTATTGCAAACTTAAAAACACACTCCCACATCAGCAGGAAGTTATCGTCCCTTATGTATAGGTATAGGAGGAAAGTCGACGCATTTACAACAATATTTAGTAAAAATGCCTCATGTGTTTGTGGAAAGAGCATCACAGTAGATCATATTATTTCATGTGCCTCTATCAAATAATTTATACCCATACTTTCTACATATACTATTACACATATTTTCGAATCACCAGCGTTAACCTATGAATTCTTTCTTTCTTTATCAAAGAGTCCAATAAGTAAGTACTTATAGTTTCTTACATTTATTTACTCACACTTAATGAGGTTACTTTTAAGTGAGTCAATCATTAACTTACTACTAATTTTACATAATATATACGAAAGGACCATCCTTATCCGTCCCCTACCTCTCACTGTACTCTCCCATATCAAAACCATTTGTAGCTTTCTAGCTTTATCATAAGGGTTTTGTTTGACCGTTTGTTTTCATTGATGTAGTTTTTTTTCCCCGTCTGATATCACCTAGAGTGGATAGACGTTAAATTTGAAACTAACTAACACATTCGCACATACATGCATGCATACTTGGAACTCTATAACTTTCAGTCATGCACTAGTCTTACTCTCTTACTCACACACTCCTCCTTTTTTTTTTTCATCGTCTAATATCACGATTAGTGAAAAGACGTTAAATGAATGACACACACACTCACACACGCATGAACGCACGCACGCATGGACGCACGCACGCATAGACGCACACAATACACGAATAGACACTACTTAGTAGATAATATTCCCATGCCTAAAATGCATACAAAAAGCATCAGTCACAAAGTTAGTATCATCAGCATAGCCTGAGAGAGTGAGAGAGAGAGAGAGTGAGAGAGAGAGAGAGAGAGAGAGAGAGAGAGAGAGAGAGAGAGAGAGAGAGAGAGAGGGGTGGGGGGTGGGGATGTGGGGCGGGGGAGGGAGGGGCAGACAAACAAAAAAAGTTTGACCGATTAACAGACAAGGGCCACAAATCAAAATGAACTGTTCTAAGGAATAAGAGACGCGCTGACAATGAACCTGCCATTACTTTACGGAATATTCCACTGCCCCTTTCAGTGAGGAAGAAGAGCATGGGTAACACAACACTGAATGGTATTTCCACTCGTATGTACCAACGATTTGTGCGTTGTAAAAAAACAAAGAAGGAAGGCAACGTTTGTGCCTAGAAGGCAGGAATAGCGACTGCAAAGGTGTTCCGGCACCAATATGCCTGACACACACACACACACACACACACACACACACACACACACACACACACACACACACACACATGCGCACGCGCGCGCCAAAACCAACATAATTTTCTCATTAAAAGGGAACACATTCCAGATTATGAGTAGAACAGCAATCGATGAGAATATACACCACAAATCGATATATACCTGGCATGCGAAAAAGTGACTTTCTGGTTCAGGTATAGTACTAGAAAATGGCAAGTCCCAGTTGCCTAGATTTATTAATTAACAGCCTCTTTGAACGTTAATCTGTGATACTCCCATCATATGAACCTACAGAAGTATAGTACCAGAAAATGGCAAGTCCCAGTTGCCCAGACTTATTAATCAACAGCCTCTATGAACGTTGTGATCTATCTGTAATACTCCCATCATATGAACCTACAGAGCAAGTACATTGCATTATGTATTCATCCTAGAACATCTCCCCGAACCCGTTTTGTAATGTTTAGTCAAACAGATTAAAGCGCCACTCTCCTGGACATCTTCCCAAACCGTTTTGTGTTGTTAATCCAAAAAGAATATACCACTAGCATCCAAGTGTTCATGCCATTCAAAACAAAGAGAATCAGCAAGTCTCCTCCTAAATCCGTCTTTCTAAACAAATCTTAAACACAACGAAAATGAACGAAGTTGGTACTCAGCTTCGATCTCTTCACTCTTCAGCGCAAGGATGCCAGGCGTTGAATAGAAGCTGAGTACCAAATTCGTTCATTTTCGTTGTATTATTTGTTTGTGTCTTGCCTGAAGAAGACCTAAAAGGTCGAAACGCGTTGTGTTTTGTCTTGTGACTTGTTTGTCCACGATTCTCTTGGCGGTTCGCTAACATTTATTTAAGCTTTGTTTAGATTTCCCCCTGCAGTCGTCTCACTTTGCAGCTAGATCCGTGTTTCTAGTTTACCGTTAGTCACAGAACCATATGTGTTTTAATTCTTGAACATACAGACGTTTGAGTGTTTGTAACGCAAGTTATGGTTCCACATTCGTAAAGGTTAAGTGGCATGCTGTATGATTCCTTACAAAAGAGGTGCTCTGATTAGTTGCACAAGGCGAAGCCAGCATGGTTAAGTTTTTAATGGAATTAATCTTCTTTGATGGAACCTGCCCAACTCGTCTCCGATCACATCATCTGGAGCTTTATCTGTGGCGTGCGCCCAAGTTTTGCTCGTATAAAGATGAATTAGTTCTGTCTAATCGAGCATGTACACTGCCCATACTTCTGATAAACATGTTAAAAATGGAACTGATCCTACCTAAATATCAAATTACGTTTGGAAAAAAAAAATCAGGAAATTTGTAATAAGTTTTGATAATTTTCATTAAGAAGAGTTCTTGCTTCAATTGAAATGTTCACATTCTTTTCCTGGTCCTATGAAACCGACCGTCTCTGATTAATAAAATATCCATATTAACTGTTAGGAATGAAAGAAAACATATAAATATACAGAAAAACATGCACGTATCCAGAAAAAAGACTAATGGTCACCTGGTCTTTGCAGGTCCTTTTTTTTCATTCTCCAACACAAAGTTTCGGAAAAATATGTCAAACACTGGAGTTCCTTTTAATGTCTGCATACAACTTTTGTCTTTCCCTCTCAGAGAAAAACCAGATGAAAGAAACTTGAAAGACATGATCAATTCCATCGTGCCGTCCTCCCTCCCCTTGGAACCTCCCCCCTGCCCCCTTGTCCACCCTACCCCCTCCTCACACACACCACCTCTGCATAGGATATTTAGCACAAACGTAGAAATACGTCCTCTCTCTCTCTCTCTCTCTCTCTCTCTCTCTCTCTCAGCTCCGAGCTCTAGACACGTGCATTTTTTTTTCTATTCCCAGCTGTTTTGAAGTATCACATGCCATCACTGGCACAAGAGCTGTTGAAGCTAACAAGGAAACAAAACATCACCACCACCACCACCACCCAAACCGACTGTCCTGCTTTTTGGTGATGACAAGTCGTCGTGCACCTAGTGTCCACAGTGGTGATGTTGTGGAAGTGCTTTCGTGCAGTCACGTCACTCGTGCGGGGCTGTTAACACGTTCCTTCACAGGGAGCGAAGCGTGATGTTGGGGATTGTTATTCTGCGCCTTTGCTGACAGTAAGCGACCTAGTTCTCCCGCTTCTATACCTCGTGCAGGTTCCCTCTCTGAATATTTAAATCTGCCATCCTCTCCTCCTGGCCAGTGCGTGGACTCAGAGCTCTCCACGTACATGTCCACGCTGAGGTCCAGTTGGTCACCCCAAGCCAGTGCTACCTGTGACGTGTCGCCAAGCGCCGTCTGTACTTGAGAGGAGACCCCTCCACCTGCCTGACCATTGAAGTATCTTCACAATGCCACTGTCAGCGTGTGCTGTGAGTATTCCCTGTCACCTGTCTGTCCCTTGAGTTACCTTCACAATGCCACTGTCAGCGTGTACTGTGAGTATTCCCTGTCACCTGTCTGTCCATTGAGTTACCTTCACAATGCCACTGTCAGCGTGTACTGTGAGTATTCCGTGTCACCTGTCTGTCCCTTGAGTTGCCTTCACAACGTCACTGTCAGCGTGTACTGTGAGTATTCCTTGTCATCAGTCTGTTTTCCTTCATGCTGTGCATTTCAGCAGCCAGATGAATATAGTGTGGCAGGCTGAGGGCATTTATTCAATGCCTGAAGGGGTTAATCTGAGAATGGTGTTGTGTGTGTGTGTGTGTGTGTGTGTGTGTGTGTGTGTGTGTGTGTGTGTGTGTGTGTGTCTCTCTTTCTCTCTCTCTCTCTCTCTCTCTCTCTCTCTCTCTCTCTCTCTCTCTCTCTCTCTCTCTATATATATATATATATATATATATGTGTGTGTGTGTGTGTGTGTGTGTGTGTGTGTGTGTGTGTGTGTGGTGTGTGTATGCATGAGAGAGAGAGAGAGAGAGAGAGAGAGAGAGAGAGAGAGAGAGAGAGAGAGAGAGAGAGAGAGAGAGAGAGAGAGAGAGACGTATTTCTACATAAGGTATCAGCGCTCGTAGCACCGAAAATGGATTAAGTCTTCACGCTTAACCGACGTTCAAATCCACGGCCATTATTGCTGACTGCTTATTGTTGAAATTAACCACAAACAAAGCATTTCATCACAGATGTTTATGAATATGCGTTGTTGAGCCATAGCCTCAACAAGGGGATGACAGAAAAATTCCATGGAATGAGCATTCGTAGTGATAACTTATAGGGCAACAAGGAGAGCACAGACCCTGTCAACGTCGAACTGATCTTGGATCTACCCTTTGACCTCTGTCTTCACCAGCATTCATTGAAGTCGTCCCTGGGACACTCTCTATCTGTTCGGCTCGTTTCGTTAAAACCGCTTGTGTAGTTGCTGTGCAGTCTTGCTATCAGATAAGCTCCGTCTCGTTCCGTCCACCCCCCCCCCCCCACCCCCCGGCCCCACCTCTCAAAAAAAAAAAAGCCAAAGAATTAAGAAACCATGAAACAAGCGCACGCAAAATGGAAAATCCAAAAATCACACATTGTTGTCTCAATTAAAGAATTTCATTGTCCATGAAAATACTAAACGAAAAAAACACCACTCTGTCGCGTGCTCATGATGAGATAGCAAAATACAAAAATCTATTATTGGTCATTTTCTTATACACACAAGCGTGAACACAACACACACACACACACACACACACACACACACACACACACAACACCACAACACACACACACACACACACACACACACACAACACACAACACACACACACACACACACAACACAACACACACACCCCGCACACACACACACAACACACACACACCACAACAACGCACGCACGCGCGCGCGCGCACAACACACACACAAACACACACACACAACGCATCAGAACACACACCACACACACACAAACACACACACACACACACAACACACACACACACACACACAAACACTCAGCACACACCAACACACCACGCCACGCACCACACACGCGCCACACACACACACACACATCACACAGCACCACGCACATACAAACACGCTCGTGCGCGACACACACACAGCAAACACACGCACGCAACATCACCCACGACACAACACGCACGCACACTACACACAACACACATACCACACACACGCACCCGCACTCACTATACACACACTGCCGCGCACGCCCCACACACCAGCACCTCACACACACACATACGCACCTACAAGCACACATACCCAGCGCGCACACACACACACACACACACCACACACACACACACACACACAACACACACACACCACACACACACACACACACACACACACACACACACACACACACACAGCACACGAGCACAAACAACAGACACAGCACACACAAACACAAACGACAGGTACGCACAAAAATGCAATCAAAACAACACGACGCAACACAACACACAACAGACACACACACACACACGAACACAAGACACAACACACCACCACGCCCGCGCGCGCGCCGCCACCCCCCCCCCCCCCCCCCCCCCCCCCCCCCACACAGCAGTCAGAAACACAAGAGAGAGAAGTGGAGAGGTGAACAGAGGGAGAGAGCACGCGGGGGAGCGAGAGCACAGAGAGAGCCAGGCAGCGCAACAGCAGAGGAAACGCAACACACGGTCCCCCACGCCCCATCTTACACCACTCACCGCTTCCCCCCCCCCCCCCCCCTCCTCACCAGTCCTAGTCTTTAGAACACTACAAGAAGAAATGTTTGGTTCTGCAGGTTGCAGTGGCTGTACTCTGCTTCTTTTCGCGGGCCTGCGTCTCGCACATGAAGCCGCAAGTGAGGTGTCCACAGGTCAGCCAGTCTATTAGGTTCATGTGTGGTAGTTTTGGACTGTAATCATGTAAATAAGCAAAATATTGAGAATCCTATATCTTTTTAAAAATAAACCGACATGCGAAAGTTTAACCGTTTGAAATCAAATAGACATTCAAATATAACTGACTTTTTTTTTTTATAGAATGTGTTGTGAATTCTTGTGTATTTGCTCGTATAGACTCTCACAAAATCGTATCATGTAGAAGTATTATGGTCTAGTCCGCAGGCAATGACGCCTCCTTGATGAAACTGAAATTGAAACTGAAATCTCATGGGGAAGTCAGTGATATTCAATGGATTTAAAGCTTACATGCCTGTCGAGAAATTGATATGTTTATTTACAATGCCATGTATCATTATTATCATCTTTTACACAGAAGCCTATGTTTTTAAGAGTGCGTATGTAGGGGATTTGGGTGACATCTTCAAGTCAAAGCAGCTGCGCGCACTGGTCTGCAATTAAGTTTATGTGTTCTCTACAACCCAGCGTAGGTCAATATAGGTGATGGTTAGTCTTTCTTGCAGTTTAACAGTTGAGTCTTCTATGCGTTTATAATGCGCTATCATGTTGACAAATGTTTGTCGCTTCACTCTTGCTTAAAGTGGATGAAAAGAACCAATGGGAAAGTTTGAAGAACTCAGTACAGCTTAAAGGTCTACTTTAGAGAGATTCTCTTATTAAGATCGGAAATGAAATGAGGTAGGAACAGTAAACGATAAACAGTAAACAAGTGGGGTATGTTTTGCTCCCATAAGGAAACCTAACACAGAGTAACTTTTATTCAAGACTGGCACAGCCTTTTAAACTTGAATAAAGTCAGACAAAATACATAGACGAACAATCTAATAGTGGGGGAAAAACAAGCGCCGGCCAACAACTGAACTGTCTGGCAAAGATTTGGACTTGAGGGGAGGGGAGAGGGGAGTTTGAAGATGGAGAAACTGGGAAAATGAAATTAAAAAAAAAATGTTACAGATATGAAAAAATGTTACAAATATATTTGCCTTCAAAAGGGATTGCGATGGTTCCCTTATGCAGCTAGTGAAGAGCTTTCATATCTGTAACATTTTTTTTTTTTAAATTTCATTTTCCCAGTTTCTCCATCTTCAAACTCCCCTCTCCCCTCCCCTCAAGTCCAAATCTTTGCCAGACAGTTCAGTTGTTGGCCTGCGCTTGTTTTTCCCCCACTATTAGATTGTTCGTCTATGTATTTTGTCTGACTTTATTCAAGTTTAAAAGGCTGTGCCAGTCTTGAATAAAAGTTACTCTGTGTTAGGTTTCCTTATGGGAGCAAAACATACCCCACTTGTTTACTGTTTATCGTTTACTGTTCCCTACCTCATTTCATTTCCGATTTTGCTTTGATTAAATTGAGGTTATTTGTATTTGTTTCTGTCCGTCTGTGTGTTTGTCTTTTGATCTCCCTTGCATCTTTGGGTGGACCCTCAGGCGTAGGCCCAAAGACTGTCCCCTACATTTTATATTATTTGCATAATGTCTTTAGTCTTACAGCAACTTTTTTTCCTCCCCACACTTTCGTTTGGTTGCATTTACTACTCTTCGCTGGCTGCTCTGGGGGTGCTATTGGATTCTTTTTTGCACCCATGGTGGTGAGAACACCACAGTATTATGGACTGTGGTGTGTCTCTATTTGACGCCGGGAGCGCAGACACAACCAGCCGTGTCTCCCTGATGAGTACCGATCCAGCGGGCGAAAGGCCTCGGAGCAGGCAATACAAATATATCTGCCTTCAAAAGGGATTGCGATGGTTCCCTTATGCAGCTAGTGAAGAGCTTTCATATCTGTAACATTTTTTTAAATTTTTTTTTAAAAATTTCATTTTCCAGTTTCTCCATCTTCAAACTCCCCTCTCCCTCCCCTCAAGTCCAAATCTTTGCCAGACAGTTCAGTTGTTAGCCTGCGCTTGTTTTTCCCCCACTATTGTTAGATTGTTCGTCTATGTATTTTGTCTGACTTTATTCAAGTTTAAAAGGCTGTGCCAGTCTTGAATAAAAGTTACTCTGTGTTAGGTTTCCTTATGGGAGCAAAACATACCCCACTTGTTTATCGCTTAATTAAGATTATCAATAGTGAAGCTATCATATCACGAGTTGTGGCATAATATTGTGTAAATCTGTCCGTCTGGGGTTTTCTTCTTTTCTTTTGTTCATTTCTTTGCTTAAGTTTTCCCATCATGCAGCTGCACTGCTGACTGTTGTTTCAGGTGACCAGAGCACCACTGTAGCACGTTGTGGTCGGGGTCTTTGCCATGGTCGTCGTCATTATCCTCACTGGTCACCTCCTCATCCCCCCTCCCCTTCCCCTTCCTCCTCATCGTTATCATTGCTATTCACCCATCTTAGTGGTCAGTTGCCTGTATCCCCCCCCCCCCCCCCCCCCCCCTGACAGTCGCAGCAGACAAATACAGGGCACCACTTTCGAAGTTTTAGGAAGTAATTGTTTTGTTCAATGCTTGGTTTGAAGTTCTGCTCATTGCCTGAGAATGATGTCTTTGCTTTGGTGTTGCTTGCTTGCTGTATTTTCATTATACATGCATACTCTTATGTTTTTCCCCCTTCTATTTGCACTTTGATTTGAAATAAGTTTTTGACTGCAGTTTAAAAAAGTGTAAATCACGATGTGATCAGAACAGGCCTGTTTTCGGTAACGTTTGGCTTGTTGTCTTCACAATTCAGTCGTTCTTCCTGCAATAATTTGTGAATAATGTTTTGTGTAAACCAATGGTATGTTACATCCTAGTTAAAGTACGTGACGAATATATCCACCTGATTAGTTACACTACAGAACTGTACTGAAAACTGATAGTTGATTCTTCTTAACACCTATATTGGTGCGGTCTGAGGTCGTTTCTCTACGACCATGGACCAGCAGACCCTTCCATACCTGTGAGGTCCAGTAGTGTTATCGCTCAATTTCATTAGGGACAAATACCATTTGGGCCCAGGTCATTAGGAACAAGTACCACTAGGGCCCATGTCCATTAGGAACAAGTACCATTAGGGCCCAGGTCCATTAGGAACAAGTACCATTAGGGCCCAGGTCCATTAGGAACAAGTACCATTAGGGCCCAGGTCTATTAGGGGACAAGTACCATTAGGGCCCAGGGTCATTAGGAACAAGTACCATTAGGGCCCAGGTCCATTAGGGACAAGTACCATTAGGGCCCAGATCCATTAGGGACAGGTACCATTAGGGCCCAGGTCCATTAGGGACAAGTACCATTAGGGCCCAGGTCCATTAGGGACAAGTACCATTAGGGCCCAGGTCCATTAAGGACAGGTACCATTAGAGCCCAGGTCCACTAGGGACAAGTACCATTAGGGCCCAGGTCCATTAAGGACAGGTACCATTAGGGTCCAGGTCCATTAGGAACAAGTACCATTAGGGCCCAGGTCCATTAAGGACAGGTACCACTAGGGTCCAGGTCCATTAGGAACAAGTACCATTAGGGCCAAGGTCCCCTAGGGACAGGTACCATTAGGGCCCAGGTCCATTAGGGACAGGCACTATTAGGGCCCAGGGGCCATTAGGGACAGGTACCATTAGGGCCCAGGTCCATTAGGGAAAAGCACCATTAGGGCCCAGGTCCATTAGGGACAGGTACCATTAGGGCCCAGGTCCATTAAGGACAAGTACCATCAGGGCCCAAGTCCATAAGGAACAGGCACCATTAGGGCCCAGGTCCACTAGGGACAGGTACCATTTGGGCCCAGGTCTATTAGGGACAGGTACCGTTAGGGCCCAGGTCCACTAGGGACAGGTACCATTAGGGCCCAGGTCCATTAGGGACAAGTACCATTAGGGCCCAGGTCCATTAGGGACAAGTATCCTTAGGGCCCAGGTCAATTAGGAACAGGTACCATTATGGCCCAGGTCTATTAGGGACAAGTACCATTAGGGCCCAGATCCATTAGGGACAGGTACCATTAGGGCCCAGGTCCATTAGGGACAAGTACCATTAGGGCCCAGGTCCATTAGGGACAAGTATCATTAGGGCCCAGGTCCATTAAGGACAGGTACCATTAGGACCCAGGTCCACTAGTGACAAGTACCATTTGGGCCCAGGTCCATTAAGGACAGGTACCATTAGGGTCCAGGTTCATTAGGAACAAGTACCATTTGGGCCCAGGTCCATTAAGGACAGGTACCATTAGGTCCAGGTCCATTAGGAACAAGTACCATTAGGCCAGGTCCATTAGGAACAAGTACCATCAGGGCCCAGGTCCATTAGGAACAGGTACCATTAGGGCCCAGGTCCACTAGGGACAGGTACCATTAGGGCCCAGGTCCGTTAGGGACAGGTACCATTAGGGCACAGGTCCACTAGGGACAGGTACCATTTGGGCCCAGGTCCATTAGGGACAAGTACCATTAGGGTCCAGGTCCATTAGGGCCCAGGTCCATTAGGGACAAGTACCATTAGGGCCCAGGTCCATTAAGGACAGGTACCATTAGGGCCCAGGTCCACTAGGGACAAGTACCATTAGGGCCCAGGTCCATTAAGGACAGGTACCATTAGGGTCCAGGTCCATTAGGAACAAGTACCATTTGGGCCCAGGTCCATTAAGGACAGGTACCATTAGGGTCCAGGTCCATTAGGAACAAGTACCATTAGGGCCCAGGTCCACTAGGGACAGGTACCATTAGGGCCCAGGTCCATTAGGGACAGGTACCATTAGGGCCCAGGTCCATTAGGGACAAGTACCATTAGGGCCCAGGTCCATTAGGGACAGGTACCATTAGGGCCCAGGTCCATTAGGAACAAGTACCATCAGGGCCGAGGTCGATTAGGGACAGGTACCATTAGGGCCCAGATCCATTAGGGACAGGTACCATTAGAGCCCAGGTCCATTAGGAACAAGTACCATTAGGGCCCAGGTCCATTAGGGACAGGCACCATTAGGGCCCAGATCCATTAGGGACAGGTACCATTAGGGCCCAGGTCCATTAGGGACAAGTACCATTAGGGCCCAGGTCCATTAGGGACAGGTACCATTAGGGCCCAGGTCCATTAGGGACAAGTACCATTAGGGCCCAGGTCCACTAGGGATAGGTACCATTAGGGCCCAGGTCCATTAGGGACAGGTACCGTTAGTGCCCAGGTCGACTAGGGACAGGTACTATTAGGGCCCATGTCCATTAGGGACAAGTACCATTAGGGCCCAGGTCCATTAGGAACAAGTACCCTTTGGGCCCAGGTCCATTAGGGCCTAGGTCCATTAGGGACAGGTCCATTAGGGCCCAGGTCCACTAGGGACAGGTACCATTAGGGCCCAGGTCCATTAGGGACAAGTACCATTAGGGCCCAGGTCCATTAGGGACAAGTACCATTAGGGTCCAGGTCCATTAGGGTCCAGGTCCATTAGGGACAAGTACCATTAGGGCCCAGGTCCATTAGGGACAGGTACCATTAGGACCCAGGTCCATTAGGGACAGATCCATTAGGGCCCAGGTCCACTAGGGACAGGTACCATTAGGGCCAGGTCCATTAGGGACAGGTACCATTAGGGCCCAGGTCCATTAGGGACAGGTACCATTAGAGCCCAGGTCCACTAGGGAAGGTACCATTAGGGCCCAGGTCCATTAGTGACAGGTACCATTAGGGCCCAGGTACATTAGGGACAAGTACCATTAGGGCCCAGGTCCACTAGGGACAGGTACCATTAGGGCCCAGTCCATTAGGGACAGGTCCACTAGGGACAGGTACCATTAGGGCCCAGGTCCATTAGGGACAGGTCCACTAGGTACAGGTACCATTAGGGCCCAGGTCCATCAGGGACAGGTCCACTAGGGACAGGTACCATTAGGGCCCAGGTCCATTAGGGACAGGTCCACTAGGGACATGTACCATTAGGGCCCAGGTCAATTAGGGCCCAGGTCCATTAGCGCGTAGTGCCATTTAGGCCCAGCTCTATGTTGGGTCAGTTTCAACGCAGCTTATTCTCATTAAGGCCTAGTTCAATCTGGGCACAAATTCAGTGTGGCTCAGTATCATTAAGGCTCATTTACACTGGGGCAGAATTGAATATAATTGTTAATCTGTAAGGCCCAGTTGCAGTGGGGCTCACTTTGAACGCGGCTTAATATCATTAAGGCATATTTCCATTTGGGCCCAGTTTAATGCAGTTCTTAATCATTAAGGCCCAGTTCCAGTGCGGCCCAATTTCAATGTGTTTCATCATCATACTGACCCAGTTCTCTTTGGGTCCAGTTTCAACATGGCTCAGTGCTGGTAAGGCCCAGTTCAACGAGGGCCTAACTTGAACACAGCTCAGCGCCATCAAAGCCCAGTTCCATCAGGACCTAATTTCAACGCAGCTCTTTATCATAAAGGCCCAGTTAGATCCATTAGGGACCAATTTCAACGTAGTTCTTTAACATTGAGGCCCAAACGCAGCTCATTATCATTAAGGCTCAGTTCCACTTGAGTCTAATTTTAGCATGGCTTAATACTGTTAAAGCCCAGCTCCAACAGGGCCCCAATTCAACACACCTCAATACCATTTAAGCCAGTTCCATCAGTGCCCAATTTCAACGCAACTCATTTTCACAGAAGCCCATTTAGTTCCACTAGGGACCAATTTCAACGTGGTTCATTATCATTATGGCCCAGTTCCATTTAGGTCCAATTTCAACATGGCTCAGCGAGAGAGAGAGAGAGAGAGAGAGAGAGAGAGAGAGAGAGAGAGAGAGAGAGAGAGAGAGAGAGAGAGAGAGAGAGAGAGAGAAACCAAACAAAGGGCAGAAGAAACCCTGCAGATAATAGACCAGGATTACAGGCAAAAAGAAGGTCTAGTGTCTGCAGTTTATACTGATCCAGAAGCTCCTCTGGCCCTTACTAAAACTTGGATATCAGTCCTAGCACAGTGGAATCAATGGAAGCCACAATCACCAGATACGCCAGGAAAAGCTTTGATGTCTCATCACCTGGGCTCACTGAAGTTGTGTACTTCTGTCGCCGAACAAAACTTAAAGTACAAAGTTGGAAAAGCAAAAAAATGCTAACCATGTTTTAAATGAACAGCCATCCCCCGCCCATCTCCCCTTTTCCACCTTCTCTGTCCACCCCCATCCCCCCCCCCCCCTCACAGCCCCCTCATTCCCCAGTCCCGTCTTCTTCTACCCCTGTCACCACCTCGCCCTCCCCTCCTCCCCATACCTGACCCTCTCTCTCCTCCC
>CM031607.1:41766022-41778522 GCA_018398815.1 Conus ventricosus | reverse complement strand
AAAAGAAAATATTGTTCTAAATGTAACAACTTAAAAGATAAATGACAAAGCAAAAAAAAAAGAAAGAAAAACCTGGATATATCTATACAAACGAGCCAACTGGGCTTAACATCAACGAATTTATAAATGTAAAAAAGGCGTGAAGATTCTGGAAAATGCATAGGGAATCTTTTTGTCGGAAGCTGGAGAGAGATGAGTTAAAATAGGAACAGTTAAAAAGAAAATGCAGAGTATTGAAACTGTCGACTGCTCCACAAGCACATTGTAAATTTCTGTGGAATTTTGTACGAAGAGCATATTCGGGTGTGTGAGTACGGGTGTGTGAGTACGCCCGTGCATGCGTGGGAAAGAAAGACGGCTACATGCCAATGTGACCAAGTGCCAATGTGACCAAGCGTAGTTGTGACAAAATGTTGTTGTGATCACGTGTCGTTGTGACCAAGTACCGTTGTTGCTTCCTCCCAGTTTGCCTCTTTTAACTATTTTACAGTTATTTAGTCTCCTGAGAACCTGTGTGCCTTAGCTTGTACAATGCAGATGAGTAGTGGTCAGTGCCACTGACCATGGTCATTATGACGTAAATCGGAGATTTTAACCATTTAACAGCTAATTAGTGTTTCCCGAGTGCTTGTGTACCTTGTACAATGTAGATTACTTGTGGTCAGTGCCACGGACTACTGGTCCTTATGACGTAAATCGGAGATTTTAACTATTTCACAGCTAATATAGTTCTCCGAGTGCCTGAGTACCTTGTACAATGCAGACGACTGGTGGTCAGTGCCACTGACCACTGGTCACTATGACGTAAATAAGATATTTTGACTATTTTACAGTTAATCAGTGTCTCATGAGTGTTTGTATACCTTGTGCAATGCAGACAGCCAGTGGTCAGTGTCAATGACCATTGGTCACTTTAATGTATATCAAAGGTTTTAACTATTTTTACAGCTAATTAGTGTCTCCTGAGTGCCTGTGTACCTTGTACAATGTAGATGACTGGGGGGGGGGGGGGGGGGGGGGCAGTTCCAAATAGGGGGAGGGGGTTAAGTTCCAGCTAGTCCTGGAATGACCCCGGGGGTAAAAGCAGGCTAGCACAGACTTACCCAGGGGTAAGTTCTCAGATGGGGGGGGGGGGGGGGGGGGGTAAGAATTGGCTGTTACAGGTGGTAAACGGCAGGGAGAGGGTGGTAGATGTGTGTGTGTGTGTGTGTGTGTGTGTGTGTGTGTGTGTGTGTGTGTGTGTTGTGTGTGTGTGTGTGTTGTTAGAGAGACTCAAATTGACGTAGATTGGTAATCTTTACTTAGGGCACATAAGACCGTATGGCGAAAGCTTGGCTGTGTCTGGAGTGGCACTGTCTTCATCTGTCCGTAGGCAGGGGTGGTTGGGTCTGTGGGTGTGCTCGGCAGCTGGAGGTGGTGTTTCTCGCCGTGGGCTCTGCAGTCATGAAATACGGGCTGGTACACCCATGGGGGATGCTATTTTAAGGCTTTTATGAGTTGCATCCTGCAGTCTGATTTACCTCTGTTCAGGAGCAGTTATGTCCCTTGATATCTTAATGGAGTGTCCTGCGCGTGCCTGTACCCATCGGTCAACACAGCGCAGGCCTCCAAGGGTGGTACAGGGCTGCTCTAAAGGCAGGTGAAGACAGTGCTTCTCTGGGTCCTCCCCAGCACCTTCGGGTGTTTCTTTTTCTTCTTTGCCTTAACTAGGCTGACCTGGAGAAAGGTCCAGTGACGGTGAGGAAAGACCACTGACCACAGGGAAAGTCCTGTTGACAGTGGGAAAGACTACAACTTTGGATTCTCTCTTGAGGGCACATAAGACCGTATATGGCGAAAGCTTGGCTGTGTCTGGAGTGGCACTGTCTTCATCTGTCCGTGGGCAGGGGTGGTTGGGTCTGTGGGGTGTGCTCGGCAGCTGGAGGGTGGTGTTTCTCGCCGGTGGGCTCTGCAGTCATGAAATACGGGCTGGTACACCCATGGGGGATGCTATTTTAAGGCTTTTATGAGTTGCATCCTGCAGTCTGATTTACCTCTGTTCAGGAGCAGTTATGTCCCTTGATATCTTAATGGAGTGTCCTGCGCGTGCCTGTACCATCGTCAACACAGCGCAGGCCTCCAAGGGTGGTACAGGGCTGCTCTAAAGGCAGGTGAAGACAGTGCTTCTCTGGGTCCTCCCCAGCACCTTCGGGTGTTTCTTTTTCTTCTTTGCCTTAACTAGGCTGACCTGGAGAAAGGTCCAGTGACGGTGAGGAAAGACCCACTGACCACAGGGAAAGTCCTGTTGACAGTGGGAAAGACTACAACTTTGGATTCTCTCTTGAGGGCACATAAGACCGTATGGCGAAAGCTTGGCTGTGTCTGGAGTGGCACTGTCTTCATCTGTCCGTGGGCAGGGGTGGTTGGTCTGTGGGGTGTGCTCGGCAGCTGGAGGGTGGTGTTTCTCCCCGGTGGGCTCTGCAGTCATGAAATACGGGCTGGTACACCCATGGGGGATGCTATTTTAAGGCTTTTATGAGTTGCATCTGCAGTCTGATTTACCTCTGTTCAGGAGCAGTTATGTCCCTTGATATCTTAATGGAGTGTCCTGCGCGTGCCTGTACCCATCGTCAACACAGCGCAGGCCTCCAAGGGTGGTACGGGGCAGCTCTAAAGGCAGGTGAAGACAGTGCTTCTCTGGGTCCTCCCCAGCACCTTCGGGTGTTTCTTTTCTTCTTTGCCTTAACTAGGCTGACCCTGGAGAAAGGTCCAGTGACGGTGAGGAAAGACCCACTGATCACAGGGAAGTCCTGTTGACAGTGGGAAAGACTACAACTTTGGATTCTCTCTTGAGGGCACATAAGACCGTATGGCGAAAGTTTGGGCTGTGTCTGGAGTGGCACTGTCTTCATCTGTCCGTGGGCAGGGGTGGTTGGGTCTGTGGGGTGTGCTCGGCAGCTGGAGGGTGGTGTTTCTCGCCGGTGGGCTCTGCAGTCATGAAATACGGGCTGGTACCCCCATGGGGGATGCTATTTTAAGGCTTTTATGAGTTGCATCCTGCAGTCTGATTTACCTCTGTTCAGGAGCAGTTATGTCCCTTGATATCTTAATGGAGTGTCCTGCGCGTGCCTGTACCCATCGTCAACACAGCGCAGGCCTCCAAGGGTGGTACAGGGCTGCTCTAAAGGCAGGTGAAGACAGTGCTTCTCTGGGTCCTCCCCAGCACCTTCGGGTGTTTCTTTTTCTTCTATATATATATATATATTATATATATATATATATATATATATATATATATATATTATATATATATATAGTTAGTTAGTTAGTTAGTTAGTTAGTTAGTTAAAACAAGTAAAAAGAGGAATCTTAAAACTATCTACAAATTTGTTTCGAGCGCGTTGCGCTGTTATCAGGATCCTGATAACAGCGCAACGCGCTCGAAACAAATTTGTAGATAGTTTTAAGATTCCTCTTTTTACTTGTTTTAACTAATGTTGCTCCCCAAGGGGTTGAGCACTTAAAAATTGTTTTAGGCACTTTAAATATACTGATATATATATATATATATTATATATATATATATATATATATATATATATATATATATATATATATATAGAGAGAGAGAGAGAGAGAGAGAGAGGAGAGAGAGAGAGAGAGACAGGGAGAGGAGAGGGGGGTGGGGAGGGGAGGGAGGAGGGGTAAGGGGGAGAGGGGTTATGACGAGAAGAGGAGGGGGTTTATAGAGGATAGTGTGGCTTGCAATTGTCACGTCACATAGGCCCCCTCCCCTCGGCCCAGCTGACAGCAACCCAATCCTTGGTCCCTTATAAACTTTGGCACCAGCCGCAGGACTCACCAAGACACCAGCAGGGAAGCCTCAGAATGCGGTTTGGGCTCTTTGTCAGCCTGTGGCTGGTTTGTCAGGAGGGACCTGTTGAGACTGGGCCCTCTGACCCGGTGCGAGGCTTTGGCACAGTGGGCAGGAACTGACAAAGCACTTGCTGTCCTCTGCTGTGCCTGGTCAATGGTACTGGTCTGTCACCAGTTGAGTTTAGGCCCTACACTTTAAATCATCGGGGCATGAACGAATGAGCAGGGAGTAGGGAGAAAGGCAAAGGTGAGGGCAGGGGACATATAGAAAAGATAGCTGATGATAATCCGTTTGTTTTTCCCCTGACTGGGAATGCCTATAGAACGATCGTTTTTGCTCATTGATATCAAATCATATAATGAAAGGTGGAGGGCACTGTGTATTTACAATCTAGTTCCAACAGGACCTACAGCGTACATCCAAACAATCATCAACTTCAAGGCCATGCACAGGTTTGAGACTGCGTTAGATGCATTCTTATTCACCAAATAATCTATATGCGCGTGCGGTTATTTTTTCCATTAAGATTAGCAGATCAAACTGGAGGAAGGGGGTGGGGGACAGACAGATATTCCTTTCCCACGCTCGTCCAAGGCAGGGAGGAAAGCTGCCCTCCACCCCCTCCCGTACCCCTCCTCCCTGCCATCATGTCGTTTAGGATTGGGAAAGGAAGAGAAGAGGTGAGCCGAAAAGCATGCGTACCCCTCCAAATTCAAGTCGAAGAGGACGAGTGGGGGGAGGGGGGGGAGGGGACGGGGGAAGTGAGGGGGGGGGGGGGGGGGGGGAGTAGCAGCTGTGTCCGTTCAGCCTACGCTACTATGTGTGGTATTACAGCAATGTCACATCGCCACAATTTGCCACCAAAAAAAATCACGACAGATCGTGCACTCGCGACAATCCACTGAGTTAAGTAGATTTGTCTGCATGAGCAACTCCTGTGTTACAGCGGGATACGCGAGTAAATATCTCAAAGGAGCCTGCCATCGCTGGGCTACCGCGTTGCTGACCAAGGATGAGTCTGGCCATTATGCCTACCGCTCGTGTCACGCAGAAAACCCATGCCCTCAGGATATGTACTGCCTTGCTATGAACCTTCCTACCATATGCTGCACCAAAGGTACATGTGTTTGTGGAATTCAACTGGTCACAAAACGTGGGTTACTATACTGGAGATATGAACGAAAATGTACTCTGAGCACAAGACAGACTGTGGTGTTGCAGGACTGAGAAGATATCACAGGAATGGGATAGGTGGTCTCTGGGAACACACAGGAAGGTAAAGTCCAGGACATGCTTGGGTCTGATGCAGCTAAACAGACTACGCAGGTAACCAAGATGTGTCGTTTGCTGGTTCATGATCACGCATGGCAGGTTATGTGCAAAAGTGTGTACCAGAGGCTGGTAGAATATTGATGAAACTATTTCCAAGTGGGTGTGGCACTGGGGATCTGTCTGTCTGTCTATCTATCTGTCTGTCTCTTTATTTATCTATCTATCTGTCAGTCTATCTATCTATCTATCTATCTATCTATCTATCTATCTATCTATCTATCTATCTATCTATCTATATTCATCTTTAAGGAAATGAATACAAGTTGACATATTTTCCTCAGGAGCAAACGCCACAAAGATAATCTTCCAGAAGCGCTCATAGCGAAAGCTTGAACGTTTAGGGAAAAATGTTCCCAGTGGGAAAAGATGAACTTGTTCTTATCTGTCTCTTGTTTCAAGGATCTGTTCATATCGTTTTATTGTGAGATAGTTTTATTATGGTTGTGATGTTTAAGATTATCAGCTTGTTTTTATCCGTCTTTTATTCCAAGGATCTGTTGATATTGTTTTATTGTGAGCTAGTTTTATTATGGTCGTGACGTTTAGATTATCAACTTGTTTTTTTTTTAATCTGTCTTTTATTTTAAGGGTCTCTTGATATCGTTTTATTGTGAGATAGTTTTATTATGGTTGTGATTCGTTGTGTCCAAAGTTGATGGGGTCTTGTAGGCGCTCACTGGTATGATAGATGTCATTCTAGAAGCTCTGGGAAACTATGGTAGGCTGGTTCCAGGCAGTGAGAAGATTTTTTGTGTATCTTATGTGTTCACAGTTTTCGTTGAATATGATGTGGATATGCTGTTCCATGGCTCAGGTACATATGGTACATGTGACTGATGTGTTCCAGGTAAACAGTAAGCTGCTATTTAATATAGTGTTATGGCTGTCAGTCAACTACAGCAGAAATGGCACTGTGAGCCTTTGGACAGACCCCTGTGTAGGTCTATAATTTGAGAAAGTAAAGTTTACATCTGAAAAAAAAACAACCCACCGACTGATGTAAGTTTATTAACTTGAACTTAAATGCCAAGTAATTAACAGAATTATGCAATGAAATAAGATATTGTTGTCTAATATCATCCGCCGGATGAAAAGACGTAAAAATTAAACCACCACCACCAGGATACTGTTGTCACACCGCGGTTGCACACTCTCGGTCACGAACTGAGCATGCCAACTCCATGCACGCGCATCTACTCCATTCATTCAAAGGAACACTAACAGATCAAACCTTGTTTTTAAACGCTCCCTTTCAATATAATGACTGTCAAAATCAAAATAAGTACATAACATAAATCAATATTTCATGACACTCCAATCTTCTCTTTCTAAATTCATATATCATGACAAAATACTTTCTTCTTTTCCACTTTCACTCTTTCAAAACTATGACTCCAGTCATCCAAGACTAAATGTTGCTGGGTAAGAACGGTCTTCTTCCAGACTGTTCAGGGGAGTGACTGGCACTGTAGTCAATCCACAACTGAGGACGCTGATGAATGTGGCAAATGAAGGTCAGGCCAAAGCCCTTTAAACATTAATAAAGTTCATGTTTCTAACGTTGGAACCAGTCAATTGTTCAAAAATAGACCGTTTGACAGATCAAAACATGTTGATGATAAAAAGTTACTTTCTTTTGCGGTCTTTAATATTGAAGGATTTGGAGTATTACTCAAGTGTTGGATTTGTCTTTTTTTGTAAATAGCTATGATATTGTTCTTTTGGTGGAAACCTTCATGGTAACTGTACCAGAATCCTTTTCCCTTCCCATAAGATATTTATTTCCCCTGGTGTAAAGGTTTCAAACAGTGTCCGGTGGTGTTATCATTCTCGTGAGAAACGAACTTGTTAATTATGTTGAAAGACTGAATATCGAATACGACAACATGATTGCTCTGAATCTGTCTCATAAATTATTAGGTACAAACACTGTTTTATTGTTAGGAGTTTACTTGCCACCTGAAAATTCTGAATATTATGCTGAAACAAATATATACAATGGAGTTTCTATGCTGGAAGACTGCCTCTTTGAACTGATTAGAGTAAATGGTGATTTGCCACTGATTATATTTGGCGACCTAAATTCAAGAACTGGCTCTGTTAATGCCAGTAGTTCTGACCCTGTGGACGAAATGTGTGATGTGGTATCCCATGTTGACTTCCACTGTTCACACAGTTCGGATGAAAGTATAACTAGGGAATCAAGAAATGCTATATGAACTCTTTTGGTCGTTATTTGATCACTGTGGGTGAAATGTTTGGTTTGTTGCGAGCATTAAAATTTTCAGGCGATTTTACGTATATTTCACCAACCGGTAGTAGTGTTCTAGATTACTTCATTGTTTCACGTGGGTTACTTTCTCGATGTGCCGATTTTAAAACATAGTTTATAAAGTTGAATCTAAACATGCAGTGGTGATTTTAGCATTTACGATTGACAGTAATGAGTGTTTTTGTAGAAAGAAAAGAAGTTAACAGGACTACTATTTCGAAGTATAAATGGGAGGATCAAAAACATGCTACGTTTTCCGTTTTAATGCAAACCGAGTATGTCCAAGGTCTGTTGAACGAGGCAACATTTTTAACTGAGTCTGATATAAACCTTGCCTTGTGCAGACTTCATGAGTGTTTCAGATATGCTGGGGAATGTATGAAGAAAACTATATTCCTTGGAACCGAGAAAAATAGGTCTGGTTTGACCTTGAGTGCAAACAAAGCAGAACATTTTTAAAGAATAGATTTACACAGGAGTTCAAGGTCCATAATGATCAGGACAGGGCAGCCTATTGTGTAAAGAGAGCAGCCTATAAGGAGTTAATTAGGCAAAAGAAAAAATGCCTTAAAGAAAATATAATGTCTTTACAAGATAATTTGAAGAATCCAAAGAAATTCTGGGTTTACCATTCGATCTGTCAAACCTAAATCTACCCAACCAATGATTTCATTGAAGACTAGTATAACCACTTTAATAATGTATTTAATAATGTTGCAATTGAAATACTCTGGGCAATGTTGGTAGCAATCGTTTTGAATGTGTCTCCAACGGTGACTTTGATATCAATATTGACTCTCTCTAAACGAGAAAATATCTGATAATGAAATAAAAAGTGCAATCAAAGCATTAAAGAGACAAAAAGCGGCTGGACTGGATGGTATGCTAGGAGAATTTTATAAATACAGTGTTGACATTATTGTACCTTTCTTGATTAAATTTTTCAACCACATTTTGACAATGGCCTGTATCCAGATGAATGGTCCTTGTCAATCTTACACCCTGTATTTAAGAAAGGGGATATGAATGTGCCTGACAACTGCAGGGGAATCTCACTGCTGAATGTATGTAGCAAATTGTATAGCTTTGTGTTAAATAAAAGAATTACTAAATGGATCGATGATAACAAAATAATCGGTGAAGAACAAGCGGATTTAGAGCAAAGCATTGTACGTCTGATCATGTTTTTACGCTCATGGCACTGATCAGAAACAACTTGTAAGACACCGAAATTGTGTGTTGCTTTTATCGATTTCCGTAAAGCATTTGATACAGTTCATAGAGAGAAACTATGGAAAACTTTAAGCAACGATGGCATTAAAGGAAAAATTGCCTGGGCAATAGAAAGTATGTACGCTGTTGTCAAGACTCGTGTTCGGGCAGGGGGTGATCTATCTGAAATTTTCTTCTGCCCACATGGCCTTAAGCAAGGTGAAGTATGCTCACCTGTCCTGTTCTCCATGTTCATTAATTAACTAACTAAAGATGTCATCAGTAATGGTAGACATGGAATTCAGCTGTATCCTGATATTATAGAACTGTTTATTTTGCTCTTCGCTGACGATGCAGCATTATTTTCAGATAGCGTGGTAGGTCTGCAGACACAACTAAATATACTTTACAACCCCGTCCAAGCACCTAGATCTGATAGTTAACCTGGAGAAATCTAATATATAGCAGATCGCGCTAAAAGGGTATTTGTGTTATTATGAAACTTCTATGATCCATTGGAGAACATTCTCCAAACATATTCTTGAAAATGTTTGATTGCCAGATTGAGCCAATTTTGACGTACGGCTCAGAAATTTGGGGACTGTCACAGGACCAAGAATGCATTGAAAGAGTGGATCTGTCTGCTTTGAAAAACGTTTATGGGTGTTCATCCAAACTCTCCAAGACATTTTGTTTATGGAGAAACTGGAAGGTTTCCCATTTTTGTCAACACATATTCTAGGTGTGTTCAATTTTGGCTGTGGGTTGTATATATGAATGATGATAGGTATCCAAAAAAGGCGTATAAAATGCTTTTGTCCCTGCAGAGGCAAAACTATACCACTTGGGCCTGCAAAATTCGTAATGTTTTATATGAATTTGGTTTTGGTGTCGTTTGGGAGGCACAGTGTGTTGGAAGCATTAATTTGTTTATGAGAGAATTCAAACAGAGATTGATAGATTGTTTAAACAGAATAATTGGCATGCTTCCTGCAGTCTCACGAATTTTATAGTATTTATTCGCAATTCAAGAGCATATTGATTCTCAGTCCTTATATGTATCTTGTTAAGAACGTACAAATTCGAAGAACATTTGCAAGATTTCGGATTGGAATGTCTCCTCTGAAGTCACATTTCTGACAGTATATAGAGAACAGTGTTAATGATAAATTGTGTCCGTTCTGCAGAAACACACCAGAAACTGAATTACATTTTGTTCTTGTATGTTCACTGTAGGATGAAATAAGAAACGAATTTATTCAGCCCAATATTTCCATACGCCATGTATGTTTAAATTCTACCTACTTATGTCAAGTGAAAACGAAGGTATTGTTTTACGGTTATCTAATTTTGTTTACAAGCGTCAAACTTAAGGATGCAGTTTATTCAATCTAAATGATTCTTGTTGTGCTATTGCTCCATGTTACGGGCCAGAGGCCTGACATTAAAACATTTTTGACTTCGACTTTGACTTACCTTACCCAGGCCGAGTCGGGGGCAAAATGGCGGCTGCCTGTTTATTCTCCCGTGAGACCAGGCGATGAAGATCAACTTTCTCTTTCGCTAGTTGATGGAGTACATCTCTGTTTTTATGTTCTTAAATGAAATGTCGTTCTTCCTTTTCTTTTTTTTTAGATAGTGTGGGCACACATTAAATGTATTGCACATGTAATTTGCTACAAAAATCAAAGTGAATACGAAACTAGCAAATTTCCATTTCGGGATAGTGGAGAAAAGTGGTACAGGGCATGGTATTTCATACGTTGTTATAGGCAACGAGACAGGGAACTGTAGCTGATGTTCCTGTATTGCATGCCCAGATAAAGCCAGGGCTGTGTTTTACTCTTTGCCAGGCTTTCGTTTGTACATTTAGGCATTTTTTTAAAGATGTTTCCTTCAACACTATGCATTCAAATTTTAACCTGCCACGCTGACATTAACAGGAAATCTTTACGCAGAGTTTAAACCACAACAACATTTGTACATAATTCCTTAAAAATGTTTTGATTAGTTACTGAGTCACAAAAAAATACGAACAAGAAATCAGCCGCTTTCGATAGACCCTGGACACAAAAAAAGAAATGAAGGGATAAAAAAATAAAAAAACTGTAGAAACCCAATCGGCTTAATTGCAAATTGCGGCCGGTTGTGTATGTGGTATGTGTGGTGGGTGTGGTGTGTGTGTGGTGGTGTGTGTGTTGTTTGGGGGTTTTTGGGGTGTGTGGTTTGTGTGTGTTTGTGGTGGGTGTGTGTGGAGTGTGTGGTGTGGGTTTTGTGTGTGTGTGTTGGTGTGTGGTTATTTCAAATTTTTGTTATCCACTCTAGGGATATTAGACGAAAAAAAGAAAGAAACAAAACAAAATAAAAACAAAAAACCACCCCCACATCAAAACAATAAATAAAAAAACAAACAAACCAAACCCCCATGTAAAACAGAAAAATTACAAATGGTTTTTTTTGGAAGAGAACAGGGGAGGGAGGGGACGGATGAAGATGGTCCTTTCTATTTTTTGTAATTTTGTAAAAAGGTAAACGATTTAAATCACTTAAAGTAACCTAATAAGAATGAGAAAATAAAGAAGCCTTAAGACTTCTTATTGGACTTTTGATAAAGAAAGAAAGAATTCAAGGTTAATTGGGGATTCAAAAATATCTCTAATTTTATATGTAGAAAAGGGATGGGGGATGTTTGTTGATACCCCGGACATGAGAAATTTTTATCAACGTTTTGCCTGTCCACAAAACGAGCATTTTTTTCTAAATTGTGTTGTAAAAGCATCGACTTTCCACCCATACTAAGGGTCGAAAAATTTTGCCCCAGTGGTAAAGTGTTTTAAAATTTGCAAAATTAAAAACTGTAAATAAACTTTTTTGAGACTTTTTTAAAAAAAAAATTTTGGAAATGGTTCCAAGCAAAAGTTCCACTTTATATTTTTTGAACTGAAAGTGGGAAAAAATTATCCTGGGACTCTGAACCTTTTGCCCCTTGTTTTGCAGCTTGTTACTTTACGTTAAAATAAAACGAACGTGTGTGGGGAAACCCGGAAAAGAAATTTTTCGTGCCTTGTTGAAAGAGCAGAATCAAAATTTCTAATTTAATTATCATTTCCGATCTATTCTGCAATTTTAATGATTTCAGTGCCTGAAGCACAGACTTTGAATCAACACAAAAAAGTACTTGAAATATAGATCGTGGAAAATTTAGAAGATAATTTAACGCCATTAATATTGCAGTAAGTTCCGCAGTAAAAACTGATTTATTTTTCCCCAGTGAAAAACATTTCTCTACTTTAAAATCAGGTATCAAATAAGCAGAGCCCGCATTTTTCTGAATTAATGACCCATCTGTGTATACTTTAAATGATTTGGATACTACTCTTCAATATGAGATTTAACAGTGCTCGCCACTATATTCATATTGTCCTTCTTTTTTAAATCAGTGTGACCAATATCAAAATGGGCCCTTTGAAGTTCCCAGGGTGGTGTAGGGAAGAAGGACGGCCTAGCAGATATAAACTTTTCGTCAACAGTTATTCCTGTGGCTTGCCTAAGCTCAGATGTATACGTTGCCAAAGTAATATGGGAGTATATTGTTTTTGCACGTGAAGGAAAGTCGATATCTGATCTAATTTTAATCTCATTTTTCACATCATTCATAACTGGAAGGTTTCTTATCACAAATTTTGTGGCAGCCACTTCTCTCTGATCATCTAATGGTAAAATTTGAGCTTCATTATATGTTTGGAGACAAGATGCATGGGTAGGAAGACCCATTGCAAGTTTGAGCGCTTTGCATTCTGCACTTTGAAGCTTCTTTATAGATATGTT
>CM031607.1:41731022-41761022 GCA_018398815.1 Conus ventricosus | reverse complement strand
AACAACACATGCAGAAACGGAATCAGGCCCCGCACGCTATAAAAGAACGACAGCGTGCCCCAAAAGGATATCCTGAAGAGAGCAAGAGGCAAGAGGCTCGAAACAAGCTTGTTGATTTTAGCACTTCATTTTAGAAATATTTTTTAACAGATGTTGCTCCCTAGACGGTTGAGCTCTTTTGGATTTTTAAAGGACATTTTTATACTGTTCGTTGCTCCCCAAGGGGTTGAGCACCTTCAGATTTTTAAAGAACACTTTTATATTGTTCATATATATAATATAATATATATATATATATATATAATATATATATATATATATATATATATATATATATATATATATATCAGTATATTTAAAATGCCTAAAACAATTTTTTAAGTGCTCAACCCCTTGGGGAGCAACATTAATTAAAACAAGTTAAAAGAGGAATCTTAAAACTATCGTTTTAAGATTCCTCTTTTAACTTGTTTTAATATATATATATAAATATATATATATATATAATATATATATATATATATATATATATAATATATATATATATATATATATATATATATATATATAAAATAGATTACAACATATCATGGAAAATTATAAAAAGAGCAACACCATACAACATTTCTAAAAAATGCAACTTGTGTACTACAGAAAAGTGGCTGATATTATGTAAACCCCATCTAGCATCTTTGAACTCTAAAGTAGAAATGATAAACAAATTGCAGGCATAAATGGAAATCCTTGTCAATGCACCATTCCCTTGCACATCCCCCCTGAAACGTGCCCCCAAAAGATAAAAAATCTGCAGGCCACGTGCCACACGCGCAGAGCTCACGCACACACACACCACACCATATAAAACCATGGCGTGCCCAAATTGTACACCCTGACGAGAGCGCCCGGCTCGAAACAACTTTGTTGGTTTTATTTTCTCATTTTAAAATCTTATTTTAAACTGGTATGTCGCTCCCTTTTGGTTGAGCATTTTTAGTATTCTGAGTGGCGTTTTAACTCTGATATATATATAATATATATATATATATATATATATATATATATATATTATATATATATATATCTATATCTATATATATCTGTTTTTGAACAATTAGAAGATTTATAATATGCTTCATCAACTAATATTTTCGCAAAGGAGCAATATGCTTTTACGAAGAGAGGGCAGAGGGCATACTGGGTCTACTTGTATATCTACTAGAATTAAAAGATCATTGCCAAATAGATGATTGAAGACCAAAAGATATTCAGAGCATGAAGAAACACTGGAGATCATTTAAAATTTTGTATAGTATGATACACTCTTTTAAAAGCATACATCTATACGGACTGCAGGTATCTATTGACTTCGAAAAAGCCTTTAACTCTGCGAATTGGAATTATATGAGAAAAAAATCCTTAGTGCCTTGGTTTAGGTTAAGATGTTTGGAAATGGATTTGTTCCTTTTTTATAACATCACTTTAGGTGATTGTTACAGCAAACATTTCGTTTGAGTTTCCTGATAAAGAGAGTGTGCTGACCCAGTATCTGCTATTCATTCTTCTATCTGCAGGATTACTCACATGGAAAGTTAGAGATGATACTGAAATTAAGGGCTTAGGATATCAGACATGGTATTTAAAATAAATTAATTTGTAAACGATATAGTCTTTATTCTAGAAGGAGGCAGAAAATCTTATGAGAGACTTTTCAGTACATTAACAGATTTCAATAATAATTTCAGGCTTAAAGTTAATTTCTTTAAAGGAGTCCTCACCCCTAAATAGCATGTTTGGGTTGTTCAAAAGTATGATCGAGTGTGTTTCGATGTACGTGTTACTTTTCTTCTGGAACTCACTTCTATCCGTGTTTCGGGTCGTACAAGAAGCCAAATCATGACTCGCCACGGAGATTGCCGAGCACAGTACGGAAAGAGACGAGAGTCGGAGATTCCGCAAGTGACGTAATAAATGCCAAGACTACCGTGAATGAAAGACATGTCCCTAAAAGCTTTCGCTATGACGTAAAACTCAACTATTTTCCGGCGATAATGGCAGATGCTCCCAGCTACGAGTCAAGTTCCAACGAAAGGACATCGAACGTGAAATTTTCACTGAAGTGTATGTAGTTCAGCCGACCAGTTTGAACCTAACAGCTCCTTGTATAGCACCACCTCCTTCGCCATCAGACGCTTTGTTTCTTTCCAGGCAGTTCGACATTATTTTTACAGGTTGACCATTATTATGTACATGTACACACATACCACGACACAGATAGTACATGATAACACATGCACATACATACATCTGTTCACACACACACACACACACACACACACACACACACACACATTACCGTAGTATGTAAATAACTTTAAATGAATATGTGATACACCACATTTTCCTTCAGTTGTTAGATCTATCAGATAATGCCTTTTCCTTTGAACAGGAGTTTGTCAGCTACTGCATCATCACACTAATTCTCTTCCCTGCTGTAGAAATCTTTTTAATAGCTGTTCACTTTCAGTCCCCCCCCCCCCCCCCCCCCCCCCCCCACACACACACCTTTTTTTACATTCTTCATTTTCAATCTCACTCCCTCCACTTAAATTCTGAAGTTCCACAATGACAATTAGAATCTGAGGGTTTTTTACAATATATTGCAGTCAAAGATTCTGGCTGTTATTTTAAAAACTGATGCGTGACGTGCCGTACATCAGATCTAAGCTGCAGATCTAAGCTCATTATTCTCTTACCAGGGCAGTTTATAGCATACAAACATACCACACCTGCATATATCTTAAAATGCACACTGTCATCATCCTGTATCCAAATACTGATGAATAATTCACTTACTAAAGCAATATGGTTGTTGGGCGGAAACTTGAACTTGCAAGGGTGCCTGATGTTCAGCAATGTCCTGAAAAAAAAACCCAACCCAAACTCTTATTCACAGGAGTCCAACAAGCTGTTATTTGTGGACATGGACACTTTCTTGTTAGTAAAATCATACCTTCAGTTTTGTTGGAAACAGCAACTGCAGGGAAAAAAATAATCACAAACATGCAACATTTTCAGTGACAGCAGGCAATGTGACTGACTGACTGCCACTATGACTCTGGCATGTGTGACTGAAAGTAACAATGTATGTTTCAGTTTGATGCCAACACTCTAAACAAAAACCAACAACTATCTTTACAACCAACCATGCACTGAGAATGAAATGAAACACAAAAAGATCAACCACTCATTCCACAAACCTTACCTTCTTTACGTCTCTGAGTTTTGGCGCTCTTGCTCCTGACAGAATCCGTGTCACTGTTGCGTTTGAGGCTTGCACTTGCAACCGGCGAATGAACAGAGAGTGCTTTAATACATTTTTCTGTTATAATAGTTGGCACAGCATCCTCTTTCAGCTGTCTTCGGACCTGAATTCCAGCTTCCACCTTTACCTTCCAGGTATGTTGGTCTTGAAAACTGCTCTTCAAAGTGACGACAGCAAATGCCATAACTGTCCGGAAGAACAAAATCTTTCCTCGTTGTGGTGACAACATTTATCCACAATCGCCTAAACTGGCTGGAAGCACCTGAAAAAGCATGAACGCTTACTCTTTGCTTATTTCCTGATGAAATTCCGCAACCAGACACAGCACACATTCGCCCCATCTCACTTCAGCCGAACACGAAGAGTGACTTGGCTTTTCTACGTCATCAATCGGGAAAACCCCCTTTTATCAAAATCGAGGCTCTCGTTCCTGTTTCAGCCTCTCGCTTTCCGGGTCCGCAGGAAATGCTGCTCTCACTGCAAGATGAGAGCACAGGCGGCTGATTCGGGGCTGGTTTCGCAATACGACTACATACCAAAACCGTGTATTTGGTCAAAATAGATTTGTAAAAATGGGTGAGAACCCCTTTAAAAAGAAAATTTGTATAGTTCTGGCAAAATAGCTACCCTCCCACTCCTCCCTCCTCAAACCAGACAAACAAGCAAACTTGTGTCCCTAGCTGAAAAGCTAATGTTCTGGAACCCAGAGAAGGTCAAGTACAGTTTCTAAATTTTCTGTATTGTCAAAATTTGTGTATTCCTGTAAAACTACTCAAAAGCATGCGTTTTTAACATTTGTTTGAAATTTAAAAGAGATAAGATGAAGGAAAAGTATGCAGTACACTGTGCAGAAAAGGACAAACAGGATTACCAGATATGCAAGTTTTTGTCCAAACACAAAAATTATCATGGCTCAGAAATTCACGTTAAAAATTCAAAGTGGAAAACAGTTTTGGTGCCACTTTGTCCGAAGCTTAGAACATTTTGGTTCAAAGATATTCTTAAGTTGTTTATGCAAGATTTTTTGGAAGGATGTGTTTAAGTTCTGTGGCAGTCTGTAACACTCATGCTGATTTAGATAACGATGAACAGATAGTAGCTGAACCCATCTTTAGTCGTGACAAATTTAAGATTAACAATTCATACTTTTGTTTCAAAACATGGATGGCAAAGGGAGTGTTACGTGTTGATGATACGTTAGATGGAAACGGGTTTTTAGGTAATGAAACGTTTCCATAACATCTAAGAATAATAATTAAAAACAATTGAATACCTAGGTTGTATTCACGCTATAAAAGGGTATGCTAGAAAAAGAAATATCACAAGAGAAAATGATTTGAAGACAGTAAAGCATTACAAGCTATTACAAGCATAAGCAAAGGATCACAGTTTTATGACATGTTGCTCTTGGTTAAAATTGAAATACTTGACATTTTGTTTTTTCTTAAGTAGGAAAGCGAATTACACACCCCAGCTGACTGGAAAAGGATTTAAAAAAAAACATATGAAAAAGAGAGATAAAACTCAAATTGTTTCAATTGAAAATATGCAACAATGTTCAGTTTTGAACGTCACCATGCAGAGAACGGGGTAGATCGAAGATGATCAAAGGTGTTTAATGCATGCCAGTTATCTAAAGTTAGGGTTTACTCATATTCAAATTGAATTTGTCGCAATGATCGAGAGCTGATTGACATAACCATGCTGTCTGTTGACAAATATATTGTCATTATGTTTGGAGATATAATTTTTGTGATAAGGGATTTATCTAGGAAATTTAAAAAAGAAATTGACTGGTTATATAATATTGAGAATACCTGCATTTAAATATAAACAATCCTGCATGGAAAACTGGAACTTGGTAGCAAACATTACAAATCTTTTTCTTTTAAATTGTAATTCTACCTGAAAGATATATTTCACTTGTTACAAGGAGATGGCGTAAAAAAATTGTCTTTGGTCTTAATGCAGGTAAATTGTGTTTTAAAAAAAAGAAAAAAGAAAAACAGATATACAGCTTTTCCCTGACCAGTGTCGGTACAGTCTAGACATAAGACTGTCTTTAGCTGCAAAACCTTCGAAGATCTACAGAAAAAGTACATTGCTTAATTCCAAGTAGGCAAAAGGAAAGGAGAAAGGACATGTCCAGCATAGCAAAAGGAAAGGAGAAAGGACATGTCCAGCATAGCAAAAGGAAAGGAGAAAGGACATGTCCAGCATAGCAAAAGGAAAGGAGAAAGGACATGTCCAGCATAGCAAAAGGAAAGGAGAAAGGACATGTCCAGCATAGCAAAAGGAAAGGAGAAAGGACATGTCCAGCATAGCAAAAGGAAAGGAGAAAGGACATGTCCAGCATAGCAAAAGGAAAGGAGAAAGGACATGTCCAGCATAGCAAAAGGAAAGGAGAAAGGACATGTTCAGCATCTTGTGAGAAGGACGAAATATTATCACTGACTAAATATGTATTCGAAGTAGGAATGATACACAGAAAGAAAATTGTGCAATACACGATAGCTGGATAAAGTCTTATTCTATAGTTAAGGAATCATTAGTAGTTTTATTGTGAACAAATAACCCAAATATTGCTAATGAACTTCTTGATGATATCTGCTTGGACGGATAAGTTGAAAGAAATAAGAAAGCTGAACGATTGTGTTGGTTTGAATTTCGAATACTGTGTTTTTGCGGCCATGAAGTGTTTCATATATATATCTATATCTATATATATAAACGTGTGTGTGTGTGTGTGTGTGTGTGTGTGTGTGTGTGTGTGTGTGTGCGTGCGTGCGTGCGTGCGTGCGTGCGTGTTGTGTGTGTGTGTGTGTGTGTGTGTGTGTGTATGTGTGTGTGTGTGTGTGTGTGTGTGTGTGGTGTGTGTGTGTGTGTGTGTGTGTGAAATCAATCCAATCTTAACGCCCCACCCCATCCAAAGTAAAAGGCCGTATTGCTAAGGACATTCAAACATCAAAGTCTCTCCTCCTCTCTCTCTGTGAATTTTACAAATGATAGCTTAATGCCCCCCCCCCCCCCCCACCCGTGTCCTCTTTCCCAAATTCCTCCTTCCATTGTGTAACAGGGATTTGTCTCTCTGGCAATGACTTTGTTGCAGCGACGAGCATGAATGTTATTCACTCAATGTGTAAAGTCGGATACCCGTTGCTGACCAGGACTAATGCTGGATACTATACCCTCCGCGAATGTTGGAGTGACTGCCCCAAGGGATTCTACTGCACTAACATGCCTCCATGGGGGTATATACCTACCAGATGCTGCCCTGCACTTCCAGGTATATGTGTTTGCAGATTCTAAGTCGAAAGAGAAACGAGTGTTACTGTTCTGGACATAGGAAAGCTAATGTACTCTGAACACTTGATACCCATGACGTCATACGGCCTGATAAGATATCCTGGGTATGGGGTGAGTGGTCTATGGTAACACACAGGAAAGGAAGCATTGAGGACACGCCTAGGTCTGGTGGTAGCTAAGGTGCACAGTTAAGCAAGATGTGGGTTTGTTTGGATCCTGGTTAGACATCTATCTATCTATCTGTCTATCTATTTATCTATCTGTCTGTCTGTCTGTCTTAGAGGATATCTTTTTTATATTTTCTACTTTTCACTAGAAAATGTAGCTTGTTTTGCTCTTTCATGATTTTCTTTTGCTTCTTAGATGGCACCTTTGGTTGGTTTTTTGGAAACTCAACAAACATACTAGGGTATTGCACACCAGCCTTTTCTGGGATTGCATTCTTCTTAAAACTGAAAAGGCAGAGGAGTCAAATTACCACTTTCCGCGGTCACTGAGGAGAAACAACAAGGTTTCGAAATATCGGTATATGACCAGGAGTTATATGTTAGTGAGTTTCCCTCCCAATTGGAGGATGTCTCCCCCTTGGAGAATATAAGCTTGCTGAAGGCTCATTTTGAGAAGCATTTATTTTATTTTCCCCATTCACCCACTCAAGCACATACTTTTTAGTTAGGCAGAATCATCTACCACTGCAGATATGAATGCGTATCTCCCCCTATTTCTTCAATCTAAGACATAAGAGCAAGCTTTGTTTATAATTCAATATTTCTTGCAGTCATTGCAACACCAAGCTGCTCTGTAAGTTGCTGGAACGGTGCTCGGTACTTTTCCTTGGAATTTATTAGTATATATATATATATATATATATATATATATATATATTGTTTTTAAAATCAAGTATTAAAAGGAATGTTAAAATCTTAATACTTGATTTTAAACAAATGTTGCTCCCCAAGGGGTCGAGCGCTTTTGAAATAATTTTAGGCATTCTAATATATATATATATATATATATATATATATATATATATATACACAGACAGACAGACACACACACACAAACACACACTGAGGCCAGTTCTTGGAATGAATCCGCAAGCTGCTCTGTAAGTTGCTGGAATGGTGCTCGGTACTTATCTTTGGAATTTATTAGTTTGTTGTAATTTAGTCCCTTGCGGATTCATTCCAAGAACTGGCCCTCAGCACGTGTGTCTTAAGAGGTTATCTTTTTATATTTTCTACTTTTCACAAGAAAATGTAGCTTGTTTTGCTCTTTCATGATTTTCTTTTGCTTCTTAGGTGGCACCTTTGGTTGGTTTTTTTGAAAACTCAACAAACATACTACGGTATTGCACACCAGCCTTTTCTGGGATAGCATTCTTCTCTTAAAACCGAAAAGGCAGAGGAGTCAAATTACCACTTTCCGCGGTCACTGAGGAGAAACAGTCAGGTTTCGAAATATCGGTATCTGACCAGGAGTTATATTAGTGAGTTTCCCTCCCTAGCCGTCTCAAGTGTTGTCTGCAAAAGCCCTAGCAGTGAACACGGTAATTATCCAAAACTTTAGGACTCCCCAAATCTTGTACTACAGTGTGTGTGTATGTGTGCGTGCGTGTGTGTGTGTGTATCTCAAATTTCACCAGCTACAGAGAACGAAGGGTCTTGTCCAAAATTAGAGTCATATATCCTTTTCCCGTACGGATTTAACGGGTGCCGAAGTGACGCTGACTGCGACAGCCGTCTCAAGTGTTGTCTGCAAACGGGACGCTTCGGCAAAAGCTACATCTGTATCAGACCCGAGCCCTGCTCCTTGAAAGTGAGTATGGCCACATGGCTGTCTTTGATGACTGGAGTAGGGCATGGGCAACAACACAGCACATTCACTGGAGTGTTCACCTGGGTGTGAGATTAACAGATTGCACAGAATTATTCTTGGATAGTATGTTTTTGATATATGGATGACTGTATGGCTGAATTATTATTGTTCAGTGGTTTATTAATGTCTTTTCATCGCCAGATGATATTAGATACTTATTATATTAAAAAAAAAAACCGACAAAAAAACTCCACACTTAATTTATCATCCACGTGAGTACTTTCAACCCACATCTGATATGTGCATGCTTACATAAGTGAAATACCCTAGTATTGATCTTTATAAAAAATATTGCAACCGGTGACTGCGAAATAACCATGGCAATTTCAGCTACATGGGAACCATATAACACTGTACTAACATTATCAAAGTTTGTCATCTCAATACCTTTCTCCTGATAGAGCGTGGTCAACACTGAGCATTCAAATAAAAGATGATGTACAGAAATGTTTTCTCTGCAGACACAAGTAATACCATGAGAATATTTAGTGTTCCAAGAATTCAGCCTTAACTTATGAATTAATCTGACAATGTGCCTGGACACGATGGTAAACTAGACATCTTTTCACTTAAATTCTTCTTATGTATATATTTTCCCATGATTTGGGTTAATTGACAAGCGGATAAATCTAAGGGACTGTTTAATAAATTTTCAGCATTTCTATTTGCTCCTTCTTTTGCAAGACTGTCTGCTATTCATTCCACTTTATACCACAGTGAGATGGGACCCAACAAAAATCAATTCTTATGCCTAGAGTTATGACACAATGCAGTAGATGTTTTATTTCAAAAAGCAAATCTTTTCTAGCTTTGCAGTCCCAACGCTCTAGTGATTGTAAAACAGATTTGGAATCAACACAAAGTAAAATTTATAGAAAGCAATTGGTGTATCACATATGTAAGTCAAAGCCTTCAGTATTGCATATAATTCTGATGTATAGATTGAAAACCCCTTTCCTAAATAAAAAGATTTCCTGACATTTAAAGTTGGTATAATAAAGCCAGAACTACAGTCAGAGGATTCCATTACAGACCCATCTGTAAACACTTTTAAATGATCTGGATAGCTTTTTTTTTAAATGTACACGAACTTCAGTTGTTAAAATATTTACATTATCACTTTTCTTTATCGAAGTGTATTTGTAATCAAAAGAAGCATTTAGGTGCTCCCAAGGAGGCATTGTAGGTACCACAGGAAATTCTGGTTTAGCAGTAATATCAATATTACAATGTGACATAAAGTCAGATGTGTAGTTTCTAATTGGTTGAATATGTGACATGTTTTTAGACCTCTTAGGAAAATCTTTACTGGAATCCATCAGTATTTCTTCAGTAACTGAATTTTCAACAGAAAGACTTCTGACAATATATTTGGATACATCCAATATTCGCTTCTCATTTAGTGGTAATATATTTGTTTCTTTATAACATCTATAAGTGTTTGTATGAACTGGGACTCCCAGAGCTAATTTCATGGCCTTACTGTCTAAGCTTTGCAATCTATTCAAAAGAGAATTAGGCGCAGAGAAATACATTTCCTGCCCATATGTCAATTTTGATCGGACTAAAGAGATGTATAGATGTAAAAGGGTATGACAGTCCTGACCCCATGGTTGACAACATATAATTTATTTTTTTAATACATTTTTTATTTTCTTTTCCCTCCCTTCTTTTTTCTTCCATTCCACAGTTCCTTTTTACTTTCCTCTTCCATTTTTTTTATCTTTTCTTTTTCATTGCCAAATGCAAATTAAGCAAATCCTCGACGTGCTGTATTTCCTTGAATTTATAGTAAAATATTATATTAATAAAATATATATATATATATTGTTTTTAAAATCAAGTATTAAAAGGAATGTTAAAATTTTAATACTTGATTTTAAACAAATGTTGCCCCCCAAAGGGGTCGAGCGCTTTTGAAATAATTTTAGGCATTCTAATATATATATATATATATATAAAATATATATATATATAATACACAGACAGACAGACCCCACACACACAAACAAAACACTAGGGCCATTTCTTGGAATGAATCCGCAGCTGCTCTGTAAGTTGCTGGAATGGTGCTCGGTACTTATCTTTGAATTTTTAGTTTGTTGAAAATTTAGTCCCTTGGGGTTTCCCATTCCAAGAACTGGCCCTCAGCACGTGTGTTTTAAAGAGGTTATCTTTTTATATTTTTTCTCTTTTCACAAGAAAATGTTGCTTGTTTTGCTCTTTCATGATTTTCTTTTGCTTCTTAGGTGGCCCCTTTTGGGTTTGGTTTTTTGAAAACTCAACAAACATACAAAGGTATGCACACCAGCCTTTTCGGGGATAGCATTCTTCTCTTAAAACCGAAAAGGCAGGGGAGTCAAATTACCACTTTCCGCGGTCACTGAGGAAAACAGTCGGGTTTCGAAATTCGTATCTGACCAGGAGTTATATTAGTGAGTTTCCCTCCCTAGCCGTCTCAAGTGTTGTCTGCAAAACCCCTAGCAGTGAACACGGTAATTATCCAAAATTTTAGGACTCCCCAAATCTTGTACTACAGTGTGTGTGTATGTGTGCGTTGGTGTGTGTGTGTGATCTCAATTTCACCAGCTCCCGAGAACGAAGGTCTTGTCCAAAATTAGAGTCATATATCCTTTTCCCGTACGGATTTAACGGGTGCCGAGTGACGCTGACTGCGACAGCCGCTAAAAGTGTTGTCTGCAAACGGGACGCTTCGGCAAAAGCTACATCTGTATCAGACCCGAGCCCTGCTCCTTGAAAGTGAGTATGGCCACATGGCTGCCCTTTGATGACTGGAGTAGGGCATGGGCAACAACACGAGCACATTCACTGGAGTGTTCACCTGGTGGAGATTAACAGATTGCACAGAATTATTCTTGGATAGAAATGTTTTTGATATATGGATGACTGTATGGCTGAATTATTATTGTTCAGTGGTTTTTTTAATGTCTTTTCATCGCCAGATGATATTAGATACTTATTTATATTAAAAAAAAAAACCGACAAAAACTCCACACTTAATTATCATCCACGTGAGTACTTTCAAACCCACATCTGAATGTGCATGCTTACATAAGTGAAATACCCTAGTATTGATCTTTAAAAAAATATTGCAACCCGGGTGACTGCGAAATAACCAGGCAATTTCAGAGCTACATGGGAACCATAAAACACTGTACTAACATTATCAAATTTTGTCATCCTCAATACCTTTCTCCTGATAGAGCGGGGTCAACACTGAGCATTCAATAAAAGATGATGTACAGAAATGTTTTCTCTGCAGACACAAGTAATACCATGAGAATATTTAGTGTTCCAAGAATTCAGCCTTAACTTATGAATTAATCTGACAATGTGCCTGGGACACGATGGTAAACTGACATCTTTTCACTTAAATTCTTTTTATGTATATATTTTCCCATGTTTTGGGGTTTAATTGACAACCCGGATAAATCTAAGGGACTGTTTAATAAATTTCAGCTTTTCCCTATTTGCTCCTTCTTTTGCAAGACTGTCTGCTATTAAATTCCATTTTAAATTACCACAGTGAGATGGGACCCAACAAAAATAAATTTTCTTATGCCTAGAGTTATGACACAATGCAGTAGATGTTTTATTTCAAAAAGCAAATCTTTTCTAGCTTTGCAGTCCCAACGCCTAGTGATTGTAAAACAGTTTTTGGAATCAACACAAAGTAAAATTTTATAGAAAGCAATTGGTGTATCACATATGTAAGTCAAAGCCTTCAGTATTGCATATAAATTCTGATGTATAGATTAAAAACCCCTTTCCTAAATAATATGATTTCCTGACATTTAAAGTTGGTATAATAAAGCCAGAACTACAGTCATAGGATTCCATTACAGACCCATCTGTAAACACTTTAAAATGATCTGGATAGCTTTTTTTAAATGTACACGAACTTCAGTTGTTAAAAAAATTTACATTATCACTTTTCTTTATCGAAGTGTTTTTTGTAATCAAAAGAAGCATTTAGGGCTCCCAAGGAGGCATTGAAAGGTACCACAGGAAATTCTGGTTTAGCAGTAATATCAATATTACAATGTGACATAAAGTCAGATGTGTAGTTTCTAATTGGTTGAATATTGACATTTTTAGACCTCTTGGGAAAATCTTACTGGAATCCATCAGTATTTCTTCAGTAACTGAATTTTCAACAGAAAGACTTCTGACAATATATTTGGATAAAACCAATATTCGCTTCCATTTAGTGGTAATATATTTGTTTTTTTTATAAAAAATCTATAAGTGTTGTATGAACTGGGAACTCCCAGAGCTAATTTCATGGCCTTACTGTCTAAGCTTGCAATCTATTCAAAGAGAATTAGGGGGCAGAGAAATACATTTCCTGCCCATATGTCAATTTTGATGGGACTAAAGAGATGTATAGATGTAAAAGGGTATGACAGCCCTGACCCCATGGTTGACAACATATAATTTATTTTTTTAAAATACATTTTTTATTTTTTTTTCCCCTCATTCCTCTTCCATTCCACAGTTCCTTTTTTCTCTCCTCTCATTCTTTCATCAACATGTCTTTCTCTTGCTGTACATTTCCGGATGAAAATTAACACACATTTTTTGTTGTTAATGATATTTTGGTAATGTTTGACAATATTGTAGTAAATAATCCGTGAAACGTATTAGAAACGAGTTATCTTTTTTTTCGATTTGAATGGATTTGAGTGAGAGTTCAATGAAATGCCGAGGAAAGGTTGTTTTCTTTTTGTTGGATATACACACATACACAAACAAACAAAATTCACTAAGCAAATCCTCTGAGTTCTTAACCAACTACAAGCATAAAGAAAAACCAAACACATCCGCTCACTCCACTCACACCCCCTCCCTCCCCCCACCCACCCACCCCCCACTTTCTCTCTTCTTATGAATTCATAATACTTAAACAATATACAAAATTAAATTTCCCAATTATATAATAATGAAGTAATGTTTTCTCCGTGTGTACCATGTGATAGCTGTTGTATATAACGCATAATAAATATAATTATGTTCACTGAAAATGATCCTTCAAAATATAAATTTAAACAGACTTAAGCAATTTCCCAGCTGGGTGTACACACCAGCACCGAAATCCGTCCACTGTGTCTTCATATTTTCTTTAACAATAAAAAAGAAAGTTAATTATTTTGCTCTTAAGCCCGCTCCCAAATATGACACCGCTACACCACAGCCGCGCCCCGCCGACCAACCAACCTACCAGCTAAGTTGCCGATGGGCCTACGGGCCCCAGCCGCGGTTACCGCATGCCAGACAAGCAGCGGCCACAGGCTACACCACACTCAATGATATTTGAATACCATATAAAATTACCTACACATCCTGAACATATCCTCTCATGCACGTTTTTAAATCCAGGTATCTTAAATGATTTTGATTATCAATTTTCAATAATACTTCTTTAATTGACCCAAATTAGTGTTAAATTTTAGCAGATTCAATTGTACAGTTGCATGTTTTTTCAAGATTGTATCTTCTCTTTAGTATTTTTAGAAATACTGTTATTGATGGCTTACATTTATTTATTTTACAGCTAAAAATGTAGTGTTGGCATCAGTATTATAAGATCGAATGTAGTATCAGTTCTGGAATTGTCATCTGCTCCAAATTTTTATTGTGTTTTCAGTCAGAGACAGGTTATTCGCTTTTAAACACTTCCTTTTATTAATTTTTTGCAAGATTTCCAGAACTCATTGACGTGTATGCATCTCCAGAACATAATGTTCAATGCTGTTTTTTTTCCTCTTCACAGAAACTACAATTATAACTTTCTACTTTTTCCCATTTCTTTCAGAACTACATTTGTTGCAATTATTCGATGCACTATTCTCATTTGCATCCTTTTTAAAGCTTAATACCTTAATTTGATGAATTTTTCTAAAACATTTCTTCCAAGGTATCTGTCTATTCAGCTTTTTTGTCCTTTTTGCACAACAGTTTGGTTCCCAGTTATCTTTACTATAACTCCTGTAATAAGTTTTGGAACCTTTATCTACAGAATATAATTTCTTTAGTGCTGTGTTGACTTCTGCTTCAATGTTATCGTTTTTTCTCATTCTCAAACCCTTGTTCTCTAATGAAATCGTTTAATGCATAATATACATCCCCCATAAGATAGGAAATCTATTTCAATATTATACTTTGTTCTGAATTCCCCATGGGATAGTGAATCTCCTTTGCTTTGAATAAATCAGATACTCTAAATACATTTCTTTTTGTTCCAGTTTTTGTGTTTTATCAGTTTATTTCCTACTTTAAAAGGGTTCATTGTAAGGATTGGTTCTGCAAGTAGTTCTCTAGCATTTTCGGGTTTTATTTTATAATAGAACTGCTTATAACATGAATACATTTTCCAGAAAATATTGTCTTGAGTGGTGATGCACAGATGATTTGGAGAGTACTTCTCAATGTTCTCAATAATTGGGTATGAAAAAATCAACATGTCTCTCCATCTGTGTGTTGTTTGTCTCAGCCTTTTTATCCATGTTAATTTTAATGCAGTGATGAGAGCATGTATGTCAGGTAGATTTAAACCCCCCCATCCTGTACATCTTTAATAACTGTTTTTCGATTTAATCCCTGTCTTTTTTTTTATCCATACAAACCATAACATAAGTCTTGTAATTCTTTAACAAATGTGCCCAGGTGGATTTGGAAGCATCAACCATAGGTAAGTTAGTTTTGACAGAATTAATGATTTTAAAGACTGAAAATTCTTCCTAAAGGGGTGATGATTCTCTTTAGCCAATTTTAAATAGTGCCTTCACTTCTATCATTCTATCCTTGTAGTTTCTTTTTTCCATGTGTTTTTAAGTCCTGAGTAAACCAAATTCCTAATATTTTGAATTCTTTGGTTTCCAGATCATCTTTAAATGCCCATATATCTTATTTCACTTGCTTTTGTCTTCCAAGCCAAATTACTTGTGTTTTCTCTTTGTTTAAGAATAAACTGATGTTTTCCCAAACCTGTTCGAGAATCTCGATAGATTTTCAAATGATTTTTTATTCCCTGTGTTCATCAGTTGAGTGTCGTCGGCAAATTGTGAATCTTGTGTTCATTCTTCCCGATTTGTATACCTTCAATACTTTTTTCTTTTTTGATCATTACGATAATATTTCTGCACATAATACGAAGATATAGGGTGAAACTGGATCTCTTGCCTACAACCCCTTTCTATTGAGAACCATGAGATGTTTGGCCATTTACGATTACGGGAGACTTAATGTTTTTGTAGAATACTTCTATCCATTTACATATATCTTTACCTAAACCAAACAGCCCTCACACTTTGTGCATAAAATCCCAATCTAATGAGTCGAACGCCTTTTTCAAAGTCAAAATTTTAATTAGCATCCCTGGGAATTTTTTATGTTGAGATAGTTATAATGTCATAAATTAACCTAATGTTACTCCCTAGAACTATTTGGGACAAATCCTGTCTGGTCTTCACTAATCGTGAGGGAAGGACCTTTTTAATTCTGTTAGCAATACAAGTGAGCCAATTTTGTATATAAGGTTTAAAAGTGAAATAGTCTCCAGTTTTTTTTTACATATTCTTTTGCTTTTCCTTTTTTGGGGTATACAGTTATAATACCTTCTTTCGGGTGTTTGATAGTTCGCCTTCTCTGAAACTTTAAATTTAGAGCTCGAGTTACAAACACCGCCGATTTGTTTCCAAAACATTTGAAAAACTCAGCTCCAAACCCATCCGACCCAGGGCTTTTCCCGTTCTTCATATTTTCAATGCAATCCCGCTTCTTCTATTGTTATTTCTCCTTATAATGATTTAGTCTGTTTTCTGTTAGTTTCGGTATCTTATTCACAAAATCTTCAATATTGCATTTCACAGTTAAATCTTTTTCGGTATAGATCCTCATAAAAATGTTTTACTGTAACTTTTATGTCTTCTGGTTTGTCCCAGTGTATTAACCCCTGTCCATCCATAGTTTTACAATTTGTTTTGCTAATAAAGTTACGTTTTTTCTAAACTGCAGAAATATTTACTAACCTTTTCCCCATCACCAACCCATCTTGCTTTGATCTTAGTAGTAAAACCCATTCATAACCTTTTCTTTTAGTGATATCAATTCTCTATTACTCTCTTCAATTTTCTTCAAACCTCCTCTGATTTAAGTTATTTACTCTCAATACTTAATATTTTGCATAAGGCTGTTTTCTTTACATTGTGTTTCTCTTTTTTTTAATTGTGGCATGCTGGATGGATTTTTCTTTTATCTTCATTAGCAAGAAGTCAAAAAGACCCGATCAACACTGTTAGTTTAGGGTCTGAGCTGTTGGACGGGTTTTTTCATCTTGGCTATTGTTAGCATTAAATATCATTCCCCTCATCGTTACTGTGTATTCTTCTGTTATTTCTTTTATTAATTATTTATTCCGTCTACATATTCTTTATCTTTTAGTAGAGATGTATTAAATTTCCAAAGAGTTTTGTGTTAATCTTCTTTCCGAATTGAAGCTTTAGTGTAATCAGTGAATGGTCAGATCTATAGCCGGGTAAAATGCAGCATCTTCAAAATACCAAATTAAATATTCTGACAGAAGGAAGAAGTCTGGGCCTACTCTGTTGCAAGGGGGTAGGTCTACGCCATGTGTATCTCTTACAACCCCGGGTTGTTTTCTCTCCATATATCTGCTAAAGACAAGTCTTGTATCATATCCTCAACTACATTTTAGCTTTTGGGTTATTTATGTGTTTATAATTGTAACAATCAATGTCCTGTTCTAGTACCATATTAAAATCCCCCCACCACAATAACGTTGTTATTGTTGTACGTTTTGATCTTTTTTTGTGAGTTCCTCATAGAATGCTGGGTCGTCTTTTTTTGGGTCCATAAACATTTTACTAGCAACAGTTTCCTTTTCATTCGTTGTAAATGAATGTTTGATAAAGTTACCCTGCATGTCCTTTCCCACCTTATTTATTTTGAATTCGAAATTATTGTTAAATAGTATTGCTACTCCTCGAGCATTGGATCTGTATGAGGAGAAAAGCAGTCATACCCCCATTCCGCTTTTAATTTACACTTTTCCGTATCTTTTTCAAAATGAGTATCTTGTAGGCAATAATAGAGTATTGTTTTTTTTTTAAAATATTGAAATATATCTCTTCTTTTCTGATAGTTCCCTAGACCTTGACATTTTTAATGATAAAATTTGTTAACATGTGCCTTGTTACCTACTGAATCCATGGTGTTTTCCTTGTAGTCAAAAAACATTACATAAAAGACCATAAAGTGCCACAAGAGGAATAAAAGCAACAAACAGGAATCCAGTTCAATGTCATAATGGGCAGACAAAAAGGAATATACTTTAAAAACAGCATGCATTTGAACAATCATCGTAATCATGATTGCGTAATTACCCCCAAAGCGAATTAGGACCGTCCCTTTGGCTATGAGATATACCTGCTATCTTTGTACCAGACAACATTCTTTGCGAGTGTCATATTGCTAATGTATGTACCGACACGGGCTGTATACGTATAACAAAAAGAAACAAAACGAGGAGAAAGTCTTAAATAAACCAGTGATAACAATCAGAATTATAATGTTAAAAATGTAAATCAGCACTTGAAGTCTGCACTTGAAGCCGTTTGTTGCCATTCAAGTCTTGAAAAATTCACATTCAAATAATACAATGTTCTATAATTATGTGCCAAAACGGACCAAAAAATCAACCAAAAAAACATCACACCCCATACACACACATAACACACACCAAAAAAAAAACAAACAAACAAAAAAAAAACCCAGCAAACCCCCCAAGCATAAAAAAGTACAGCATACAAAAGCAACATTAGATTTATCGAACTAGAACCCTTCCCTTTTCTCTGAATGAACATCATCAAACATCATCAGATTCATGCCGCATCCCCCACCCCCCTCCATCCCACCCGCTCGTCCGCAACCCCCCCCACCCCCCCCCCCCCCCCCACCCCACCACCACCAAAGCCGCCCACCGACCCACCACCTCCTCTTCTCTAAACATCCACAACTGGCGCAAAAAATCTGCCAGGCGAAAAATACACCCGTTTTTGGGAGGGCCGTATACTGAGAATACATCACTCCGTTTAGAGAATCTCGCAGATTAACGCAAACTACTGCCATGATAATCATGATAGTAGCCCAAAACAGCAATAGTAGCAGCAGCAGCAGCAAATAGCATAGTAGTGACAGCAGCAGCAGCAGCTACATAATTGTAGTAGTGGTGGTAGTATCAGCAGAAGAAGCAGCAGCAGCAGTAGCAGCAGCACCAGCAGTAGTACAGTAGTGACAGCAGCTGTACAGTAGCAGTAGCAGCAGTAGGCCCACTGGTAGTAAAGTTTATGATCACGATAATAGTAACGATGATCATAAATAAATAAGAGAGAGAGAGAGAGGAAAAGAGAGAGAGAGAGAGGCGGGAGGCAGAGGCAGCGACGACAGGGAGGGAAAGGTAGATGGCAGTAGTAGCAGTAGTGACAGCAGCTGTAGCAGTAGCAGTAGCAGCAGTAGGCCCACTGGTAGTAAAGTTTATGATCACGATAATAGTAAAAGATGATCATAAATAAATAAGAGAGAGAGAGAGAGAGGCGGGAGGCAGAGGCAGCGACGACAGGGAGGGAAAGGGTTTTATGACAAGAATCTCCCGGAATGTAAAAAGGGCCTGTCAACCCCACCCCCCCTATGGCTTTTGTTTTCTCGTCCCCGGCGGGGAGGTGGGGGGGGGGGGGGGGGCTCACGGGGGGAAAAAGGGTGGGGTGGCCACTCTTCCTTCTATCTCAGCACCAAATTTACAAAATTGAGACACTCACAACGTGCAGTTCCGTAAAATACATACTCCCGTCTCCGGCTGGTTAACACAGCTCATTCACGGACCGTGACAACCCCCCCCCCCCCCCCTTCCCCCTGATACACACACACACACACACATACCTCAAAGAAACGAAGGGATAAACGAAGGAAAGAGGGAAAGAAAGGAAAGAAAGGAAATAAAAACATCAAGATATCCGACAGTTTTGGCTTCATATTGATTGTGGAGTCTGCAAGTTATTTTCTCTTAAGGTGAAGCTGAAAGGAAAAAAATCAATCTTTCCCAATCCGAACCTGGAAAAAAATTCATCTAAAAGTGTACAACTTCATCAGATATCCCACACAAACACAATGTAGATTTCAAGAGTTCAGAGTGTGAGAAGAACAGGTTTTAAAGGGTCAAGTGTTTATCAAACATGAGGAAAAAGTGACTTACAAGTCCAAAGGGGAGCAGAAAAGACATATACACAGGAGCACTTTAACGTTGATGATTAGGGCTATTGTGTTGCTGAATGATAAATCAGCCTTACTTCTAGTCTTTTCTTAGGTTTTTGTGGCCTCAACAGCAAAACCAAATCAAACAAAACCAACTGGTGACCCTACTCGTTTGTGAGTGAACCAGTATTTTAGGAAGAAGAAGAAAAGATCCATTGTAAAAAAAAAATATGTCACAAATACTCGGGTGCGCCCGCACACAACCCCCCCCCCCCCCCCATACACACACACACAAACACGAACACACACATAAGCACACACACACACACAACACACTCCCCCCCCCCCCCCCCCCCCCTCACCAACTCGCACGTACGCCACGCATTGCGCCCCCCCCCCCCCCCACCCTTTCCCCCCTGCATCCTACAAAAGTCACAAACCAACCAAGATCACACCCCAAACACACCACGACGCGACGCGCACGCTTGCACACACACACCGCGCGCGCGCGCCACACACACATACCACACCTTACATACATGTTTCTCATGTATGAAATTCTTGAATCATATCCAGATGTCCGACAGCACCTGTCTGGGCTTTGTTCTTAATACATATCATAGATAAACACACACCCCTCACTGTAAACATATAACTAGATATTTCACACATACACATATTTAATATGCACGTGATACGTGTTGTACACCTCACTTTTGTTGTTTTTGTTGTTGTTACTGGTAAGGGGCATTGGGTCAAAACGGCTCAAAACCATCGGAACCATTTCAACAACACATGGACAGACAAAAACATTTCATAACATATCTAAATGGGTTTATTGTTATGCAATCAAAAAGTCAAACATTTTACTACTCACAAATTTCAAAAGTTACACGCTCACGCGAAACAACCCACACGCAAAGCCCACACGCAACGCCACGCGCGCGCAACACCCCCCTCCCCCCCCTTACAAAAACGTGTTTGCTCATGTAATCAAAGTCTTAAATTATATCCAGATGTCTGACAACACTTGTTCTGGACTTCTGTCGTAATGCTTGATCATAGACAAACACACGCCAGTCACGTGTATACATATTGACCTAGACATACACACATACACATATATAAATATACATGTGCATACGTGTGTGTACACCTCACTTTTTTTTTTCTTTGATGTTACTGGGTAAGGAACAGTGATCAAAAACGTGCTCATAAACCATCGGAAACATTTCAACACATGGAGCAGACTAACATTTCATGGCCAATACTAAATGGTTCATTGTTATGCAATCAAAAAGTCAACATTTACTTCTCACAAAGTTTCACAGTTACACGCTCATGCGCGCGCGCACACACACACACCCCCACACACACACACACACACACCCCACACACACACACGCCCCCAAAGTCAAAACGCGCGCACGCGCGAGCGCACACACCCCGCGCACCCACACATACATGCACTCGCACACAATGGTCACTTCCCTTCTCCCCAGATGCACATGCAAACCCACATAAACTTTATGAATTCCCTTATGAATATTTACTTCCATACCCTCTCGCTCACTCTCACTCCCCCCACCCCCCTCCCCGCCTCCCCCCCACCCCCCTCCTCAACACACAAAGAGAGAGAGAGAGAGAGAGAGAGAGAGAGAGAGAGAGAGAGAGAGAGAGAGAAACACCACACTCTCTCTCTCCTTATGTACACCCCACACACACAAAAACACACACACACACACACACACAACACACACACACACATACACACACACACACGCACACACACACACAAAACACACACACACACACACAGAGAGAGAGAGAGAGAGAGAGAGAGAGAAAAGAGAGAGAGAGAGAGAGAGAGAGAGAGAGAAAGAAAGAGGGATGCACACACACACACACACACACACACACATAAACACATCGCGAGCATTTGTAAAATACTTTGGAATCACTGCATCGGGCCCACTTGTAAGATATCCTTTTGTTTTTTTCGCTTTATTGAACCTGTTGAACTGTCCTTTCGCTGTCACTGTTGGGATGGTGGAGGGGAAGAAGGATGAGGGGTTTAAAGCCTCCACACCGTCACTCACAAAGTCACTGATGGATTCCTCCCAGTCTCCAAAGCAGCTGCTCCGGACATAGCGTCGGAGAAGTCTCTGGCACGGAGGTCCGCAGATTGGGCGGGCTTCCTCGCAGCACAATGATCCGGCGACGCTGTGTCCCCGTGCCATCTTGCCGTCACCTCTGGGCTGTTCTGGTACACTGCCCAGAACACGGCCTGGAGGGATGACGCCTCACCCGATCCATCAGATGACCTGAACCTGTGGCGTTGGTCACCCGTCGCTGTAGCCGCCGCGGGGGGGTGTGGGCCTGCAGCCTGGACTGGACTGGTCTGTAGCTGCTCCTTCGGCTGGCCCTGTCCGCCCGGTTTGTCCTCCCGTTGTCTGCGGTGTCCCCAAAAGACCCCCCACCGGTTGTTTGTTGGGAAGAAACTTGGCTTCGGTCAGCTGTTCTGTTGGTCTCGAGGAACACTCTATCAATCTTTTCCGTGTCTCCATTTTTAATTTGAATAATTTGGAGATCTATCAGTTTACAGTAAAGTTTTCCTTGGAATGACCAAGCTTCATGACGGCTGGATGTGTTTGATATTGTACAGTCTCTGTGCATTTAGTTTTGGTCAAATCTTCCGTTATGTAGATGTTACACTTATTTTGTTTTAGCAATCGCCTCTTTTTGAAAATTTCGGATTTATTTTTCTGTTTATTAGAGTACGATGACCGGTCTGTTTTTACCGGTGGTGTATTTGCCACTTTGATGGGCAACACTGATGTAGCTTGGTTGGAACGATGTCAGTTCCAGTTTTCTTTTTTAAAAAATCTACAACTTTTTTTTTCTGTCTCCTCGGCTGTCTCTCGTCCTGAAACTCCCCGGGAAAATTAAAACTTTCACATTTTCTTTTCGACTGTATTGTTTTGAGTGAGTTGCGCAGTTCTTTTTCCTGCTTGAGTTCTTTTTGGAGCCGGCTAAAAATCGTCATTCAGGTCTGTGTAGCTGTTTTGGAGTAAATCTATTTTCGTCCTCAAGAGGTCATTTTCTTTTTCACCTCAAATAATTCAATAAAAATTTTTTTTAAATTGAAGATTTAGCGATCGTTTTGTTTCCGTTGTCATCCATCCCTTTTCCCATTCTAGTCAGAATAGTTTGCGAGTGTTATATTCGAATCACCTTCCTGTACTAGGATATCCCTTTGGTCCCCTTTACTTTGATTTTGCTTTCTTGACGGTCTGTAAAGTTTGTGATTTTCTGTTGTTGTTGCTCCCGAATCCTTCTTCTCTTTTCTAGTTGATTTGTTCCCTGCCCACATTTCCTTCCACTGAAACTTGTCTACCCCGGGGGTGACAAAGGAGTCGGAGGCGCCGTCTTCACTGTGGGCCTTGGGCTGCAAATACACCCCCATCAAAATCGCTTTCTGTCGCCGTTGGCTTATTGTGTAGGTCGCATGTGACGTCACATCCAAGATAGTTAAGCCATGCCAAGATTTTAGTTGATTACCTCCCGTTTACTTGATTCAGGTGAAAATGCCCACTTTCGCGCGATCGATTTCGTTGTGATCGGGAGCGAATCGGATGTTTATTTTACCAATTTATCAAACATTTCATATTCTGCATAAGCTGACCAATTAAACGAAAACCTCTAAAGTAGGACCTTTAAGCTTGTGATGTCAATGTCACAATGGTGTCAATTCAAGATGGCCGCAAGAAAGTCGTGAAAAAGGTGACGTGATTATTGTACTGACGACAGAGATGCTATGAAATGTTGCTTGTTTGTGATGATGATGAAAGATGATGATGATGATGATGATTGCAATGTGTCGTAATTTCACAGACGTGTGACAAAGGTTTCAAATGCGTGGTGGACCAGGACAAAGCCAAATGTGGTAAGTCACACTCAGCACACACACACACACACCACACACACACACACACACACACACACACCACACACCCGTACACACACCACACACACACACACACACACACACACACACACACACACACACACACACTACACACACATACTACACACACACTAACACACACACACACACACACACACACACACACACACAAAACACACACACGCACGCACGCACGCATGCACGTACGCACGCACGCACGCACGCCCCACACACACAAAACACAAAACACACACAAAACACACACACACACACACACACTACAAAACAAATACCACTACACACACACTACACACACACACACACACACACACACACACACACACACACACACACACACTACACCACACACACACACACACACACTACACACCATACACACTACACACACACACTACACACACACCCCACACACCCCACACACACACAACACACACACACACACTCACACACACTACACACACACACACACACACAAAACACACACACACCCCACACAACACACCCCACACACACACACACTCTCTCTCTCTCTCCTCTCTCTCTCTCTCTGTCTGTCTGTCTCCCCCAAACCCACTTCCCTTTCCATTACCTTCCTTTCACGACCTGACTCTGTCCGTCCTGTCATTGTCATCAAAATTACTCCAAACTGATTTTGTGTTTTCCAAACTGACAGAAGCACTTTTATGTCTGGGAAAGACCTTGTAACTCGACACCAATTTCTTTAAAATCTGTCGCTTTGGGGCAGATTTCAGACTTTTTAAAGAATCAGCTTTTACATCATTTGGTTGATATCATGCAAATTACCAACAGGGCCCTTTTTTGAGAAACTGGGAAAACAGCAGATAGTTTTAATAAACCCTGTTTGATTTTAGTTTACTTTAATACGTTATGTGACAACAAGACAACTTTTTCAGGACGCGCAAGCCTTTCTTTGATGCGAAAATGTATTTGAAAATTGAAAACAAGGAAAATAGCATATTCGAAAAAATATTAGTTCGTTACAACACCACAACATTTTCAATTTTTCAAAATAATGAAGAAGTCATTATCCTTTTCATCATATGACTTAAATTTTAAGCTGCTGCACATCTTAAAGATGACACTTTTGGTGTCTGGCGAGACGCTTCATTCACTGCTCGTTGATTAGTTAAACTGCTCAACCCATGGCAAAAAGTCAGTTTCTGGATATGGGGATCAATTACCCCTATTTTGAATACCCCGAAGCTCCAATGCCTCCTTACCAACCACCCCCTTCCTTTCCCAGTCTGTCTCTGGCACTGTTGGGGTACACCCGTCATTGGTTGTACAGGTCTCTATCTTTGGATAAAATGCATGTCCCCAAGGTCAGGAGACTGTGACTTGTCCGACATTAAACGATATGTTGTCCTACCAGGATTTTGTCTTGTGTCGTCATGCCTACTCCTTACAGTTCCTCATAGTACAAGACATTCTGCCATAATCAGATGACCCCGTGTTTGTCCTGTAAGACACTGTGCTGATAGTTCGTCTTTTCCAAAGCGCAGATTGATTTGTTGGGTGACACAGTCCTTTGTTTTTAACATGTTTTCCGTTAAGAAATTTAAAAAACCCCCCCCCCCCCCCCCCCCCCCCCATTAGAAGTTATCCATAGCCAAAACCCACTGGAGAAGTTTGACCGAAAAACGAGACAAAAAAAGGAGAGGAGAACCGGAAGCAGGCGCACGCAGGGGAAGGTTAGTTCGGTCCCCGGGAAGGGCCGCCCCACCCTCAGGCGTTTGTCCGGCGAAACAAAAGGGAAAAGGGTGGGGTGGCACTCTTCCTTACTATCTCAGCACCAAATTTACAAAATTGAGACACTCACAACGTGGGCAGTTCCGTATAATATACATACTTCCGTCTCCGGCTGGTTAACACAAAGCTTCATTCACGGACGTGACAACCCCCCCCCCCCCCCTTCCCCCGATACACTCACATCACACACATACCTCAAAGAAACGAAGGGATAAACGAAAAAAGAGGGAAAGAAAGGAAAGAAAGGAAATAAAAAACATCAAGATATCCGACAGTTTTGGCTTCATATTGATTGTGGAGTCTGCAAGTTATTTTCTCTTAAGGTGAAGCTGAAAGGAAACAATCATCTTTCCCAATCCGAACCTGGAAAAAATTCATCTAAAAGTGTACAAACTTCATCAGATATCCACACACACAATGTAGATTTCAAGAGTTCAGAGTGTGAGAAGAACAGGTTTTAAAGGGTCAAGTGTTTATCAAACATGAGGAAAAAGTGACTTACAAGTCCAAAGGGGAGCAGAAAGACATATACACAGGAGCAGCTGAACGTTGATGATTATAGGGCTATTGTGTTGCTGAATGATAAAACCTTACTTCTAGTCTTTTCTTAGGTTATGTGGCCTCAACAGCAAAACCAAATCAAACAAAACCAACTGGTGACCTACTCGTTTGTGGTGAACCAGTATTTTAGGAAGAAAGAAGAAAAGATCCATTGTACAAAAAATTGTCACAAATATCGGGTTGGGGCCCCCCCCCCCCCCCCCCCCCCCCCCCCCCCCCCCCCCCCCCCCCCCCCCCCCCCCCCCCCCCCCCCCCCCCCCCCCCCCCCCCCCCCCCCCCCCCCCCCCCCCCCCCCCCCCCCCCCCCCCCCCCCCCCCCCCCCCCCCCCCCCCCCCCCAAACCCCCCCCACCCCCCCCCCCCCCCCCCCCCCCCCCCCCCCCCCCCCCCCCCCCCCCCCCCCCCCCCCCCCCCCCCCCCCCCCCCCCCCCCCCCCCCCCCCCCCCCCCAACCCCCCCCCCCCCCCCCCCCCCCACCCCCCCCCCCCCCCCCCCCCCCCCCCCCCCCACCCCCCCCCCCCCCCCCCCCCCCCCCCCCCCCCCCCCCCACCCCCCCCCCCCCCCCCCCCCCCCCCCCTTTCCCCCCCCATCCTACCAAATGTGCAAAAAACGCTACCAATCACACCCCAAACACACGCACGGACGCGAGCGCGCACGTGCTTGCACACCACACGCGCGCCCGCGCGCGCCACACACATACGCCACACCTTACAATACATTTATGCTCATGTATGAAATTCTTGAATCATATCCAGATGTCCGACAAGCACCTGTTCTGGACTTTGTTCTTAATACATGATCATAGATAAAACACACATCCAGTCAACGTGTATACATATGATCTAGATATACACACATACACATATATAAATATGCACGTGCATACGTGTGTGTAACACCTCACTTTTGTTGTTGTTGTTGTTGTTACTGGGTAAGGACTGCAGCATGGATCAAAAACGTGCTCATAAACCATCGGAACCATTTTCAACAACACATGGAGCAGACTAACATTTCATAACATATACTAAATGGTTCATTGTTATGCAATCAAAAAGTCAACATTTACTTCTCACAAAGTTTCACAGTTACACGCTCACGCGCACACACCCACACGCACGCCCACACGCACGCACGCGCGCGCACACCCCCTCCCCCCTTACAATACGTGTTTGCTCATGTATCAAAGTCTTAAATTATATCCAGATGTCTGAAAAAGCACTTGTTCTGGACTTCTGTCGTAATGCTTGATTCTCATAGACAAACACACGTCAGTCACGTGTATACATATTGACCTAGACATACACACATACACATATATAAATATACATGTGCATACGTGTGTGTACACCTCACTTTTTTTTTTCTTTTGATGTTACTGGGTAAGGAACAGTGAATCAAAAACGTGCTCATAAACCATCGGAAACATTTTCAACACATGGAGCAGACTAACATTTCATGGCCAATACTAAATGGTTCATTGTTATGCAATCAAAAGTCACATTTAATTCTCACAAAGTTTCACAGTTACACGCTCATGCGCGCGCGCACACACACACACACACACACACACACACACACACACACACACACACACACGCCCGCATGTCAAAAACGCGCGCACGCGCGAGCGCACACACCCGCGCACCCACACATACATGCACTCGCACACAATATGGTCACTTCCCTTCTCCCAGATGCACATGCACCTACATAAACTTTATGAATTCCCTTATGAATATTTACTTCCATACCCTCTCGCTCACTCTCACTCCCCCCCACCCCCCCTCCCCGCCTCCCCCACCCCCCTCCTCAACACACAGAGAGAGAGAGAGAGAGAGAGACGAGAGACAGAGAGAGGAGAGAGAGAGAGAGAGAGAGAGAGAAACACCACTCTCTCTCCATTATGTACACACACACACACACACACACACACACACACACACACACACACACACACACACATACACACACACACACGCACACACACACACACACACACACACACACACACACAGAGAGAGAGAGAGAGAGAGAGGAGACGAGAGAGAGAGAGAGAGAGAGAGAGAGAGAGAGAGAGAGAGAAAGAAAGAGGGATGCACACACACACACACACACACACACACATAAACACATCGCGAGCATTTGTACATACTTTGGAATCACTGCATCGGCCTACTTGTAAGATATCCTTTTGTTTTTTTCGCTCATTGAACCTGTTGAACTGTCCTTTCGCTGTCACTGTTGGGATGGTGGAGGGGAAGAAGGATGAGGGTTTGAAAGCCTCCACACCGTCACTCACCAAAGTCACTGATGGATTCCTCGCCAGTCTCCAAAGCAGCTGCTCCGGACATAGCGTCGGGAGAAGTCTCTGGCACGGAGTCCGCAGATTGACGGGCTTCTCGCAGCACATGATCCGGCGACACGCTGTGTCCCCGTGGCCATCTTTGCCGTCACCTCTGGGCTGTTCTGGTACACTGCCCAGAACCGGCCTGGAGGGGATGACGCCTCACCCGATCCATCAGATGACCTGAACCTGTGGCGTTGGTCACCCGTCTGCTGTAGCCGCGTCGGGGGCTGTGGACCTGCAGCCTGGACTGGACTGGTCTGTAGCTGCTCCTTCGGCTGGCCCTGTCCGCCCGGTTGTCCTCCCGTTGTCTGCGGTGTCCAAACGACCCCCACCGGTTGTTTGTTGGGAAGAAACTTGGCTTCGGTCAGCTGTTCTGTTGGTCTCGAGGAACTCTATCAATCTTGTCCGTGTCTCCATTTTCAATTTGATAATTTGGAGATCTATCAGTTTACAGTAAAGTTTTCCTTGGAATGACCAAGCTGTCATGACGGCTGGATGGTGTTTGATATTGTACAGTCTCTGTGCATTTAGTTGGTCAAATCTTCCGTTATGTAGATGTTACACTTATTTTGTTTAGCAATCGCCTCTTTTTGAAAATTTCGGATTTTATTTTTCTGTTTATTAGACGTACGATGACCGGTCTGTTTTTACCGGTGGTGTATTTGCCCACTCGATGGGCAACACTGATGTAGCTTGGTTGGAACGATGTCAGTTCCAGTTTTCTTTTAAAAAATCTACAACTTTTTCTTCTGTCTCCTCGGCTGTCTTCGTCCTGATCTCCCGGCAAGATTAATAACTTTCACATTTTCTTTTCGACTGTATTGTTCGAGTGAGTTGCGCAGTTCTTTTTCCTGCTTGAGTTCTTTTTGGAGCGGCTAACATCGTCATTCAGGTTGTGTAGCTGTTTTGGAGTAAATCTATTTTCGTCCTCAAGAGGTCATTTTCTTTTTTCACCTCAAATAATTCAGATAAAATTTTTTCAAGTTGAAGATTTAGTCGATCGATTTTGTTTCTGTTGTCATCCATCCCTTTTCCCATTCTAGTCGAATAGTTGCGAGTGTTATATTCGAATCACCTTCCTGTACTAGGATATCCCTTGGTCCCTCACTTTGATTTTTGCTTTCTTGACGGTCTGTAAAGTTTGTGATTTTCTGTTGTTGTTGCTCCAGAATCCTTCTTCTCTTACTAGTTGATCGTTCCCTGCCCACATTTCCTTCCACTGAAACTTGTCCTACTCGGGGCTGACAAAGGAGTCGGAGGCGCCGTCTTCACTGTGGCCTGACTGCAAATACACACCATCAGAAATCGCTTTCTGTCGCCGTTGGCTTATTGTGTAGGTCGCATGTGACGTCACATCCAAGAGTAGTTAAGCCATGCCAAGATTTAGTTGATTACCTCCGTTTACTTGATTACAGGTGAAAAATGCCCACTTTCGCGGATCGATTTCGTGTGATCGGGAGCGAATCGGATGTTTATTTTACCAATTTATCAAACATTTCATATTTCTGCATAAGCTGACCAATTATCGAAACCTCTAAAGTA
>CM031607.1:41723522-41726022 GCA_018398815.1 Conus ventricosus | reverse complement strand
ATGAAGGCTTCTTTTGCTGCTGTTGCTTCTACCCTGTCACTTAGGTCCATGTGATGCACAAGTTCTTTTTCTTTTATACGGATGCTGTCATGTATAATTTTGTTGGCTTTTTTGTAGTTTTTCTGAATGTTTTTATCAAGAAGTTGACAGTATTCATTTGGTTCCATTTTGTAGTAATTACTGGTTTTATCAGCCTTCACAATATCTTTTTGTCATTTTGTATTAGTTTTATTTGTTTTTTTTAATGATGCTTGGAAATCGTTGTTTGATTTTTTGAATTCAATATTAGCTATCATTCTGCACTGTTCCTGGCCTGACACTGCAGGACGGAATTCTGCATGCACCACATCGATCATTGTTTGAACCGACTAATTAGGTACACTGACATAATGAGCTACTGAAGCAGCATCACAAACAATGTATCTTACCAGCAGGTGCCTCCGCTGTTCCTGGTCTGACACGGCAGGATGACAAATCAGGTTTTCCTTGGTCCTTTCGCCACGAACCATGTTGCCGCCGTCGGCCATTTTGAAACACATTGCGATGGATCAGAGCTAGATCTCTTCTCGGAAATAGATTTGAGGAAGGCTTTAAACACAGAACAAAGTTCAATTTAACATATCAAGTTAAGAGATGGGCAGCCTTTCAACCTGAAGGGCCCAAATTGAGTTAAAAGCTGCAGAATGTCTGAGAAATGTATAATTTTTATTATGACAAAAAAACACACTAAACAAACAAAAAAAAAACAACAAAAAACAACAACAACAACAAACAAACCCAAAACAAAAACAAACCAAAAACAGAATTTTGGTTTTCAGTTGATCCGTTTTCCTTTTTACACCACCACTGTAACTAAAGAGTGGAGTGCCATCTGTGATGTCAGTTAGTTTGTGTTGTCAGATGTTTAAACCGACGCGTTCCGCGTTAGAACTCCAAAACTGAAGCACGTGCGTGATGGTCCGTCATTGCTGAATCCATACTTTTGGCATGTTATTTAACAAACAGCTTTGAAACTTATGGGAAAAATTTTAGAATGGAAAGATTTATATTTATTTTTTTAATTCTCAGGTAGCTTTTTTAAGTGCTCGTGTGCTGTGAATCAGCTCGATGATTGTCATGGTCGCTGAGCCGGATGTCCCACCACCGTTACCCCTCTTTAACTATTTACCCTGAACAAAAGACACAAAACAAAAATTAGCACTCCCAATCGCTTTTAGTTACACAAACTTCACTCAAAACAAGGAGAAGACAGACGATAACAAGAAATGAAAAGCCATGTCAGCACCACAGCCAAAGGAAACATCCCACAGCCATTGCAATTGACTCCCCTTCACACAGTGCACCAAAGGTGTGACTACCCCGAGACCCTTAGGGTATGGCTTCCCTGCCACTAATGACGTCGCATCAGGGGGAGGGGGGAGGGGGGGGGGGGGGGACAAGGCCAGCCACTGAGTGCAAGGGTTAGGGACCCAGAGTGTTGACACAACAGTGAATGACACTGCAACACCAGGGCAGTGCCACCACCTGTGCAAAAATGGGCTCTAGGGACCAGGCTTGGACTCCTTCGAGTGAGTTCGAATCCCTCAACTACTGGGACTCAGGTGGATGACTAACGACATGGAGGGATTTAAGAACAGGGAAAAACGAGAGAGACGACTGATGGACACTGATGATCCTTTCCTCCTATATTCTCCTCTAACTGACTAGACTGACTATATGTCACCTCACTCACACCAAATTTACTTACAGCGAAGTATCTCACAATTGCATCAACATGGTGGCATCTATAAAATACACCAATAAAACCAAATTTGCAAAAAAGAGGCATGTATTAACAAAACAACTTTCTTTTCTTAAAATGCGGCTGACCATTGGTGACAACAAAGTTGAAGACACTGACGAAGATGAAGATGACAACGAAGATGAAAACGACGACAAAGAGGAAGACGACGAGGCAGATGAGGACAACGACAAAGATGAAGGTGACGCCAAAGATGGAGACGACAACGAAGATGAAAACGACGTGGAAGATGAGGATGACGAGGAAGATGAGGACAACGACAAAGATGAAGATGACGCCAAAGATGGAGACGGCGAAAAAGATGAGGACAACGATGAAGGTAAGGATGATGACGAAATTACTGGTAGTGCTACCCCCTGCCCATCACTGGACCACTATCAACCCCTGAAGGGCATCACGCAGGGTACCACACCTGTGCCAATACTTGACACTGAATGCATCAAGACTCAACTCGTCGATCTCTCCTCCTCGCATCTCAAACACAGGCACCAGGGTGGTGGCTGGTGCTCCTCGCTGCCCCACCCTGGTACAAACAGGATAGCGTTGAACACCCGATACCTCATAAACCAATACCTTACAAACTTCATAGGGGTAAAACACTATTTGAAATATACATATCCCCACTTGAAACTTCCCAAATTAATCTCCATCTTCTCGGTGCACCCACAATTGTGCACTGTATACATCTTCATCTTAGTG
>CM031607.1:41716022-41718522 GCA_018398815.1 Conus ventricosus | reverse complement strand
ACCAAAACAAAGTGAAATTACAGACCACAGCGTCACTGAAAACAAAGTGAAATTACAGACCACAGCGTCACTGAAAACAAAGTGAAATTACAGACCACAGCGTCACTGAAAACACAGTGAAATTACAGACCACAGCGTCACTGAAAACAAAGTGAAATTACAGACCACAGCGTCACTGAAAACAAAGTGAAATTACAGACCACAGCGTCACTGAAAACAAAGTGAAATTACAGACCACAGCGTCACTGAAAACAAAGTGAAATTACAGACCACAGCGTCACTGAAAACACAGTGAAATTACAGACCACAGCGTCACTGAAAACACAGTGAAATTACAGACCACAGCGTCACTGAAAACAAAGTGAAATTACAGACCACAGCGTCACTGAAAACACAGTGAAATTACAGACCACAGTGTCACTGAAAACACAGTGAAATTACAGACCACAGTGTCACTGAAAACAAAGTGAAATTACAGACCACAGCGTCACTGAAAACAAAGTGAAATTACAGACCACAGCGTCACTGAAAACAAAGTGAAATTACAGACCACAGCGTCACTGAAAACAAAGTGAAATTACAGACCACAGCGTCACTCAAAAACACAGTGAAATTACAGACCACAGCGTCACTGAAAACAAAGTGAAATTACAGACCACAGCGTGACTGAAAACAAAGTGAAATTACAGACCACAGCGTCGCTCAAAAACACAGTGAAATTACAGACCACAGCGTCACTCAAAAACACAGTGAAATTACAGACCACAGCGTCACTCAAAAACACAGTGAAATTACAGACCACCCTGATACTGAAAACAATGTGAAATTCCTAAAAATTAAAAAAAAAAGAAAAAAGAAAAAAGATGAACACATAAACCAAGATGTAAACTAAAACAAAGTTAACACAGAATGAGACCAGCTGCCGTGGCGAAGTGGTTAGCGTCGCGGACTCCCGGTTGGGAGGTCGTGGGTTCGAATCCCATCAGAGTCATGTGGGTTTTTCTGTCCCGACCGGGTCCTACCCAGAGTTGAGTCTGCTGCGGACTCAGTTGGGAAGACTGGGACCACACAGTCGAGTTTCATCCACTTAATGGATGCGTTTTCTGAGAGTGTTGCTCAAATTTCCTGACCAACACTGCAGGTGCCTGTATCTCTCGGGCCTGGTTGACGCGGGGATATATTATGAAAGGAAGCGTAGAGTACAGCCCTGTCATGTAGTCTCAGACCGAAATGGAAATCCGTAGCATCACCTTAATCATCCTCATTCTCATCGATCAGCATAAAAAAAATGTCTCAAATTCTGTGGCCCTTCATGCCCTGCTCTCATGGTGACCTCAATTTCGATGTCCTCTCCACGTCTGTGGCCTTGGTTTGGTTCCGTCGGAGTCACCGGTATCGGCGAGTTCATGGAGGGGCTGTCGTTGGACGGACGTGGTGGCGCCCTCCGGAGGGAGAGCTCACTCACGCCGACTCCGCGACTAAGCAATTATTGTCGTCAGTAGGGGGCTTAATAGGTGGTGTCCTGCGTATGTTAGATCAGAACAGGCGCCACTGAACACCACCGAAGTGGCTCGGCAGCAGTGCAGTGTCTCCTCCGGTGGGTTGCCTCTTGACGACTTGACATTGACTGTTCCCTGTGGATTGCCGGTGCCGGGGCTGCGGCGGGGCCGACCGGGCTGTGGTTGTGGACGGAGTGTCGGAATGAGCGGCGTGGGTGCACTGCCTCTGAGGTTGCACAGATGTTGGGACAGCAAAAAAAAAAAAAAAAAAAAAAAAGGAAAAAAAAAGAAAGAAAAAGTTAACACAGAATAGACGACTGATTTTGGACAACATGTCTTCTTCAAACGTCAACAGAACAACAACAACAAAAAAAAAAAAAATGCAAAAAGCGATACTCCCCTGAAAGATAATGCCGCAGGATGCCAGTACCACTGGGGTCTGGTGCGAAAAGGCACAGTCTTGCACTCAGTGTACTGGGGTGTCATAGCACTCAACTTTTTTTTTAATAAAGTGATTCTAATCCATAGAACTCGAGCCTAATGGCTAGTTTAGCAATAGACTTAAAAAAAACATATTCCTACAAAAAAACAAGACTACTGATCAGACACAATTAATTTTCAAACATCTGTAAAATTCCCCTTATAAAAAATGAGGGGGAGTGGGGAGGGCTGGGTGTCGTGGGGGGGAGGGGGGGGGGGGGCAGAAGTGGAGTGGCGAGTAGAGCGGAAAAGAGGGGAGGGGAGGGAGTGGAAGACTAGAGGGGAGGGGAGAGGCTGGAGGTGGATTGTTTCAGAGGAAAAAGGCTCAAAACCTTATGTCCAAAACTACAGATAAGAGTAAGATTACGCACAAATATATGCCTGTGCGCGCCACACACACACACACACACACACACACACACACACACACACACACACACACACACACACATGCATGTACACACACGCACGTACACACACACTCATGCACACACACACACACACACACACACACACACACA
>CM031607.1:41656022-41708522 GCA_018398815.1 Conus ventricosus | reverse complement strand
CATGTGTCAAGTCTCTATGCAGTGTGTGTGTGTGTGTGTGTGTGGGGGGGGGGGGGGGGGGGGCAGTCCTCGCATAAGGCCAGAATGACTCCCCCCCCCCCCCTTCTTTTTTCAACTCTCTGGGAGTCAATCTGGATCAACATTTCTTGATCGAAAGTAACTCCCCGGGAGTTAGTTTAGGCACGTGCGTCTTTTAACTCTACCCCCTTAGTTTAGGCACGTGTGTATTTTAACTCTACCCCCCCACCCCCCCCCCCACCCCGGGGTTAAAATACGCATGTGCCTAAACTAACTCCCGGAGAGTTACTTTCGATCAAGAAATGTTGATCCAGATTGACTCTCAGGGAGTTAAAAAATTGAAGGGGGGGGGGGGGGGGGAGGGGAGTCATTCTGGCCTTATGCGAGGACTGCCCCCCCCCCCCCCCCACACACACACTGCAGAGAGACATTTGACACATGACACTTGAAAACTTTACTTGACAAGGACAAAGATCTTAGGCTAACATAAAACCTGTTAATCCAATCTGTCTTTGATAAACACTAATAACAGTAAACAAAGCTGACTAGAAGCATGCAGAGAGAGAGAGAGGGAGAGAGAGAAAAGGAGAGAGAGAGAGAGAGAGAGAGAGAGAGAGAGAGAGAGAAAAGAAGGAGAGAGAGAGAGAGAGAGAGAGAGAGAGAGGAGAGAGAGAGAGAGAGAGAGAGAGAGAGAAGGGGGAGGGGAGGGAGTAAAAGAAAGAAAGAAAAACAGACAGACAGAGAGACGGGGAGGGGGGGGGAAACACTAGAGACAGAGACACTGAGATAGATAAACAAATAGACAGACAGACAGAGAGACAAGCAAAGAGAGAGGGAGTGAGATTAAGAGAGACAAACAGACAGACAAGCAAAAAGGCAGACAGACAAACAAGGTGAGTGAGAGAGTGAGCGAGAGACTGACAGAAAGTTGGCGGGGGGGGGGGGGGGGAGGGAGAGAGAGAGAGGGAACAGACAGACAGGCAGGTAGACAGACAGAAAGAGGGGAGGGAGGGAGGGGGTGTATATCAAATGTTAATTTCTCATATCATGACTAACACATAAAACTGAATGGTTTGGGGTGGGGGAGAGTTAATCTTAAAGGGGGGGGGGGGGGGGGGGGGGGTTCATTCTGGCGTGGTGTGTTTTATCTCCGGGAGATTTAATATTGGCACCTGCGAAATCTAACTTCCGGGGAGTTAAAAAGTGGAGGGGAGTTAAAATGGATCGTTACACCGGCAAAAAACATGGGTGTAAGTTCTCCACTGTGCCCAGTCACACTTGAATTCACGTGATAGTTTGATTGCATGCCTGGCTTGCTTAAGCAACACAAAGTAGTTGAACTTTACGTCTAGATTGTTTCAGCAACACGAAATAGGGGAAGGTCTGTTGAATGAAGGGTTTCTGATATATCATGTAGGCTCTGAACTGCTGCAAATTCCCGAAAACATACCTGATTATGTTACTACGCCTTACTTGTTTTTGTATTTCAAGAACCAACTATGTATTGGTTTGGTCAGTGCTGGGAAGACAGGGCTCGTTGTTTGTTATAGTTCATAACCATTTGTTTGCATGTTTGCTTGTTGTCTCAGTTGTTGCTCGTGCTTGTTTTGTGCTTTGGGATGGTTTTCATCTTAATGGCCTAATTTTTGTATGACTAATTCCTATGTCATCAAGATAAGATATGGCCCCGGTTATTTAACACAAACGAAACTAGACGAACTGAGGTGAGTGTGTGTGTGTGTGTGTGTGTGTGTGTGTGTGTGTGTGTGTGTGTGTGTGTGTGTGTGTGTGTGCGCGCGCGTGTGTACGTGCGTGTGTGTACATGCATGTGTGCGTACGTGTGCATGTGTGTGTGTGTGTGTGTGTGTGTGTGTGTGTGTGTGTGTGTGTGTGTGTGTGTGTGTGTGTGTGTGTGTGTGTGTGGCGCGCGCACAGGCATATGTTTGCGCGTAATCTTACTCTTATCAGTAGTTTTGGACATAAGGTTTTGAGCCTTTTTCCTCTGAAACAATCCACCTCCAGCCTCTCCCTCTTCTCTAGTACCCCTCCCCTCCCCTCTTTTCCGCTCTACTCGCCACTCCACCTCTGCCCCCCCCCCCCTTCCACGACACCGAGCCCCTCCAACTCCCCTCATTTTTTATAAGGGGAATTTTACAGATGTTTGAAAATTAATTGTGTCTGACCAGTAGTTTTTTGTTGTTGTTGTAGGAATGCTTTTTAAATTCTATTGTTATATTAGCCATTAGGCTCGAGTTCTATGGACTGGAATCACTTTATTAAAAAGTTGAGTTCTATGACACCCCAGTACACTGAGTGCAAGACTGTGCCTTTTCGCACCAGACCCCAGTGGTACTGGCATCCTGCGGCATTATCTTTCAGGGGAGTATCGCTTTTTTGCATTTGTTTTTGTTCTGTTGACGTTTGAAGAAGACATATTGTCCAAAATCAGTCGTCTATTCTGTGTTAACTTTGTTTTACTTTACATCTTGGTTTGTGTGTTCATTTTTTAAAAAAATAGGAATTTCACATTGTTTTCAGTATCAGGGTGGTCTGTAATTTCATTTTGTTTTTGAGTGACGCTGTGGTCTGTAATTTCACTTTGTTTTCAGTGACACTGTGGTCTGTAATTTCACTTTGTTTTGGTGGCGTTGTGCTGCTAGATTTCACTTTGATGTCAGTTACACAGTCGTCGGTAATTTCACCTAGTAGTCCATAATTTCACTTTGATTTCAGTGACGTCGTGGTCTGTAATTTCACTTTGATTTCAGTATCGCTGTAGTCCGTACTTTCCTTTTGATTTCAGTATTGCTATGGTCTGTAATTTCTGTCTGTTTACAATAATACTGTGGTCTGTAATTTCTTTTTATTTTCAGTAACGTTGAGGTCTGTAATTTCTCTTTGTCTTCATTAACACTGTGGTCTGTAATTCACTTTGTTTTCAGTGACGCTGTAGTCTGTAATTTCACTTTGTTTTCAGTAGAACTGTGGTCTACAATTTCACTTCGTTCTCAATGATGCTGTGGTCTTAGATATCACTTTGATTTCAGTAATGCTGTGGTATGTAATGTCACTTTGTATTCAGTAACGCCGTGGTCTGAGATTTCACTTTGTATTCAGTGACGCTGTGGTTTGTAATTTCACTTTGTATTCAGTAATGCTGTGGTTGTGTAATTTCAGTTTGTTTTCAGTAATGCTGTGGTTTGTAATTTCACTTTGTATTCAGTAATGCTGTGGTTTGTAATTTCACTTTCTTTTTAATATCGCTGTAGTCTGTATACGTAATTTCCTTTTTTCAGTGATGCTGTTGTCTCTGATTTCACTTTGTTTTCAGTAACACTGTGGTGTGTTTCATTTTTTTCCACTTGGATAACACACCTTAAGAATTACGGCAGAACGTGTGTCGTTTGGTTATGGTGATGTCTAAGAGACTGATGGAAGACTTGAATTTATTCTGATATGCGCGAAGCTTTCTTTTACAAATCAAAATGTAAAAAGTACCAGTCAGGAATTCGCGCTTTTTAGACCGCAGCTTAGTATGCAAATGGATATGCAAATGAAGAATTCATAGAATGATTCTACAGTACGTATGTTTCCAGTGGAAATGATGGTAAATGCCTTGATAAATCTCTAAACTATGACGAAATCTGTTATCTGCAACAAGTGTGATTACATTGTTGCCATTTTATGCAAATCTCTCTCACTCCTCCCTCCCCTCTCTCTCTCTCTCTCTCTCTCTCTCTCTCTCTCTCTCTCTCTCTCTCTCTCTCTCCGTTGGTTTGCTTTTTCTTTTTAGTACCATGCGTTTTATATTTCATTATTTTACCTTAAAGTTTGTAGTAATCACAGATGTCAAATAAACCCAGTACGAAAAGGAAATACTTGATCATCGCGTGCTGTTTGATCAAAAACTGTACGATTCATTGCAGCTTTTACAGTACATAACCGTTCATTCAGACACATGCCTTTGAAGGAAGAAAATCCAGGTTCGGAATGACACAAGCAATCCACCGTGTTTTGAAGCAGAGACAGACTTGAAAGTAACATGCAAATTTAAAGTCTTCATTAAAATTCATACAAGATTTTGGATGATTTTGAAGGCCTTCACCCTGCCTCGTGTTCGTGAATGTACAAGGTCGTCACTGTAAGGTCGAATCACGCTGCATTAAGACTGCTTTCATTTCATACATACAGAAGGCGTTCATTAGGACGCTCTGAATTTTAGTCAGCCATTGTCATAAAAAGGTGATTTTTGGCGGTTTGAACCTAGTGGATCATGAACTGCATTTTCATCCCGGTACGTGAGCAAACCCCCACATCAAAGACAAAAACTGTGGAAAATTTTAATAAAGTGTTTTCGTACCCTCCAAGAAGCATTTCAAGTCTGGATTTGTTGAGCCTGGGGATGTTGATGCATGGCAGGTCTAGTATCCTCCCTGACTGGATACTTTTTTCAATGTTTGTATGCGCGCGCGCGCGCGCACACACCACACACACACACACACACACACACACACACACACACACACACATACATACACATCCCACACACACACACACACACACACACACACACACACACACACACACACACACATACACACACACACGCACGCACGCACACGCACGCACGCACGCACGCACACACACACACACACACACACACACACTCAGAATATGCGTGTGAGGCAAAAAAATTTGGGGTTTATTTTATTTTGACTTTATTTTTTCAGAACTGAAAAAAAACCTGATCCAATTGTTAGCTTTATTCCTTTGTCTGCATCATTTCTGATTAAACAAAAGTGGGGCTCTTGTTGAGAACCATAAAGAAAAAGGAAATAAAAATGCTGAACGCGAAAAAAAACGACTGCATTTCGTCAGGTACTGAAGGTTAGTGATTTCGGCTTCTTCGCCTCTGATGGTGCAATCTTCGCCGTATGCGATCAGCTAACGTTTGACGCCTTAAAAACAGCTACCTCTGCAGGCTTTGTTGCAGCTACCTCTGCAGGCGCTGTTGCAGCTACCTCTGCAGGCGCTGATGCAGCTACCTCTGCAGGCTTTTTTGCAGCTACCTCTGCAGGCGCTCATGCAGCTACCTCTGCAGGCGCTGTTGCAGCTACCTCTGCAGGCGCTGATGCAGCTACCTCTGCAGGCGCTGATGCAGCTACCTCTGCAGGCGCTGTTGCAGCTACCTCTGCAGGCGCTGATGGCAGCTACCTCTGCAGGCGCTGATGCAGCTACCTCTGCAGGCGCTGATGCAGCTACCTCTGCAGGCGCTGATGCAGCTACCTCTGCAGGCGCTGTTGCAGCTACCTCTGCAGGCGCTGTTGCAGCTACCTCTGCAGGCGCTGTTGCAGCTACCTCTGCAGGCCCCTCTGCAGGCGCTGTTGCAGCTACCTCTGCAGGCGCTGTTGCAGCTACCTCTGCAGGCGCTGATGCAGCTACCTCTGCAGGCGCTGTTGCAGCTACCTCTGCAGGCGCTGATGCAGCTACCTCTGCAGGCGCTGATGCAGCTACCTCTGCAGGCGCTGTTGCAGCTACCTCTGCAGGCTCTGTTGGAGCTGGCTTCTCAGGCTCTGTTGGAGCAGGCTTCTCAGGCTCTGTTGGAGCTGGCTTCTCAGGCTCTGTTGGAGCTGGCTTCTCAGGCTCTGTTGGAGTTACGATGTGGAGGTCGCGACAGACAGTAGACGGGACAGACAGGGGTGTAACAGCAGACTTGGTTCACATTGCAGGCCTCGGAGCCAGAGGGCACACACCGGTTGGTCTTGTCACAGTCCGACTCTTTCAAAACTGGATGCACGTTGTCGGGACAGCAGTGATGTGAAGGCGGTGGCTGCTCAGGAACTGGAAACACAAACACATGAGAGCTTCAGCGAGTGATCACAGGGTGGAGACTGGCTCGTACTGATCACACTTTAAGCCATGACGATAAATCCATGGCATTCAGTAATTCATTCATACATACATAAAGGATTCAAAGTAATTACACAAAGCTCTATAGCGCAGATAAAACGTGTTCTGTATTCCGGCCAGTTTACTTTTTGCATAAGAACATCATATTCTATGCATTCCAAACAACAAAAGAAAAGCGGTTTTATCTTCTTTCAAATACATTTTTTCAGTAAAGAAAATTATGTTCGAAAATTTTTTGTAAATCGTTCATATATAATAATCTGAAAGAAAACAGAAAACCAAAATTTTCGTTTGTTCTATAATTCGAAATACATAGACTGTTATTTGTAATTTCAATCAAAGGACTGAACATTTTAAAAAAACTTGTTCAACTATAAACAAAGTACCATACTATTTTACAATCTAGTCCATATTTTAGATTCCATACATATTAGGCCCACTTTGAACAAATTTAAACACTGATGATGAATACATGCATAAATTGGGTAAATACAACTCTACAACTCACAGAAAGTTTAAAACACTACTGCTTAAAATGAACATATATTCCTAATTATGCTACAGTTATTAGTTACATGTGTTATGGTGATGGTGGTGGGATGGGGTTGTTGTCGTTGTTGTTTTTTTACATCGATGTGCTACTCCAGATATTTTTGACCAATTAATGACGAGAAAATCCATCATATATGCACATCTTTTTTCTCTCTCTCTAATGACCCAATGATCGAGCCATTAAACAAATAAAATGCAGAGACATATTTAGAAAAGGACACACCATAAGAATTACGAAAAGCATCGTTGTAATTCCCACAGTAATCTTGCGGGACATACCGTAAGCTTTGTCCAGGGTTTGGTGTGTGTCAGCACTGTTTGTCCTGTGTTTGTCTGTCTGTTCAGTGTGTCCTTTTGTCATGTCTTGTGTCAAGTACTTGTCTTTTGGTCGACATGTGTGTGTTTTGTGTGTGTGTGTGTGTGTGTGTGTGTGTGTGTGTGTGTGTGTGTGTGTGTGTGTGTGTGTTAGTTCTTTAGCTTAACGTCTATTCACTATAAGTGTTAGTAGACGGGGAAAAAAAAAAAAGATTGTGCGTGTTCGTGTCGGTGTGCGTGGGCGCGCGCGCGCGCGCGTGTGTGTGCATGTGTGTGCGTTTGAGTGCGTGTGTGTGCGTGCATGATTATGTGTGTGTGTGTGCGCCTGTGTGTGTGAGAGAGAGGAGAGAGAGAGAGAGAGAGAAGAGAGAGAGAGAGAGAGAGAGAGAGAGAGAGAGAGAGAGAGAGAGAGAGAGGAGTGAGAGAGATAGATGACTGTGCTAGGGGCAAGAGGGGGAGGTTGGATGGGTGGTGAGATATGTAGATATTTACTTATCCTGGTTGTTCATCTAGCCTTTGGTGTATGTTAATCGGGGAAATTAAAGTATATCAAACGAAACAAGTTTACTAGGATTGGAGCATAATGCAGGGGGATGGGTGGGGGGGAGGGGGTTTGCGGTGGGGATGGGGGGCATCAGGGTGGAAAGGAGGACGGGAAAAGGGGAAGGGAGTGCGGGGGAGGGGGGGGGGGTAACCATATATATCATATAAACGTAACTATTTATATCAATGTTGTACAACACAACAATTTTAGTTTAAAATACATCAGATATAGATACCAAGTGGACTGGAATTAAAATTTTCAGAGAACGTGCAGAGTAATGCATGATTATTTAAAATACTTTCAGTGGATAATGGTGCACTGGCTGACAATTGATCTGCTAACTTTATCTTAGGAACAAAGTGCCTAACTCTTGGGCAGCGAAGAAGTAGGTGGGTTTTCAGTAATTTGTTTGCCACATATGCAATGTATATTTTTAGAATACTTTGTTCTAAAAGTATTCAATCGGAACCTATACATCAAACTAGTAACATGTCTGGAATGCATTACAGATAAATTGTTTAAAAAAGATTTCGGATTCGCTGCATTCTTTACTTGTACACAGTGCTGGTAATACTGACTATTTTTTTTTTTTTTAGCAGTTCAGCAATTTTGATTTTGAGACACTTTTTCTATGCGCTGGTTAAATTCATGCAGATCTAGTTGAATGTCGAGATGCTGTGAACCTTCTAAATTTTTCGCTGCCTTTTTAGCCGCATGATCTGCCCACTCGTTGTGGGTGATTCCGGAATGAGAGGGAATCCAGCAAAAGGTAAATACTGGTACCTTTCACAGACAACTCATGAATGATATGTTTATTTCAATAGTCATTTCCAGTCGATTTCTTATGCCTCGGGATTTAATGGCTTGAAAAACAGACTTTGAATCCACACAAAAATAAGATTTTGCATGTATCCGTCGAAAGATCTACAATGTAGTTTTAATGCCATAAGTATGGCTACAAGTTCAGCAGTAAAATGGAATAATGTTTACCAATGTAGTATCGTTTTTTCTGTTTTTAATAAGGGTATTACAAAAGCTGCACCAGTATTTCCATCCTCAAGAACTGATCCATCGGTGTAATATTTAGATAGTCTGTATACTTACTTTCCAAGTGAGAATTAACTAAACACTTTATTAGGTTAGGGAATGTTTTTTTGATAAATCTGTGTGATCAATGTCAAATATTGGTTGATTTTGTTCCATCCTGGAAGTGGAGAAAAAGGTTAACTGCAACATTTTTCCCGTTCAGCTCTGTATTACAAATAATATCGGAGGCATATGTATTAATTGACTTCAATGACTGTATTGTTCTAGCTCTTTTTGCAAAATCGGTTTCTGAATTAAGATTGTTTCTTTTTGTGAAAATGTTTCGTAAGCAGAAGTTTTAAGGATAAATTTCGCAGCTGAGGCTCTTCTTTGTTCATCGAGGGGTAGAACACCTGCTTCTCTCAAAGTTCCTAAAAATTGACGCGTGTATTGGTACACCCAGAGCAAGTTTGTAAGCTTTGGAATCTATGCTCTGCAGTTTCTTTAACAAGTGCGCAGGAGCGCTGAAAAAAAAACTTCCTGGGCATACGTCAGCCGTGACCGTACAAGGGAGGTAGCGAGAGATATTAGTGCCTTTGTGTCCTGTCCCCAGTGCTGTCTGCTTATTACCTTTAAAAAGTTCAGACTTTTTCTAGCTTTGTTGTTATGTAGTCGATGTGGTAATTCCACGAAAGTTTTGAAGTGAGGTAGACGCCGAGAAATTGACAATTTGTGTATATTTTATGACTGCACCATTAAAAAGTGAATTCAGGTAATTTATTTGGGTCATAGCCTGAATTAAACAGCATGATTTTTTGTTTTTTCCAATGATAAGGTTAGTCCATTTCTATCATAAAGTTGTTGATTTTATCAAGTTCACGTTGATACACTTTCTTTATATAGTTTGTCACGACCGACCCTGGAGGTCAGCCCTGACAGAATCGGTTTAGATGGGAGCGAAGGGAGTGACTGACCTCACACGCCTCGCAAGAGACCACACAGAAGGATTACGATACAACACCCCATTTATTCACATCAACACACGCAATCACAAATAAATATTTCAACGCACGCACCATGCACAATCACAATCAAGCATTCGAACACGCACAACATGCACAATCACAATCAAGCATCTCAATACATGGCATACACAATCATAATCATAAATAAATAATTCCAGCACCCATCCCTTTCCCGGTCATGCAGTGCCCTCACACTCCTGCCTCTTCAAAGTCTACAGGGAACACCCTGTCGCACTGGGTGCCCCAAACCGGTTCGGTTCTTGAAGAGAGTTGTTCAAGGCCGACACCCTTGACACGCACAAACAGACGGTGGAGAGCGCGTCCCGGGGGACGGGGCGCCGTCGCCGGAGGTGCCAGACGGGGATCAGGACCGTCCAGCCAAGTCCACGAGCTTTTCCACCAGTATGTGGCCTCAACCAGTGCGTGGTCCCCACCAGTGCGTGACCCCAACCAGTGCGCGTTACCAACCAGTGCGCGGTCCCAACCAGCGTGCGTTACCAACCAGGGGGCAGTCCCAACCAGTGCGTGGCCCCAACCAGTGCGTGCTCCGGGTGAAGTCTCCGGGAGGAGGGAAAAGGTAACTGGGAGGAAAGTAGAAAGACGGGTACTGGAACCCCGCAGTCAGTACAGTCTGACCCATGCCGTTAAACCCTAACAGCCACTCGCATGATGGGCGAGGGGAGGTCTACTAAAACACACCTACAACACCAGCACAAAACCGTCCCGAGCATAACACAGCAAACCAACCAAATCAGGCATGTTCCTAAAGTTCCTCCTCATACGAAGCAGTAATAGACTGCATTAAATTAACAGCTAAAAACCAAATATGAATTATCTTCATCCTTCTCTCACTCACTTTAACATTTTCCTTTCTTAGGAAATGAACCCACACAGCAACCATCGCTTTATAACTGCCACCAGCCACCACATTTCAAAAAATAAATCAAATGCATAATTTATCACATTTATAGCCACATTTCAAATAACACAAATTCCCAACCACGCATCCAAACGACAAATCATTCGTAACGCACGCTCGCTCAGCGCACATAAAACTCGTTCTCCTTGCAACAAAAACGGAACGTGGCCGAAGAATAAGAGTCCGGCGAATGGACAGGGGCGACGAGCGAGACCAAGCCAGTACCAACCCTGATCAGACCAGGTTCTCTCTCCCTCTCCCTCCCCGCCCCTACCGCATCACAAATGCATAAAAAGAGAAAACTTTAATATATAAATTGACTGGCCAGGTTAAAAGATGAATTAAACCAGAAAAAGTGGTCTTCAAAAACAAGAGGCGGGTTTATGTGAAAACCAAAAACAAATTGCGCAAAAGAGAAGAATTAGCCGCTAACATAAAACAAAAAACACAACAACAAATAACCACGAAACTATGCTTACAGCGTACCCTGGGTGACCACCAAAGAGCGGTCAAACGATCTCTCTTGCCCTCTGTCCAGAACTCGAGAGGACAGCAGCGCAGATGTGGAAAAAGGATAAGGATTGGCCTCTCCTCAGATCCCGACTGTAGAAATGAAAGTACCGACTGTACCTTGCGTCGATAATGTGAAGAACTCAGGACCGGAGCAGGCGCTCCCCAGAGACATCTGCCGCTCGAGTGTAGAGAAAACCTGCCTAAACGATGGCGGCCAACATGCCACGCTACGTCACGGTGAGAATACCTCAAGACCCTAAGAGGAACCTTGCACGTGCGGCAGGTGAAAGACAGGTGAAGCCGATAGACAGCCAGTACAAGAAAAAAGAAACAGCCACCGTGAACCTGCGATGAATTGCAAAACGCAGTGGATTAAGAGAGAGAGAAGAGAGAGAAAGAGAAGAAAGAAAGTAAACCTAACTGAGCTAAACACACCAAAGGGCAAACCACACCACAAGCCACATAAAGGGGACAGATATACACCAACAACGACGACACAACCAAATGACAAATTCTACTATACCCTAGATGGGCCAAACGTCATAGGCCTCGTACAAACCCGTGACTAACCCACCCTTCTAAAAAGCATCGTTTCACTGAGATACAGTGCTGCCTTTGAACCTTGACGCATGTGCTAATACACAACAATGACCGAACCCAACCCTCTGTGACCGACAGTACACAAATCCAATACAAACATTCCACGAAAGAATTCAACAGGGAGATACATAAACTAACATAAGCAAACAACTAACTAAGCAAAACCTTTCCAACAATGAAAATAATCAATCCGAACCATTGGTGATACACTACCGTTAACATCACTGGAAGTTTTCGGATAGTCACCATACAGAGACCAAAAGGGGATATAACCCTGGTTTGAGTGGAAGGTGTCCCTCTGAATGATTTTCTCCATGTGGCTGACTTTACGTGTCTCGGCTGAGATAGTCGCATCCGGTTGCTGGAAACCCGTGAATATGCGAAAAGTGAACGCATGCTCTGCAGTTCCACTGCCCAACCCATGATCGAACGACTGACTGGCCGGATACGGTCCAGGCACAGGAGAGGATGTGATCCCTCTCCAGCACAAACCAACTCATCGGCCCACGGCCGTACAAGTAGGGGTAAAAGTTCCTGATCCCCACACGACTGCTAAAACACTCTTGACAATCGTGTGGTAACCTAGTCTCTGCAAACAGTGAGTTTTTTTTGCTCGCGTAAGCAAGCGGTTGGAGTCCTCCCCTGATCCTGTAGCAACACTGCCCCAATCCCCACTGCAGAAGCATCATTTTCGCAGAGACAAAAGGAGAACCAGGATCGGTAGAGCCAGGACTGGGCGTGCCATGGCCATCTTCAACAAGGGCGTCAAAATCCTGTTGGCAACCTCTCACACCAAACCAAACGTGCTGGCTTCCTACCCTTTCGTCGGTCAGTGAGGGCAGGCAACCTTCACACAAAGTCCTGGATTGAACTTGCGGTAGTATCCCGCAAGTCCAAGGAATGACCGCAATTTTCCCTATTGGTACCCAAGAGGCTTGCACTGCAATTTGCCACCTTGTCTTACTCAGGAGCGATCAAACCCCCCTGCAAATGATGCCCCATAAAAGAAATCTCGTCCAGCCCAACTGACACTTGAAGACGGGCTGACATCTGAACCTCGCGCAAACGAAAAACAGGCGACGGAGGAGCGAGACGTGCAGTTCCACTCTACAAACAAGTAACAGGTCATCCATGACGTTTTTGGATCCGTGTATCGAGAGGGAGAGCAATTGGTCTCGCCATGACGCTACGAAAATTGCTCCAGCAAGTTTGAGGCCAAAAGCATCACGTTCCACTAGAACTGTCCCTCAGGCGTCGTGACTGCCGTTTGGGTTATCCTCTCGGAGCATGGGAATCTGCCAGTACCCCTTTGCGAGACAAACTGGAGCAATAGCTGCCTGAACTCAGCTGAAGCGAAGATTCGCAGTCGACATCCGGCATAGGTTCAGCATCAAAAACCGGCGAAACTTATTCAATCGACGAAAATCCGACGCAAACCACCTCATTATGCCATCCTTCTTCTTTACCAGAGAGGATGAGTACGGGGAACTCGCGCGTTCAATGACCCCTAACCTTAGCCATGGCCAGCACCTCCTGTTGGATGGGCAGACGTCCGGGGAGTGAGCAGAGGGGTACTGTTTAACCCTAATTGGGCTCGGTGGATATATCAGTGTACACTCGCAGGGTACTATGCAGGGGACGATCTTGAGCACTCCTGGAACTCCTGGCACAACCTGCACAGCTATCTGTCTGAGCTGAAGGAGAGGTTCGATCCCAAAGCAAACATCCTGCCACGACTCTTCCGCAACGAGGGAAGATAATGGGATGTCCGAGCCACAGACACCGGCATCTTCTCGCCACACTCCACGACGACAGGGGTGAATCCTGCCTGGCACCGAGCTCTCGCACGTAACGCCCTTCAAGAGTTGGCGTGATACAGGCGTTCCTTGCCTCTCGTACGCGAAACCCGAAAGACCCCAGTCACACCACACCGACTGCATACTACAAGGACCTGCCAAGCAACCTGCAACTTGTTCTCTTCTGGGAAAGAGAAGCAACACCTCATCACCTGCTTCAAAACCACCGTTTCCACACTACCCTTGTAACCGTACAGACCTTGTGACTTGGTCTTGCAGTTGCAAAATGTTGCTGACAAGCTGGCAAGTATCAGCAATACGTCTGCGCAGACGACCACATAAACACTCTCCTCTTAACACAGGTCCACACGTCGTGGTCCACATCTCTTCAGAATTTGGGTGTCCTGTACTGTTCTGCCATACAGGAGTTCGAATGGGAAACCGCATGCTTTCTTGGAACCTCCCTGTAGCGAACAGTACAGCCGGAATAAAGCGATCCCAGCTCTCGAGTGCTCTGTCACACAGGCGACGCAACATCTGCTCAGCGTCCCATATGAAGCGCTTCGACAAGTCCATTGGCCTGCGCATGATATGGGCGACGTTTTTCTCCTTGTGAACGTTAAGCAGAGCGTTCACATTCCGGCATGATTTCGGACAAACAAACTGGGATCCCCCCTGGTCCTAAAGGATCTTCTTGGCACGCCAGTGACCCGTCCAATCTCCAAGAGAGCTTCAGCAACATAGGTCATCATAGTCCTAGTGGGACAGCCTCTGGTACCGAGTCGCGTATCCACCACTACAAAATGAAGCGGTGACCCCGCGATCGGCTGTGGATTAAAATGGGTCCCCACCAGTCGAAGACCCCAACCTTGCTGAATGGCTCCCAACCAGTGGCACTGACCCTAGGGGAACACGCCTCAAGCGACCCTAGGCGTTTGTCCGTTGGCAGTAATCGCACTGCGGCAGTACTGCCTAACCTGCGAGTTCATCCCCATGGCCAGAAGAAATTCCTGTCTAACAACTCGCTCGAGAGTCCGCTTGAGCCATATGACCTGCCATAGGTGAATCCTGGGCCGGCCGAGAACGATTCAGAGATCTGTAGTAGTGAGGAACGACAAGGCTGCTTGCCAACACGATCTGGCCTCAAGTTGAAAAAAAACCCTAAAGAGGATCCCCCTTGTGGAGCTTGAAGCTCACCTAGGCGTGTCGGCAGACTGAGCGAGGAACAACACCCACCAGTTGTCGCAGGCGTAGGCATCCAAGTCCCAGGCACAGAAGACGGAACATGGATAGAAGGATTTCGCCCTTGCCAAACCTCGTCAGAGATCGGCTGTAGAACCGGCGCAATTCCCTGTTCCTGCTTACTTAGCTTTGCGCGTGTGGGTAACTCCCACACACGCCTGTACGGCAGATCCGTAACACGGACTGACAGCTTCCGTCCCGCAAAGTGATAGCATTCCCCAATGAGAAGGAATACTTAAGGTCGCTCCACCGCGATGGTCACAACTTCGCCACAGAAGTAGGGGGTGGAGATATAAATGAGTACAGAAGGACGGTGGAGTAAAACCAGCCTCCAACCCGCACTCATCATAACTGCGCCCGCCGGGCCATCAGGGGAAACCCAATCCTTAATCCATCAAAGACGTTGATGCTTCCCGAATCCCTGATGGTGTCGACCAAGGAAGACCCAACAACAGAGAGAAACACTGGGCTCAACTCCATACCACCAACGCTGGATGGGAAACCCACGTTAGCCCGAGGCACGAGGAACGATGGAAAGGACTAAGCCCCATGACTACCGGCAGCTAGACAATCTTTCCTTATGTGGGCCAGGACGACACAACTAAAACACCGTCGGGTGCTGAGGTCCCCCGATGAACTGCCTGCCAATGTTCGACACCCGTTAACTGTTCGCGGCGCCTTATTGCCGCTAAACCTGTGGAGGTCCTTCCTGTACCTATCTGGTGGTGCCCATAAGCCCTACGGGCTTCAGCAAAAAACACCTCAGCGTATGAATTCGCAGCCGCGAAATCCCTTGAGGTGCGTCTCGCGCTATACGGATCCTGCAACTCTGGGGGACACAGTGTTGTGACTGTTAAATGAGAATCAGATTCCTCCAATTCCAGCTTATAAAGCAACCTGACTCGCAGTACCCAAGCGTTTTGTGCAGCCCTATCTCCAAACTGGGCACGAAGTCTCAATCGTTGATCTTCTTCATGACCTGAATTCCTCCAGTACGTCTCCTGGAGTAAGGTGGAAAACGCTTACGCAAGCCCAACTGCATGCCTGCATAAACGCGCCTTCAGTATAGAGAGAGCCCACACTACCCTTGCAGCACAATAAATCCAGAAAAAGGTGCATGGCTTTTGTTTCTCATACAATTGGTATGAAACAAAGCAACTTTGTCAAAATGCGCTAAGAACATAACAATGGCCCTCACTAGTTCCTGAAATCTGGGAGCTTTAATTAGGGGCCTCTAATCTGTCCACTTGGCCTGTCCATCAACCCCCTGGATTTATAGATGCGGGATCCGCGTAAGAAGTTGTTCCATCTCCTCCTGAGCGAGCCTCCGTCTGGCACCTCCTCCCTACGCTATCTAATTCTTCTCGATTGAGGGCTTCCATGTCTGACAGCATCTCCCTACGCAGCCCTAGCCCCCCTCCTTCCCTCACGCAAATAGCCTCTCCCTACTCAGAATTTCTGTCTGTCAGTCTCCTCTCTGCGCACGCGCCCATCCTATCGACTCTTCCCTACGCTGAGCCAGCCTCTTCCCTTCGCTGCCGCTCCAGAAACATCAGAACGAGGTGAAGTCCTGGCGGGTTTCACCACTCCCGACACGGAGGATGACCCGTCTGACCCGTCCTTGGGTCTCGACTTCCCATGAGGAAAGTCTCCCGGGTGCATGCACCTTAAGAGGAGGCATGGAAAAGGAGAGGGTTTGGTTTCTGCATGACTCAACAAGATCCGCACATTTTCGTTCTCTATACGCTCTGACACCTCCGAGACGGAAGTGCAGTCGGGGTCCTCAGCCGGAAGAATTCCCTAGCGAGACGTAGTGAAAGTACTCACAGGACTATCGCTACAGCACACGGGAATAAGTGGAAGTCACTGTATCGAAGTACTGGTAACTACTAGTAGGGACAACATTTTTGAATAACCATTCTTCTTCGAACGCACGCGTCGCCATACCACCATGCACCGGACGTTGCCAAATACAACTATCCAACATGTTCTCAAATAACAGGGGAAAGACAATTCCCACTTGAAAAAACAGACATTTTAAGGGTTTGTTTAGATGTGGTGGTGTGTGTGTGAGTGTTGGGGACAAGTTCCGGCTGCTCCCACTCTGGCAACACCGCACACCACAGCAACTAGCCAACAGTGCGGAGGGCTCACCGAAAAAAAAAAAAAAAAACAATTTCCGGCTGCCCCCACCTCTGGCAACACCGCGCAACCCACAGCACGACAACAGTGCGGTGGGGCTGGCCGGAAAAAAAACAACAAACAAACTGGCAGACGGAAACCGGAGAGAGGAAAAAGTGACACTAACGTCCGATAACCCCAAAAAAACCCACCTATACGCAATAATCCCCCCGGTAAAAAAAACCTGGCTAACAACAAACAGGAATGGCAGACTGAGCGGCAACAGAATGGCTAGACTCGGCGTACCTGCGTGAGGCACCCGTCGAAGGGAGGTCTGAACGCGGTCGATTCCCCCCTGGTCCCACCTCGACTCCCCGGTCCACACCGGATGTTTTCATTCAGGCCACCAGACACTCCCTAACACCGCGAGCGTCAAACCCAGCCCACCACCCACAACACACGACAAACTGAATAAACATATACAAAAACAGACGAGAACTAAAAAAAAACTCCAGTACTCGCGAAACGAGAGAGACAGTCAGAGCCCTCACATCCCGGACGAGGCCCCCACCACAAATGTCACACCGATCCCATAGGTCAGCCCTACAGGATCGGTTAGATGGAGCGAAGGGAGTGACTGACCTCACACACGCCTCGCAAAGACCACACAGAAGGATTACATACACACCCCGATTTAATCACATCAACACACGAATCCCACAAATAAATATTCACGCACGCACAACATGCACAATCACAATCAAGCATTCCGAACACGCACAACAGTGCACAATCCAATCAAGCATCTCCATCCATGGCATACACAATCATAATCATAAATAAAAAATTCCAAGCACTCCATCCCTTTCCCGGTCATGCAAGTGCCCTCACACTCCTGCCTCTTCACAGTCTACAGGAACACCCTGTCGCACGGGTGCCCAAACCGGTCGTTCTTGAAGAGAGTTGTTCAAGGCCGACACCTTGACAACGCTACAAACAGACGGTGGAGAGCGCGTCCCGGGAAGCGGGCGCCGACGCCGAGGTGCCAGACGGGGATCAGGACCGTCCAGCCACGTCCACGACTTTTCACCAGTACGTGCCTCAACAGTGCGGGGTCCCCACCGAGTGCGTGACCCCAACCATGCGCGTTAACAACCAGTGCGCGGTCCCAACCAGCGTGCTTCACCAACGAATGGGGCAGTCCCAACCAGTCGGGCCCCAACCAGTGCGTGCTCCGGTGACGTACTCCGGAGAGGACAAGGTAACTGGAGGAAAGTAGAAATAACGGGTACTGGAACCCCGCAGTCATACAGTACTGACCCATGGCCGTATAAATAAACCCTAAACACCACTCGCATGATGGCGCGGTAGTCTACTAAAACACACCAACAACACAGCTCCCACACAAGGTCCCGAGCATAACACAGCAAACCACCCAAATCAGGGAAATGTCGTTTAAAGTCTCTCATACGAAGCAGTACGATACTGCAATTAAAATTATCAGCTATAAAACAGTATGAATATCCTTTCATCCTTCTCTCACTCACGTTTTAACTTTTCCTTTCTTAGTAAAGACCCAACACAGCAACCACGCTTTAAACTGCCACCAACATTTGCAATAATAATCAATTGGGCCCCCCAAAAATAAAAAAGTGCTCAAAAAACCCACAATTTTATACCACATTTTTCAAAATAACACAAATCCCCACCCACGGCATCCAAACGACAAATCATTGCGTAACCCACGCTCGCGAACTAAAACCCCGTTCCTCCCTCCTTGCACACAAAACGGACGTGGCCGAAGAAAAGATTCCCTGCGAATGTGACAGGGCGGACGAGCGAGACCAAGACCAGTACAACCCTGAAATCACAGGTTTCCTCTCCATCCCCGCGACTACACGCATCACAAAATCATAAAAAAGGAAAAGACTTTACGATATAATTTTTGAATGCCAGGTTTAAAATTGAATTTAACCAGAAAAATGCTCAAACAATATTACTTTTTATAATTTTGAAAACCAAAAACAAATTGCGCAAAAGAGAAGAATTAACCGCTAACATAAAAAAAAAAACACAACACCAAATAAACCACAAACTGATGCTTAACCACTACCCGTGGGTATGACCCAAAAAGCGGGTCAAACGACTCTCTCTGCCTCTGTCCAGTCCAGAGACAGCACGCAGAAGCGGAACAAAGATGAAGTGAAGTCTCATCTCCTACAGCCGACAGTAGGAAATGAAGAGTACCGACTTTACCTTCGACGATAAGGTAAGAAACAGTACCGGAGCAGGCGCGCTCACCAGAGACATTCTTCCCGCTCGAGTGAAGAGAAAACCTGCTAAAACGATGGCGGCCAACATGCCACGCTACGTCACGGATAATAACCTCAGCCTAAGAGAACCGTGCACGTGCGGCAGGTGGAAAGAACGGGTGAGAGGCCGATAGACAGCCAGTACAAGAAAAAGATACCAGCCACCCGTGAACCTGCAGGATGAATTGCACGGGCAGTGGAATTAGAGAGAGAGAGAGAGAGAGAGAGAGAAAGTAAACCTAACCTGAGCTAAACCACACCAAAGGTGCAACCACACCACAAGCCACATTAAGGGACAGATATACGACAACAACGACGACAACAACCAAATGAACAATTCTACTACCCTAGATGGGCCAAGTTTGGCACACTCGTAACAAACCCGTGACATAGTTCAAAGCCCTGACTGGAGTTTTTACGTTTCATTGTCACCTTCATCCACAAACAAATATCATCAGCAAATTGAGCTAAAGTGGTATCTTTGGACAGGTCTTTCGGAAGATCAGCTAAAAAGATGCTAAACAAAATTGGAGAAATAACCGATCCTGAGGCAGACCCATACTTAGCTGTCTGGGTTTTGAATATGAATTTCCAAGCTTTACCTGTATAAACATATTAGATGGGAAAGCTGGCAATGTAATTGTACGTATTACCTGTTATGCCTATGTGTTTAAGTTTATAGAGAAGGCGAGTGTGCCAAACTTGATCGTATGCTTTTTGGACATCAAAAAATGTCGCTAGTATATTTTTTCGCCTTGCGAACTGCTGCTTTACTTGGGTTGTTAATTTAACGAGATGTTCAGTTGTAGATCTGCCTTTTCGAAATCCAGCTTGGTTGACAGGGATTACTTTATATTTTTCGCAGTAATGATCTAGTCTATTTAAAACAATCTTTTCCATTAGTTTTGCATGCGTGGGATGTTAAGGCGATTGGACGATAGCTGTTTTTTCTGCTCTGGGCTTTCCTTGTTTGTGTATTGGAATGATAATTGAGTGCTTCCAGACGAGAGGGATATTACCATCAGACCAGCATTTCTGTAGAAAAAAATTAAGAAATTCTATAACATTATTTGGCAGGTGTCCAACATTTCATTTGAGATTCCGTCTAAACCAACGGATGTTTTCTTCTTAAGACTTGAAATACATTCTTTTACTTCGTACAATGTTATATCAGCATTTATATACGATTCATTTATATTATTTGTTTCTTTATGTGTTCTACTTTTTTCTTGATTTTCTCTGTATGTCCTGCCTTTCTCTGAGAGTCCCGTATTTCTACAGTGGAACCCCGGTTGCGGACCACCCCGGTGAGGGGACCACCCCGCTGAAGGGACCGCTTTTTTTGCGACCGAATTTTTTCCCTCTTTATCTCTGTTACTAAAACCCCGGTAACAGGACCACCCCGGTCCTCGGACCGCGGACCACCCAAAACGGGACCAAATGTCAGATTTAACCTCAGTAAGAGGACCACCATTAGAAAAAATCGGAGTGATTCACTTTGTCATTGTGCGTTCTCTTGCATTGTCACTCCCACATGTACTTGATAATGACACACACACACACACACAACACACACACACACACACACACACACACACATACAGTACATGTACACACAAGTTGGCAAGAGGACCACTTGATGATGATCGGAAGTTCACACTTCACTCACTGCTCAACTTTTCCACTTGATAATGATCGGAAGTTCACACTTCACTCACTGCTCAACTTTTTGACTTTCTCGTGTAACGTTCACTCTCACTCTCACGATTCCTTTGCTAACACCATTCATCACTGCTCAATGCAAGCAACCAGTTGGCGTCAGAATGGCTACACCAAGTAAGAAACAAAAGGAGTTGAGCCTGAAGGAAAAAGTGGAGCTGATACAACAAAGCAATGGGAAATCACAAAGAGCATTGGCAGAAAAGTACGGCATTGGAAAAAGTCAAGTCCAGCGGATTTTAAAGAGGAAGGCAGAACTGATGACCGCATATGAAGAAAACGCACCTTCTGATAGAAAACGATTCAGACACTCCACGAGCCAGCATCATGAAGATATCGACACTCTCTGCTACCGGTGGTTCCAACGCATTCGAGTCCTCAACTTACCCGTGTCCGGACCTTTGCTGCAAGAAAAAGCTAGAGGTTTCGCGGAGGGTCTGGGGATATCTTCCGACCGTTTTAAAGCATCAAATGGATGGCTTGATCGATTCAAGAACCGCCACAACATAAATCCCGGTGTGATCTGTGGAGAAAGCGGCACGGTCGAAGAAACAACAGTCACAGACTGGCATACCAAGCTGCCTGACATTCTCTCTGGGTACGATCCAAAGGACGTTTACAACATGGATGAGAGTGGGTTGTTCTTTCGCGCCCTGCCAAATAAGACGTTAAAGACTAGAGGACAAGAGTGCAAAGGGGGTAAGAAATCAAAAGACCGACTCACCGCGTCATTTTGTGTGAACATGACGGGTGAGTTTGAAAAAACGCTGATCATCGGAAAGTGTGCGCGACCACGATGCTTCAAGAGAATGGATGTAGCGTCACTGCCAGTCACGTGGGAACACAACAAGAAAGCATGGATGAACACAGAATTGTTCACTCGCTGGATCCAGTCATTTGATCGCAGAATGAAGAACCAGCGCCGCAACGTCATTCTCCTTGTGGACAACGCTCCTAGTCATCCCAAAGAGTTGGCTCTGACAAATGTGAAAACTGGTTTTTCTTCCGGCGAATACAACTTCACGGTTACAGCCACTTGATCAAGGCATCATCAAAACCGTCAAGGCCAATTACCGAAAACGTTTTTTGCAGACACTCCTGGCGAAGATGGATGCCGGCGACGACATTACCAACGTAGCCAAGTGCGTGTCTGTACTGGATGCCATCAACTGGATTTACCATGCAGTGAAAGAGGTCAAGCCTTCTACTGTGAAACGCTGCTTTGAGAGATCAGGGATCACAGAAGCAGTTCTGGGTGTTGACCCGGGAGATGACCTTCCCTTGGTTGACTTAATAACAGCAGATCCGGATGACGAGACACCTCTCTTTGAGCTGGTGTTGAAGGTGCAAGAACGTCTAGAGCTGTCCGAAGGGAGAGTCGAGGATTACTTGTCATGTGACGCAGAAGTTGAGACTTGTGATGGAGACGTCAATGGACTTGAACGCCATGTTCTTGATGACTTTCTGGAAGAGCAGCTGGACCATCCAGAAAAGGAAGACGAGGAAGGCGAAGAAGACAAGGAGGATGAGGAAGGCGAAGAAGATAAGAACGTTACAAATGACACATGCATCAAAAACGTCCACCAAGCTCTTCACCAACTGGAACAGCTCAAGTCCTTCATCGTGGGAAAGGGTGCTCCCCATCTTCTCACGGCCGTGTACGATCTGCAGAAGGGACTGTGTGAACTGGGTGTGGAGTCGTCAAAGCAAGCTGAACTTACTTCGTTTTTCCAAAGACAGTGATGTTCACAGTCACCGTTTGAGGTTTGTAATGTGAGAATGTGAGAATGTGAGAATTATTCTGATACTGTACTTCGGTAAGCGGACCCCCGGTTAGAGGACCACTTTTTTTGCAACCAAGGGTGGTCCCCTAACCGGGGTGGCCCTGTACTATAATTTGCAAACATTTCAGCAAATTCTTCAGCTTTTTCTAGATTTGTAGGTATCTCTGAGTTGTCCAGTTTGATAGGACACTGTGGCAAGTTAATTCCATTCTTCATAGTTTTTTAATTTTTCCCAGACTTTTTGCATGTCCTTGTGATTTGGTACTTCATTTACGCAAAAAATAGACCAATATTGCCTTTTTGCTTGTGCATTAACCATATTGGCTTTGTTTTTTGCTTTTTCATCTCTAAATGATTTGGGACAGAATTCTCTCTTAAATACATTTTAAATTTTGATATCTTTTCCTCATTTGCTTCTTCACAAGCTTGGTTCCACCAAATATTACCCGAATGCTTGTGAGATCTTACTGACTTGCACCGCGGGATAGATTCATTTGCAGCATCTAGGACTGCATTTGTAAATAAAGTATATACGGTATTGACATCTTTGTTGTTTGCGTCATTAACTTGAAATGTAGAAAGTAAACTTGAAAATGTATCCCAATTTGGCAAGTCTATAGCTATACTTGGGTACTTTGTCATTGGTTAGATCTGTTGATTGAGATTTCTTAGTTTCAAAACAAGTGACAAAAGGTAAATGATCACTATGTAGGTTGTCATCAAGTGTATTCCAACTACAGATCGGTGCCACATCTGGGGACACTAAAGTTAAATCAATGGCACTCGCTCTATGACTAGGATTATCAAGAATACGAGTTATTCGACCATCATTAAGGAGATAGAAGGAAGCATCAACAATATTTTCAACAAAACGATTACTTGTAATTGATTGACAGTCCTTCTCCCAAAATGGTGAATGTGCATTGAAGTCTCCTGCAATGAGGAATTTTTTACCTTGGTCCGTCTGGAGTGTTCGAATCCACTCTCTGTTTAAATAATTTGGACCCTGTGGTGGGTAAACAGGTATGACAGTTAAGAGTGAAGAGTTCAACTGAACTGTCACGGCACAAGAATTTAGATTGGGAATACTTGGTGGAATAGGGTTAGGGCATGAAATGTACTTTACCCCTTCGTGAATGTATACAGCTGTACTGATTTTCCCATCGGTATCTACCTTCTGATGTATATGGGGGGAAATAATAGTTTTTTAATTTAGGTATCTTGTCTCTTTTAACATTTAGAGACTGAAGAGCTAAAAGTTGGTATTCATGGTGCGCCAGGTGTTGCACAAGGTGATCCAAGTTCGTTCTGATGGAGCGACAGTTCCATTGGAATACACTAAAGTTACTTTCCGCCGACATCCACTAAATCTTTCACAATCTGATAAGTTAACAGGAAATAAAATGATAATAATGATAATGATAACGTCAATATTTTCTAAGGGGAAAAAAAATTGCCTGTACAGTCAAAAATTAGCCGACAAAAAACACAGCAGTTATTTGCGCGCAACGCAGTCTAAGGGCACAGAGGTAATTGAAATCGCAAGTGTTTAGACGCATGTGACATTTTTTTTAGAATACTGGCCAGTCTCCTAGGACGTCAAATGGGTTAAACCAGCTGCGGTCGGGGTAGGGTGGACGTAGAAAAGGTCGGGCATAGCGGGCTGGCTTGCCGATCTTCAGAATTATGTTGTTTTGACACTCCACTGCATTTTCTAGGGAGGATATTCGGCTGCACATATTTAAAACGACTTGCCGTAAGTCAGGCGTTGGGTCGGGTGTTGCACACAGCACACGTGTTGGCATAACGTCGCTGCACACTGACGCGTTTGAAGGCTCCTTTGTCGTTGGTGTAGGAGTAGACGGCTTGTCGTTTCGCGAGTCGCATCGATGGCTCTCTGAACGATCCGACGTGTTTGTACTCGAGGCTGTCCTTCGCTGGGAAGCCCGAGTGATTCGTTTGTACGCAGGAGTGTCGTTACTTCTAGATTTCATGGTCTTGAGTCACTTGCGAAAACTTTTACCTCCTGAGGAAGGTTAACTGCTGGCAGTCTCCGCCATTTTGTCACGTGTGTGTGTGTGTGTGTGTGTGTGAAGCCAATGTGAAATAGAGACTGAGTTTTACCGTATCTTTTTTATGTGTGCTTTGAGTTGATGTGTATTAATTATCTGTGCCAGGGGGAAGTGTATGTACAAAAGGGGAGACTTATATACAAACTGGGAGTTTTCCTTAGAGGGTTGTAAACCAAAATCTTGCCAGCGTCCAGTAACAAATTAGGTAGCTATGGATGTGATGTGTATGATTTGATAAAAACAATGGGAAATACTGTGTTGCTAAGCCTTTGATGATTATACTAAAGACTATCCTGTAGCGGATTAGACTAATGAGGTAAAGCATGATGGGATTGGAGATGGTGTGTTTGATGGTGGTGGGATGGATTGATTATGATATCATCAAATGTGTTTGTTGATACCATGGTGGGAAGTTATCTGAGATATTGAGGAGATGGGAGATTTGGCGAAGTTGGAATGGCTATGGTACAGCAGAGAGTATTATTCAACTACCAGTGGAGGGGCACGGTTGGACATCTTGGCTAGTAATGCCGGACATTTGGATCAGGGGAATGTTAACTAGTTTGGCAGTTAGCTGTGAACATGGGGCACCACTTAGATGAAGTGTGATGTATACAGTGCACAAAGCTGGATGCACTAAGAAGACGGAGATTAATTTGGGAAGTTTCAAGTGGGGATATGTATATTTTAAATAGTGTTTTACCCCTATGAAGTTTGTAAGGTATTGGTTTATGAGGTATCGGGTGTTCAACAGCTTCGTTTGTACCAGGGTGGGGCAGCGAGGAGCACCAGCCAACCACCCTGGTGCCTGTGTTTGAGATGTGAGGAGGAGAGATCGACGAGCTGAGTCTTGATGCATTCAGTGTCAAGTATTGGCATAGGTGTGGTACCCTGCGTGATGCCCTTCAGGGGTTGATAGTGGTCCAGTGATGGGCAGGGGGTAGCACTACCAGTAATTTCGTCATCATCCTTGCCTTCATCGTTGTCCTCATCTTTTTCGTCGTCTCCATCTTTGGCGTCACCTTCATCTTTGTCGCTGTCCTCATCTTCATCGTCATCCTCATCTTCGTCGTCGTCTTCATCTTTGGCGTCACCATCATCTTTGTCGTCATCTTCATCTTTGTCGTTGTCCTCATCTTCCTCGTCGTCTTCATCTTTGGCGTCACCTTCATCTTTGTCATCATCTTAATCTTTGTCGTTGTCCTCATCTTCCTCGTCGTCTTCATCTTTGGCGTCATCTTCATCTTTGTCGTCATCTTCATCTTTGTCGTTGTCCTCATCTTCCTCGTAGTCTTCACCTTTGGCATCATCTTCATCTTTGTCGTCATCTTCATCTTTGTCATTGTCCTCATCTTCCTCGTCGTCTTCATCTTTGTCGTCGTTTCCATCTTTGTCGTCGTTTTCATCTTTGTTGTCATCTTCATCTTCGTCGGCGTCTTCAACTTCGTTGTCGCCAATGGTCAGCCGCATTGTAAGAAAAGAAAGTTGTTTTGTTAATACACGCCTCTTTTTGCAAATTTGGTTCTATTGGTGTATGTTAATGATGTCACCGTGTTGATGTAATTGTGAGATATCTGGCTGAGGGTAAATTTGGTGTGAGTGAGTGACATATAGTCAGTCTAGTCAGTTAGAGGAGAATATAGGAGGAAAGGATCATCAGTGTCCATCAGTCGTCTCTGTCGTTTTTCCCCATTCTTAAATCCCTCCACTATATAAGTCATCCACCTGAGTGCCAGTAGTTGAGGGATTCGAACTCACTCAAAGGGATCTGGGCCTGGTCCCTAGAGCCCATTTTTGCACAGGTGGTGGCACTGCCCTGGTGTTGCAGTGTCATCCACTGTTGTGTCAACACTCCAGGTCCTTAACCCTTGCACTCAGTGGCTGGCCTTGCCCCCACCCCCCTCCCCCCTCCCCCTGATGCGACGTCAGATCTGAGTGTTTCCATTAGTGGCAGGGAAGCCATACCCTAAGGGTATCGGGGTAGTCGCACCTTTGGTGCACTGTGTGAAGGGGAGTCAATCGCAATGGCTGTTGGATGTTTCCTTTGGCTGTGGTGCTGACAAGGCTTTTCATTTCTTGTTATTGTTGGCCTTCCCTTGTTTTGAGTGATGTGTGTGTAAATAAAAGTGATTGGGGTGTGAATTTTTGTTTTATGTCTTTTGTCCAGGGTAAATAGTTAAGAGGGGTAACGGTTGTAGGACGTCCGGCCTAGCAACTGTGACAATCATCGAGCTGATTTGCGGCGCACGAGAACTTGTAAAAGCTACCTGAGAATTAAAAAGCTAAATATAAATCTTTCCATTCTAAAAATTTTCCCATAAGTTTCAAATCTGTAAACAGTTCAAACCTGCTTGTTAATCAACGTACCAGAAGTACGGATTCAGCAATGGCGGACCATCACGCACGTGTTTCAGTTTTGGAAATCTAACGAGGAATGCGTCGGTTAAACATCTGACAACACAAACTAGCTGACATCACAGAGGGCACACCACTCTTTAGTTTCGCTTACAGTGGGGGTGTAAAAAGGAAAACTAACGGATCAACTGAAAACCAAAATTCTTTTGTTTTTCATAATAAAAAATATATTTCAGACGTTCTGCAGCTTTTAACACATTTTGGGCCCGTCCAGATTGAAAGGTTGCCCAGCTCTTAGCTTGAATCGTTGAATTCAACTTTGTTCGCTTTTTTCAAGCCTTCCTCAGATCTACTTTCGAAAAAGAAATCTAGCTCGATCCATCGCAAGTGTTTCAAATTGCCCGACGGTGGCAACATGGTTCGTGGCGAAAGGACCAAGGAAAGCCTGATTTGTCGTCCTGCCGTGTCAGCCAGGAACAGCGGAGGCACCTGCTGGTAAGATACATTGTTTGTGATGCTGCTTCAGTAGCTCCTTATGTCAGTGTACCTAATTAGCCCGGCTCAAACAATGATCGATTTGGGGGGCTTTGCAGAATTCCAGTGGAACAGGGAACCAAGCTGACGTTTTCCATCAGACCAGTTCACTGAAGTCCACTGTGGATAAACAACAAAATATTGATACTTGGATGTTTTTCTTAGATGCTTTTTGTAGATTTTGAAATACGAAAAAGATACGGGTTGTATCATGTAAGAGTAGAAACTGGTGTTCTTCTTAGTCACGTGACTTTTGCTAATTAGTTGAAAAGACGATTCGTCGTATGAAAGCACTGCTTTGCTAGGGCTACAAAAACAAGGTATTTGCTTACTTTGATGAAAGAAGATATTGTGTGCTAAAGAGGGCCAGGGGATAAAAATTAACGGGGGACTGTGTATATATTTTGCATATGATTTTGCAAAAACCCACTCGTAGGATAAAAAGGAATGATTTCTTCGGCATTAAACCGAGAAGGTCATTCCCGCACTTCTGTATCACAGATTGAATTGAAGCACAAGTCGTATTTAGATTTATAGTTAAGTATCTAGTAGATCTATAGCAAGTTATCGCTCTATTAGGAGACATCAATTACATAAAAAACTTTAATATTCCAAACGTTTCTTAGAAAAATATGGTATAAAAAATCATATTTATATTCACTGGATATCCAGTGCACTGGGTGAAAATGTGTGGGGTGTGTGTGTGTGTGTGTGTGTGTGTGTGTGTGTGTGTGTGTGTGTGTGTGTGAGTGTGTGTGTGTGTGTGTGTGTGTGTGTGTGTGTGTGTGTGTGTGTGTGTGTGTGTGTGTGTGTGTGCGTGCTTCCTTTCAAAACTCAAGTCACAAAACCCTTATGCATTTTTTTCAAATTCAGATTAAAATAGGAGAGACGCATACGAACACATATGCGCACACACAAGCACAGAAACAACACACAAAGTTTTACATGCAGTTACACACCCATGTACCATGCCCTCCTCATTTCTTTGCTGTGCAATTTTTGGTGAAAACCTTCATAGTCATTGGATCAAGCATGACAGAGGCCCCCTCTCTCTCTCTCTCTCTCTCTCTCTCTCTCTCTCTCTTCTCTCTCTCACACACACACACACACACACACACCAAAAAAAAAAACTGTATGGATGGGAAAGCTGATAAACTCAGCATGTGGGCAATATCCGCATGACTGTGTGGATGGGAAAGTGATAAACTCAGCATGTTGGGCAATATCCACATGACTGTGTGGATGGGAAAGCTGATAAACTCAGCATGTTGGGCAATGTCCCCATGACTGTGTGGATGGGAAGCTGATAACACAGCATGTTGGGGAATGTCCCCATGACTGTGTGGATGGGAAAGCTGATAATGACCATGGATTTTCAGAAATTTCACGCATGTTATCGTTAAAACCTGAAATGGTTCTCTGTGTCTCACACAGGAACAGAAAACAAAGGGGCTGTGTTTACCCAACAAATCAATCTGCGCTTTGGAAAAGACGACTATCAGCACAGTAGTCTTACAGCACAAACATGGGGTCATCATGAATAATGGCAGAATGTCTTGTACAATGAGGAACTGTAAGGAGTAGCCATGATGGCACAAGACAAAAATCCTGGTAGGACAACATATCGTTTAATGTCGGACAAGTCACAGTCTCCTGACCTTGGGGACATGCATTTTTATCCAAAGATAGAGACCTGTTACAACCATGACTGTGTATTCCAACAGAGCCAAAAGACAGACTGGAGTAAGGAACGGGTGGTGGTAAGGGAAGCATTTGGGGCTTCGGTGTATTCAAAAAATAATTAATTGATCCCATATCCAGAAACTGACTTGTGCCATGGGTTGAGCAGTTTAACTAATCAACGAGCACGAATGAATGAAGTGCCTTGCCAGATACCTAAAATATAATTTTTAAGATGTGCCATTTTTTAAAATGTAAGTGATATGATGAAAAAGAAGCTTCTTGATTTTTTTTTGAAAAAATGAAACTTGTGGTGGTGTTATTACGAGTTAATATTTTTCGAATATGCTATTTTTCTTGTTTTCAATTTTCAATGTATTTTCTCATCAAAGAAAGGCTTGCACGTCCTGAAAAAAGTTGCCCTTGTTGTCACATAACATTAAGTAAATCAAAAAACACAGACGTTTTTTAAAAAACACCCCTGCTGTTTCCCCAGTTTCTCAAACTGGCCTTTGGAAAATTGCATAATGCTAACAAAACGACGTAAAAAAATTGATTCTTTAAAAAAAATCAGGAAATCTGTTTTAAAGAAATTGGTGTCGATTTTACTAGATCTTTCCAGACATAAAAGTGCTTCTGCTCAGTTGGAAAATACAAAATCACTTTGGAGTAATGTTGATGACAATGACAGGATGGACAATGTACAGGGTCGTGAAAGGAAGGTAAGGAAAGGGACGTGGGATGGAGGAGTGTGTGTGTGTGTGTGTGTGTGTGTGTGTGTGGTGTGTGTGTGTGTTGTGTTGTGTGTGTGTGTGTGTGTGTGGTGTGCGTGCGTGTGTGTGTGTGTGTGTGTGTGTGTGGTGGTGGGGGTGTGGTGTGTGTGTGGTGCGTGCGTGTGGTGTGTGTGTTGTGTGTGTGTGTTGTGTGTGTGTGTGGTGGGGTGTGTGTGGTGTGTGTGTGTGTGTGTGGGGTGTGTGTGTGTGGGGTGTGGTGTGTGTGGTACTGAATGAGACTTACCACATTTGGCTTTGTTTTCCCGGGCCAGCACACATTTGTAACCTTTGTCACACGTCTGTGAAATTAAGCATGCGCAATTAGCGTCATCATCATCGTCCCTCGTCAAAAACATCATCATCATGATCATCATCATCATCATCATCATCTTTATCATCATATCATCATAGCAACATCTGCATAGCCATCTCTGTCGTCTGTAAGAAAACCACGTCACCTATATCACGACTTTTTGCTGCCATCATGAATACAGCCATTGTGACATTAAATCACAAAGCTTAATTGTTATCTGCCTCCCAGTTATAAAGGATACCTCTCTCTTTCCCAAGGGGGGTTTTTGACGGACTTTGGGAAACAGAAGTCTTCCACTTTGGAAAAAAAAGGGAAAAGACAACGACGCCGCAGCAGACATCATCGTTCAAGTGCAGCAAGGGCCAGAGATTGCCACTCACGAGTGGACTTACAGCCAAACTAAAAGTAGGAAACCAAACCTACGGATGCAAAGCCGTCGTTCCCAGAAAGGGGGATCCGACAATTTGTGCAATCTGTTTTGTAATCAAACGATTTTTGTTGAAGGCCCAAAGCCCCTTTTTATGTATTTTTTTTTCTGTTCATGATGATTTGTTTGACTTTTCTTTATTAAATGTCATTATAACATGGGTTATGTCTTAACTTGTGTCTTACTCTGTGTTTCACTTTAGGCATGATTTTCAGTGCAGCCATTGTCTAGTCATCGCAGAATTTAATTAAAAAAAAAAAATGACTGAAAAAGACGACAGGAAATAAAAGGAAAGAAATCAGAGAAACCTTTAAAGTCAAAACAAAGTATATCCTTACCGAAAAACTGGGGAAAGATTTTCCAACTCTTCCCAAGGGACACAAGACCAAAAATGTGCATTTGGAAAGGATTCTTTACGATTTGCCGTAGTTAAGTTGGCGTCCAAACATGAAGAAGTTCCTACATCAAAATCGGTCAGTTTTACAGATGGATGCATTTCGTTGTTCGGTTGTGTGTGTGTGTGTGTGTGTGTGTGTGTGTGTGTGTGTGTGTGTGTGTGTGTGTGTGTGTGTGTGTGTGTGTGTATGTGGCGTGTGAATGTGTGTGTGTGTGTGTGTGTGTGTGTGTGTGTGTGTGTGTGTGTGTGTGTGTGAGTATGTGTCTGTGGTGTGTGTGTGTGTGTGTGTGTGTGTGTGAGTATGTGTGTGTGTGTGTGTGTGTGTGTGTGTGTGTGTGTGTGTGTAGGAAGGAATTCTGTTTTACGTCTCGTCACACATATAGGTGATTGCAGACGTCTAAATAACATATTGTTTACAATTTTAGACTATTATCATAAAAGAAAAGAGGACGATGTGGTTACATGGAACAAAAATAAAGGATAGATGAATTGTAGGACAGTAACTATGAAAAATTAGATAAAATAACTAAAATAATCTAACTTACGATTATGATTATAAAAATGTTCCTTAATGGACTTCCCAAAGGTTACTCGTTAATTTAACAAGAGAAACAACTGGCAACGATCAAAAAGTCAAAACACATTAACATGCCCAGTGTCAGCACTTGGTATAACACCATTCAAAAAGGGTTTCGTTAGTTCACAATCAAAAATCACATGTTGAACTGAAAGATCCCCACGACATACGCACTTAACAGTCTGGCAATACTTGGTTCGTAGGGAATTACATAAAAATCTAAAAGTCAGGCTAGAAACGGTCGGCTAATCGACACAAAGTTTGACAGAGTTTGCTGACGAGGTTTTGATGAGGAACTGTACTGACTCCAGAAATCCCTCTCGATTATATGACTAATTTCCTTGTATGATAAAGGACAATCAACTTAATACTACCAAATATATTCTTTGCTCCCCTTTTTGCTGCTCTATCTGCTTGATCATTAAAAACGAAGGAGGTGTGCGATGGAACCCAAGAAAATACAAACATTTAGTACATTCATGTAAAGACAGTGCAACATGTACTTAATCTCAAATAATAATTCCTCTCTTTGTATTTTCAAAACAATACAAACTTTTTAATACTGACTGTGAATCAACACAAAACAGGATATTAAATATTGAGACTGGCAAGGAAATTAAATAATTTAATGCCATCAGGACAGCAACTAGTTCAGCTGTAAATATGGAATGACCCTTACCTAAATAATATGATTTTTCAGCTTTGAAATCTGGAATTACAAGCCAGATCCGCACTTCCTCATCAAGAACTGAGCCGTCAGTGTATACTTTCAAATAGTTAGTAAACTTTTCTTCCATGTCAATTTGACAGTGCTGCTAACACATGCGGCGAAATCGCTTTATTTAGATCAGAAGAAAAAATGTTAACTGTTACTTCCGTTAGTTCCCAAGGGGTACCGGCGGAACCAGTACGCGAGGCGCTACCTCGTATGGGTCATCTTTGATGAATTAAAAACGTCTGAAACATATGAACGAAGCGTCTCTAAATTTGAATTTTTCTGTGCATTTTTCGAAAAATCAATGTCGGATCGTGTATTTACTCTTCAAGGTCGTCCACCGCAATCCGTCCACTACATATTTTACAGAACTTATTTTCTTTCTCATCAAGTGGCAAAAAGCCTGCTATCTTATAAGCTTCAGAGGACTTAGTGTGCACAGGTACACCCAGGGCCAACTTTACAGCTTTACTGTCAATTCTTTGAAGTTTCTTTAAATGCGATTCGCGAAGCAGAAAAGAATACTTCCTGTCCGTAAGTCAATCTTGATCGTACAAGACTGGTTGCTAAATGCAACAAAACTTTAGGATCCTGTCCCCATGGAGAATGACTGACAATTTTTAGAAAATTCAAACTTTTAACTGCTTTAGTAACAATTGAGTCAATATGTTTTTTCCAGTTTAGTTTTGGGTGTAAGTAGGACACCTAAAATATTTACCTCTAGTTTATAAAAAATTTCCCGTCCTCCCAGAAAGAATATAGGCAGGTTACTTGGTTATATCATTGTTAAAGAGAATCAAATGTGTCTTTTCAACAGAGAATTGAAAGCCATTCAAATGCATATAACTATTTAATTTATCCAGCTCGTGCTGAAAGAGCTTCTGAATATAATTTATGTGACGTAAATTTGTTCTTTTCTTTTAAAGATACATTAATCCATATTGCAATGTCATCAGCATATTGAGCTACCTTGGTATATGATGAAAAACATGTATATAAGTCATATAGCATTACATTGAATAACAATGGGGAGATTATAGAACCTTGTGGAATTCCCATATTTATAGATCTTGAGGGATGATAAAGTCACACCAACTTTGGTCATTATGTGTCTCCCACTTAAAAATGATTTCACATAATTGTAGACGTGACCAGAAAGGAACAATTGTTGTTAATTTATATAATAATCGGCTGTGCCACACTCTATCGTAAGCTTTAGTAAGATCAAGAGGATGCAAGGACACTTTTAGTTTAGCAAACTGTTTCTTAATTTGAGTAGTTAGTCGTGTCAGGTGATCAATTGTACTTCGTCCTTTTCTAAATCCAGATTGATGTGAAGAAAATACATCATTTTTATCACAGTAATAGGCCATTCTGAAATTTATTATTTTTTCCATGACTTTTCCAGTATGAGACGTGACTGAAATGGGTCTATAGCTAGACGTCTCAGACCGAGGCTTGCCCTGCTTTAGAATAGGAGTCACAATAGGACGTCTTCCATATATCGGGAATTTGTCACATTCCCAACATTTGTTAAATAATTTATGTAAAATGACTATCCAGTTCTCTGGTAAATGGTTTAACATCGTGTAAGAAATCCCATCCAAACCAACCGAAACCTTTTATTTCCCAACAGACGGACAGCATTCCTGACTTCCTGTAAAGATATTGATACATTTATAGTACTGTTGTTGTTTGGTACGGATCTCTATAGTTATCAGTATTTTTTTCTTTCAATCTAAACGACTTTTGCTCATTAGGCAAACATTCCATACAACATGTTTTAACGTACATAGATGCAAATTCCTCAGCCTTTTCTTTGGGAGATAGAAATTCTTTACTTGTTGTTTTGATTGGGTAATCTTGGAGTTTAATGCCCGATTTCATTTCTTTCACCTATCCCACACCTTTTTCAAGTCTTTACAGTCAGATACTTCATTTAGACAGAACTGTGACCAGTATTGTCTTTTGCTTGCGCTGTAACTCTGTTTGCTTTTATTTTTGTACTGCACATTTCTTTATGAGCTGCATCTTTTATCTCTTGCACAGGAACTTTTCTAACTTTTAGCCAATTAAGATAAGCTAATGTTTTTGCTTTAACAGCCTCCTCGCAAGCCTGATTCCACAGACATTCCTGAGAATGTTTCACACCTTTTTGGTCCTTTTTTTGGAATAGCTAAAGCAGCAGCCTCAAGAACTGCTTTCTGAAAGTTATCAAAAAAGATGTTAACATCCTCACAAATAACTTCACTCTCAGTCTTCTCAGTGAGGTAATTTTGAAAAGTTTCCCAATCTGCCTTTATGTAATTAAATTTGGGTATAACATCTACACCACTAACTTCAGATCCAAACGGATTCTTTAAAAGATAAAAAGTATTGGCACATGGTCACTACCTAGTGGGTCATTGGCTGTATCCCATTTTGCTGTTAATGCTAAAGCAGGTGAAACAAAGGTAAGATCAAGCGCCGATGCTCTATGATGAGATATGTCTGGGATGCGCGTAGTTCTCCCGTCGTTAAGCAAAACTAAAGATGAATCCACAACAGTTTCCAGAAAATCAGGGTGAGAAACTATTTGACAACCTGTATCCCAGAAAGGAGCATGAGAATTGAAATCGCCACCAATGATCCACTTTTCTTTAGAACAGTTTAGAGAACGTAAACCAATTAGTATTTTGCCCATCAGGGCCCTTAGGGTAATAAACTGATGCAAAATGTAAAATTTGATTGTCTGAAACTTTCAGTTTTATAAAGGTGCCGACACATTAACCGTATCTTTTGTAAAAGAAAGAGGACTAACGTATGTGTAATCTAAACACATTGTACATAGATAGCTGTACTCACTTTATCAGATTCTTTGCATATATGATAAACCGGGGGATAGTAATAACTTGTAACTTTGGTAACTTCTGTTGAGTGACATTTAGGGACTGAAGGAGAAGTACATGATGAAATTTACGAGAAAGATGCATACACAAATTATCAATATTAGTTGACAAGGAACGTGCGTTCCATTGTAGAACCGACAAATTATCACATGTGTTGTTCTTTTTCTTCCTGGTCATATGTTAACTTAATTTAATGGTGGATAAGTATCATATAGGTGACGCAGTACAATAACCAGATCAAAACTGCTAAAGCGAACGTTACCCAGAGAACTGGGGGGCGGGGGTGGGGGTGGAGGTTGGGGTGGGGGTGATGCTTTGGAGATTTTTTTTTCCATGGGGCTGATCATGGATAGGTAACTGACTATCTTGAACTCTTGTATGTAGATTGGGGATGACAGGCTATCCCAATGACCTCCTACTGAAAACGGCTTCACACAATATGATGATGGGGCCGATGCTGAACAAAAAAAGACGCCCGAGCGGAAAATGGCAGATGGTTGCGCTGTTTAACATCCGTAGGCGTCAGCAGAGAAGATGATTGCTGGACATTTGTTGACTAGCCTTCTGCCAGGAAGATGACTGCTGGTCGCCATGTTGACCAGCGGATGCCTTCTTGAAGGGAGATGAGTGCTGGTCGCCATGTTGACCAGCGGATGCTTCTTGAAGGGAGATGAGTGCTTGTCGCCATGTTGACCAGCGGATGCCTTCTTGAAGGGAGATGAGTGCTGGTCGCCATGTGACCAGCGGATGCCTTCTTGAAGGGAGATGAGTGCTGGTCGCCATGTTGACCAGCGGATGACTTTTTGAAGGGAGATGAGTGCTGGTCGCCATGTTGACCAGCGGATGACTTCTTGAAGGGAGATGAATGCTTGTCGCCATGTTGACCAGCGGATGATTTCTTGGAGGGAGATGAGTGCTGGTCGTCATGTTGACCAGCAGATGACTTCTTGGAGGGAGATGAGTGCTGGTCGCCATGTTGACCAGCAGATGATTTTTTGGAGGGAGATGACTGCTGGTCGCCTTGATGACCAGCGGATGATTTCTTGGAGGGAGATGACTGCTGGTCGCCTTGATGACCAGCGGATGACTTCTTAGAGGGAATTGACTGCTGGTCGGAATGTTGACCAACTGATGACTTCATAGAGGGAGATGACTGCTGGTCGCTATGTTGATCAGCTGATGGTCTTCAGGGACAGTGATATGGAATTTTCATAATAGCCTTCAGTTTGAGTTGAAACGGAAAAGAACTTTACAGCAGTTTGTGTAGATTTGCAATCAATATTACAAGCATTCCTTACAACGTCCGCATACGATTTCTGATTAACTGACTCTTTCTGTTTCAGCTTCAGCTTTGCTTGACGAATAAGCCTCTTGAAACGAAATATAGTTCTTTGATTTCAAAACATTAACTTCTTTTGGCCATTGTTTTAGCAGGACATCCATGAAAAGCTGATGAGTGGTCACCTTTGCAGTTAACACAGAATCTGTCCAAGGTACAGTTCTCTCGGGGGTGTGATGACTGACCACATCTGCTACATATCTGTACTTTACTTAAACAGTGTTTCTTGGTGTGATGCAGACGCTGACAACACGTACACCTTTTTATTGGCGCACAATATGGGTGTATCTTCAACACAACATTGTCAATACTAAGTTTTTCTGGAAGTGCTTGAAGTTTGAAAGTAATTATTGTCACTTTTTTCCCGTTTTTAAGAACCGATTTTCGGACCCGCTCACAATACTTGGAACAGAAGACAGAAAACTCTCATCCAGGTCCTTGAAAACAATACCAACTGTTTTTACTTGGGGCTTAGTAGTGTCAACAGCTATACCAGCAATGCTTTGTGTCTGCATCAGCTTCTTACTTTGTCTCTCATTTCGCACTGATATAAAAAAACACATCTCTTAACTTTTTGACAGACACAACTTCACCAATACGGACTCTATTGCCTTTTTGTGGTAATGAGGATATAGATGTCGCAGGAGCAAAGAGCCGTCACCTGAATCTTTAATAATAACATTATGATCTTCTTTGTTCAACAAATTTGGTACGAAGATGATTTAAGATAATTAAGTTGAACTTGCTTTAAGGAGTTGTTACCATGAGGTATGGATTGTTCTTTCCAGTTTGAAATTCCATGATCAAAATGATGTCAAAACAAGATGACGACACTCTCCGTGTACATAAGTTACGACATCATATTACGTCATTGCTGAGTTCCCGATTAGAACTGCAAAACAAAACAATAGAAAAATAAAAATTGAAAAGAAATACCACTCTAACCACTTAAAAAAAATGAAAATCAATAAAAGAATTGAAGAATACGAATTGATGACCTGTAAGCAGTAAAGGCTTACGGCAGTGATCAGATCAATGTGAATATTCCAGTTGAAGTGTGCCGCTCCAAATGGTCGCCGGTTCAGTAGCCAAAACTGCCAACACTGCACGACTCAAAAAAAGGTAAACTGGACGCACATTCCAACTGTGATCACACCACAAACCAACTTATTGCAGATCACCAAAACACTCGGGAGAATACACTCATATTCAAACGCCGTATAAAAATCTTACGACCAGTAAAACTATAATAAATGGTAGAGCTGTTAGATCCTGCTGCTTTAGTAATCCAGGGGCAGGCCACTCTTTGTGTGTGTGTGTGTGTGTGTGTGTGTGTGTGTGTGTGTGTGTGTGTGTGTGTGTGTGTGTGTGTATGTGTGTGTGTGTGTGTGTGGTGTTGTGTGTGTGTGTGTGTGTGTGTGTGTGTGTGCGTGCGTGCGTGAGTGTGTGTGTGTGTGGGGGTGGTTGTGGTGGTGGGTGGTGGGTGGTGATCTGAACGTACTTTCTAACATCAAGAAATATTCAGGCTTACTACACATTGACGTCTTTAGTATAGAGTCAACTATATTCCGCCACTGTAGAAGCTGTTGATCTCAAACGTGCAGTTTTGCAGGCCAGTGAAAAGTTCAGCTAAATTAGCCATGGATTTAACATGCTAACTTTTTAAACTAAGGGTGATAATTCACGTATACAGCCATTCACATGAAAAATACTATCCCAAGAACAATAATAATTCACCCATACAGGCATCCGTATCAAAAACATATTATCCCAAGAACAATAATAATTCACATATACAGTCATCCGTATCAAAAACATACTATCCCAAGAACAAGAATAATTCACCCATACAGTCATCCATATCCAAAACATACTACCCAAGAATAATTTTGAGCAATCTGTTAATCTCACACCCAGGCGAACACTCCAGTGAAGGTGCTGTGTTGTTGCCCATGGCGAGTCCTGTCATGCACGAAACCTTATGTCCTGAACAAGGCAGAGGCCAGTGCTGTTCTGACTTCATCCCTCTCTTTGACTCAACCTGCCTGCTTTTCTTTGGGTTCTACAGTAGCTAGGACACTCTTGTAAGACGCCTTTTGTGTACCTTTTCCCAAACTTCAATAGATAATGATCAGAATCAAACGAACAATCGGGCACACACACAACACACACACACACACCACACACACAACACACACACACACACACACACACACCACACACACACACACACACATACATATGCGTGCACACATGCACGCACTCACACATTTCCACAGGCATGCGATCAAACACACGCATACAAGCACACATTTGTGCACACACTCTTCCTCGCTTTCTTTCTCTCTCTGTCTCTCCTCTTTCTGTCTGTCTGTCTGTCTGTCTCTCTCTCTCTCTCTCGTTTAAAGTATTCGTTCTTTCTCGTCCTTGTTCTCGTTTAACATCATTTTAAGAAAACATACATTTCACGTAAAGATAAATGTAAATGCACATACATTGACACGCCCCACTGAGGACCAACAGAGAGGAAAAGAAAAGAGAGAGAGAGAGGAGAGAGAGAGAGAGAGAGGAGAGAGGGGAGAGAGAGTGGAGAGAGAGAGAGAGAGAGAGAAAAGAGAGAGAGAGAGAGAGGAGAGAGAGAGAGAAGGAAGGACTGGGGGTTGTTAAGCATCTCGTGGACAACCGACTTCTCCGGATGATCGCCCTAGGCCCCACCCTCAGTCATCAAAGACAGCAGTGTGGCCTGACTCACTGTCAAGGAGCAGGGGTCGGGTCTGGTACACGTATTACTTCTGCAAAAGCCACCCTTTGCGGACAACACTTGAGACCGTTCGTAGACCCGCAGTCAGTGTCACTTCGGCACTCGTCAGCGCATCCGATCCAGGGCCACCGAGGTCGCTTTACGTTGGACAGGACCCCTTTCCCTTTTCTGTAGCTGGTGAAATTTGGGAGGTACACACACACAACACACACACACCACACACACACACACACACACACACACACACACACACACACACACACTCGCATACTGTAGCACTAGGGTTGAGGAGTCTAGAGTTCTTGGATGATTATTCTCTTCACTGCTGAGGCTATGCGCACGCTCTATGCCCGAGTACACTCATCATGGTGTGTGTGTGTGTGTGTGTGTGTGTGTGTGTGTGTGTGTGTGTGTGTGTGTGTGTGTGTGTGTGTGTGTGTGACTGTGTATGTATCAATCTATATCTATATCTATCTATCTATCTATGTATTTATCTGAGTATCTATCTATCCATATCTATTTATCTGGTACATTGGTGGTGCTGTTGGATTCTTTTTTGAACCCTTGGTGGTGGGGAACACCACAGAATTATCGACTGTGGTGTATCTCTATTTTTACGCCAAGAGCGCAGACACAAACAGCCGTGTCTCCCTGATGAGTCCGATCCAGCGGACGAAAGAACTAGGAGCAGGCAATATAGACAGATTTGCCTTCAAGAGGATTACAATGGTTCCCTCATGCAGCTAGTGAAGAGCTTTTATATTTATAATATAGTTTCTTAATTGTTTGTTCCCATTTTCTTCATCTTCAACCCTTCCTTTTTTAAAGTTCAAATCTTTGCCAAGTCATTACTATAGTGATGGAAGAATCGTTAGCCTGCACTTGTTTTCCCCCACTACTTAATTGTTCAGATATATTATATAAATATATATATATATATATATATATATATATATATATATATATATATATATATATATATATATATTTATATATAATATATATATATGTTGGTGTGTGTGTTGTGTGTGTGTGTGTGTGTGTGTGTGTGTGTGTGTGTGTGTGTACCTGTGTGTGCGAGTGCGCGTGCGCACGCCCGTATGTGTGTGTGTGTGTGTGTGTGTGGTGTGTGTGTGTGTGTGTGTGTGTGTGTAGATAAATGTTAGAGATGGACATATAGACAGATAGGGATCCAGTCCCACACCTACTTGAAACACAAGAGTACCTCTGAATGTGGTTCCAGCGACACTGTACCAGCCATGGGCACACGATGTTGTTGGTAATCTACGTCTAACCACGATCCAACAAACCACACATCTTGCTTAACTCTGCACCCTATCTTACCACCAGACCTAGGCGCGTCCTCAATGCTTCCTTTCCTGTGTGTTACCATAGACCACTCACCCCACACCCAGGATATCTTATCAGGCTGTATGACGTCATGGGTATCAAGTGTTCAGAGTACATTAGCTTTCCTACGTCCAGAACAGTATCACTGGTTTCTCTTTCGACTTAGATCTGCAAACACATCTACCTGGAAGCGCAGGGCAGCACCTGGTGGAATGAAACATAGACATGTATGGAGCCCCGACGCAGTAGAATCCATCGACGCAGTTCCAATTACATGGGCGGACGACATAATGTCAGCGTCAGTCCTGTCAGCAACGGATATCCGACTGGACAGCGTCTTGTGTGCTTACGACTGATGTTCGTCGCTGCAACAAAGTCATTGCCAGAGAGACAAATCCCTGTTCTTCAACGGAAAATGGAAGGTTGGGAAGAGGAGAGGGGGAGCACTAAGCCATTGTACGTACATCTCACAAAGAGAGAGGAGTGACTTTGATATTGTAATGTCCTTAGCAACACAGCCTGTTTCTTCGGGGTGGGGGTGGGGAGCGAGGTCAAGACTGGACTGGTTGCAGAGACATATATACAGTACTTCATGGCCACAAAAGCACAATATTCGAAATACACACCAACAAAATCGCTCAACTTTCTTTCCTTTTAACTTATCTGTCAACCAGACATCATCAATAAGTTCATAAGCAATATTTGGTTATTGTTAACGATAAAAGTACTAATAAGCCCTTAACAATAGCGCAAGAATTAATCCAACTATCGTGTATTGAACCATTTTCTTTCTGTGTATCATTCCTGCTTTAAATACATATTTAGCCAGTGATAATATTTCGTCCTTCTCATAAGATGCTGGACATGTCCTTTCTCCTTTCCTTTTGCCTACTTGGAATTAAGCAATGTACTTTTTTCTGTAGATCTTCGAAGGTTTTGCAGCTAAAGACAGTCTTATGTCTAGACTGTACCGACACTGGTCAGGAAAAGCTGTATAGCTTTTTCCCAAAACACAATTATTTATCTGCATTAAGATCAAAGACTAATTTTACGCAACCTCTTTTTAACAGGTGAAATAAATCTTTCAGGTAGAAATTATTATTTAAAAGAAGAGAAGTTACAATGTTTGCCACCATTTTCCAGTTTTCCATGCAGGTATCGTTTACATTTCCGTGCAGGTATTGTTTATATCATACCATCAATCAATCTTTATTTTTCCGAGATAAATCTTTTTTCCCCTTAAAATTAAGGTTCTGTTTTCTTGAAAATTATGTCGTTGCAGCATAATTGCAATATATTTCTCTACAGACAGCATATATATAACTGTCAGCTCACGACAATCGCACCAAATTCAATTTGAATATGAATAATCCCTAGCTTTAGATAACAAGCATGCATTAAACACATTTGATTTTCTTCGATCGAACTCGTTCTCTTCATGCTGACGTTCAAACTAAAATATTATTGCATATTTTCTGTTGAAAGAGTTTGAGTTTTATCCCCTTTATTTTTCTATATTCTTTAAGAGTACAGTCCCAGTCAACTGGGGTGTTTAATTTGTTTTCCCACTTAAGAGAAGACATAATGTTAACTATTTCAATCTATCCAAGAGCAGTCTGTCATAAAATTGTGATCCTTTGCTTATGCTTGTAGTAGGTTGTGATGCTTTACTGTCTTCAAATTATTTTCCATTGTGATATTTCTTTTTCTAGCATAGCCTTTTAGGGCATGAATACAATCCAGGTATTCAAGATTTTGTTTTTCATTCCTAGATGTCATGGTAAAGTTTCATCACTTAAAAAACCCGTTATCATCCAACATACTCCAACACGTAACACTCCCTTTGCAATCCATGTTTTGAAACATAAGTATGAATTGTTAATCTTAAATTTGTCACGATTGAAAATGGGTTAAGCTACTCTCTGTTTATTGTTATCTAAATCAGTATGAGTGTTCAGACTGTCACAGAACTGAAACACATCCTTCCACCATTGTGCTTAAACAACTTATGAATATCTTTGAACCAAAATTTACTGAGCTCCGGACACATGTACTCACGCATATGTGCACACACAGTCAAACAGAGAGAGAGAGAGAGAGAGAGAGAGAGAGAGAGAGAGAGAGAGAGAGAGAGAGAGAGAGAGAGAGAGAGAGAGAGAGAGAGAGAGAGAGAGAGAGAACGAACGAACGAACGAACGAACGAATCTTTTTTAATGAGGGAAAAAGCGGAATAAGCACAACATGGCTTTTTTACATCCGGCCCTCAATGAAGGGAAATATATAGAAAATGCAATAACAACATCAGCAAAACTAATCTTGAATAGAAGTAAACATACATAAACGCTGTATATAGAAAAAAGAAATGGTTAACACAAAAGAACAGAACACAATCAATGCCTGGAAGAGAGAGAGAGAGAGAGACAGAGAGAGAGAGACAGAGAGAGAGAGAGAGAGAGAGAGAGAGACAGGTGGGGGTGGGAGGGGAGGGGTCATCATATATAGTTCACGAAAAAATTGTTATTGGAAGATAGATAAATATATACAATAAACATTATCACAACAATAAAATTATAACACATTTCTGGAAAAAGAAATAAAATCATTGAACAGACACCCCATCCTGTAGGCAAAGACAAAAATTTACACTTGACAAGCAGCACCTTTGGAACACTAGATGAGAGAGACCAGTACAGAAAGAGGAGAGAGAGAGAGAGAGAGAGAGAGAGAGAGAGAGAGAGAGAGAGAGAGAGAGAGAGAGAGAGAGAGAGAGCACTTGAGGACAATTTTTACCACCTTTAAAAGCGTGATTGAAAAAAATCTAACGATAGTGATGCTTTAGGCACTCAAAGCATCTGTCATGGAAGCACCTCCCCCACCATCCCCCTGCCTCACTCTTTCACCTTCGCCTCCCCCCCCCCCCCCTTTTCCCCTATCGTCGCTGTTAACGAAGAAAGGAAATGTGGAGTCTCCTCAGAAGTTTGCAACTCTTCGTTACATTGAGACTTCTGTGGCATTCAGGTGGTGTTGGGAAGGAACGTTGGTGAGGGCGTGGCACATTTGTGACAAATCGTAAAACTGCATAAATTATAATCGTATAATTCCAAAGTTGGGGCAAACAGCTTTAAATGGTTGATAATATGTTCAAAGAATTCTGATTCCTTTGTGCAACACAGTTCTCGGAATACGGCATTTGCACTTTGATGTTTCACTTGCATTTCTTTTATTCAAATAAGTTCATATAGTACAACATAATGGAAGATAAAGAAACAAAAAAGATAACAAAATGCAAACAAATGGTGGATAAAGAATAAACCGACATATCAAACATAACGATAATACCATTCTACATTTCGAAGACAAAAGGTTACAACCTCTTTACGTAGTAAAGAGAGAGAGAGAGAGAGAGAGAGAGAGAGAGAGAGAGAGAGAGAGAGAGAGAGAGAGAGAGAGAGAGAGAGAGAGAGAGAGAGAGAGAGAGAGAGAGAGCACATGTGTAAGCCATGTGTATCATGAAATGTTACTTATTTGTTTGCTTTTTTAAGGTCCTGTATAAAGTCCATGGGGTTGTTTTAGGCAATGTAATATTTCTATGGTGCTATAATCATACTTATACTAGTATAATGTACTATGTCATGATCATTCATAATTCATTCTGGGCCTGCTAACATCGGCATATGCGGATGCAATTTGGAAAGAAAATCGGGATGCAATTTGGAAAGAAAATCGCTATATACAAAAAAATTTCGAGCAATGTATTCTTCAGCTTTATATCTGTATTTTAGCTTTTTAAGAGATGCTTGCAGTCTGAGTGATTTTTTTTCTTCTGTTCTACACTGATATGAATAGTGCTTCGCAAATAATATAATAAGACAAAATACATGATCTATATGTCTATTTTTTAAAAATCAAATTCAACTATGGCTAATGGTTCAGTTATCTGCAAATTAAATGCACACATACATATTTCGTTCATCAAATCCACCAGCGTTTCCCCAAAACGTTGTATGACTGTACAATACCAAAACATATGTGTAATACGGTCCTTAATAGAGGTACAGAAAGTACAAACATCACTGCTCAATATACCCATTTTTTTCACACCACATTAGTACCAAGACATCTGTGTATTATTCATAACTGTAATAATTTCATTTTTATGTCAGAAATTTTACTCAGATAAAGAAAACAGTTTTTCCAGTCATTTGCAACGCTCATTTTTATGTCCCAGTTTGTAGAGATTTTCGGGCGTGTATGATTATCTATAAAATGTCAAATATAATTTGACCCTGTGCAAACTGACGTCAATTTTTTGTAACATACGTGCATTTTCAAACATTTATTACTATTTTCAACTTTGATTTTTGTTTTTTGTATATATTCAATTATAACTGTTTTAAAGCCAGAAAAAAAAGGTTTCACCTGCAACTTTTCCATTCACTGGCAAAAGATTTTATTCTCTAATTTAACATCTTTATCCCTCACAAGAAATGAAACAAATGAACACACACACACAAACAGCTATATCTGCATCTTTCTTAGAGACTTTGATATGAGAAAGAGAGGAAGACAATCACTTTTTTTTTTAAAACCTGAACGGGCATTCACGAAGGCTATGGATATTCTACGGACAAGGGAAAACACACACACACACACACACACACACACACACACACACACACACACACACACACACACACACAGAGAGAGAGAGAGAGAGAGAGAGAGAGAGAGAGAGAGAGAGAGAGAGAGAGAGAGAGAGAGAGAGAGAGAGAGAGAGAGAGAGAGAGAGAGAGAGAGAGAATCATTCAATCAAAGAATAGGCCCATATGAAGTGGTGTGAATAAACAATTTGATCATAAAGAATGCAAAACAACAACAACAACAACAACAACAACAACAACAACAACAACAACAACAACAACAACAACAACAACAACAATGAAAACATTTCACAAACAACGTTAAACTGTAACGACAGTGCAATTCATAGTTTTTTGAAAGCATGGTATTCACTTAATCATCGGTCGGGAAGCAAATTTGTCTTCTTTTAAACTCTTGACATAGTTTGCATGCTCATTTTTAGAACCCATAAGTAGCCTTAGTCTGAAGTCACGGGGTTTATTACTCATTATTAGCTGGTATCTTAAGTCCTATATTGGACAACAAAATTGAAGTAAACTTCAGTCGTATTGGCTGTTTAACACAGTGGGTAACTTATTTAGATTATTTGATATTGTGTCTTAAACTATTAGTAGAGACATTTGATGCACCATTTGAAAGTGTGTGAAAGATGAAGCAAACCTCACTTGTACCTTTATGTTATGGGATGATTAGCAGCAGTGGTCAATTCCTGGAGTATGGAAAATTAAACTTATCTCATGAGAGAGAGAGAGAGGAGAGAGAGAGAGAGAGAGAGGAGGAAAAGAGAGAGAGAGAGAGAGAGAGAGAGAGAGAGAGAGAGAGAGAGAGAGACAGACAGACAGACAGACAGACAGACAGACAGAGACAGAGACTTACGAACACAGGTGGGAGTCACGATACAAACGTTATTCCCGTGACATGTCTCAACCCGTTGACACGTTTCTGTTTCCGTACACAACTGTAGAATGAAAGACCCACCGTCCGTCAGCATCATCAGCAGTGACAATGACAACATCAACAGAACGATTCTAATACCAAGTTTTAATACGTAAACTGGCAACTGCAAAGACAGTTGTGGTGAGCTGAACACTTACGTCTATTTGTTTCTTTCTGTCTATCAATTTATGTCGGATTCTTTCCCAGATCAAGTTCCATATCACGCTCTTAGTTACAAGGGAAATGACTACCATTCTAAACAAGATTTAAATACAGTTTTCTTACATCAATAATCAAGAGAACAGACACATCATTACGCAAAAGAGTTTGAAAATGAATCATTGGGCAAATGGAGAGACAGACGAAGGGTAGAGAGGGTGGGACAAGGGGGTGCACAGTCACGAGAGAGAGAGAGAGAGAGAGAGAGAGAGAGAGAGAGAGAGAGAGAGAGAGAGAGAGAGAGAGAGAGAGAGAGAGAGAGGAGAGAGTAGAGTAAGAGAGAGAGATTGGTTGATTGATTGATTGATTGATTGATTGATTGATTGATCTTTAATACGCAAGGATGAAGAATTTAGGCCAAAGTCTAGTCTTACAATCTGTCCCTGTCATGCATACATTATGTCAACACATATCATTCATACTGACAATTCAACATAGCAACACTGTAATCTAATTCTACAATGATAAGCAAACTATTCATAATAATAATAATAATAATGGATTGCATTTCTATATGTCTCAGTAACCTAATACAAGTAATAATGACATGGTGGGGGTGGTGGGGGTGTGTGGTAGTGAAACAGACGGACACTTACAAACAAACAAACAAACAAACAAACAAACAAACAAAAATACACACAGAGAGGTCAGAGGAAGGTGGGACAGAGAGTATAGTAGGTAGGCGGAGGAGGAAAGGGGTGGTAGACAGAGTGGGAGTGGGGATCAGCGATTTTAACGGAGTAGGTTAGGTGTTTTGATGATGTTTTCAAAGTATGGTTCACAGAAGACTTTGTGAATGGGCGCTAATCATTTTAATCGAATAATTAGGTTACTGAGACATAATTTTTTTTAATGCAAATGTTTCTTGAAAAGTTTTAAAATATTCGTATTTTGTAGATTTGGTGGAAGTGAGTTCCAGACATATGGTCCAGAGTAAGCTAGGCTTGTTTTGTAAAGATCAATGCGTGGGTAGGGAAGAAGGAATTCCGTCGAGCCTGAAAAGCTATTCGATCTTGTAAAAAGGGTATTGATATAACATGGCATAGTATCTGTCAAGACTGTAAATATGAATGATGTCTTGTTGAATTTCAACTGCTTACTCAGAGGAAGTATGTTCAGGGTTTTTAGTGTTTCGTCTGTAGCTAGAGATACAGCTGGATGGAGTAGTTTTGCTGCACGTCTATGGAGAGAATTCAGCCTTTTTTGTGGACATCACTACTCCCGTCCCACACTGTTGAAGGGTAATTGATACGTGACATTACGTGTGCATTGAAGAAAAGTTTAAGCACAGTACTGTTGACGTATCGCTTTAATTGTGATAACAGGAAAAGGTGTTTTGAGACTACTTTGCATACGTCATTCAGATGAGATTGCCATTTGAATTCTTTATCTACCATTGCCCCTAAAACACGATGCTCGTCTACCTGCTCGATAGAAGTACCATTCAACTGAAGTTTTAGGCAACGAGTGGTCAATTGGTGTTTTGGGCAGGTAGCTATAATCATAGATTTGGTTTTGGCTGGGTGTATGACCATTGAGTTTGAATGACACCAATCTGACACGCCGTTTAGACTTTCCTGGAGAGAAGTTTCTATTGTCTGTAGATCACTACCATTCGTTTGGAGTGACGAGTCATCAGCAAATAAATCTGTCGTGACCTTTTCATTTGATACGGACAATGGTAAACCATTGATGAAGATGCAGAATAAGAGGAGGCCTAGTACTGAGCCTTGCCGTACTGCATGTCTGAAAAAGTCTGAAGCGGAGGTTTTGTCATTAAGCACCACATACTGAGTCCTATCGTTCAAGTATGATTGGAATAATGAGATTGTTGGGGTATGATTCAACTAGACAAATAGTTTCTTTAGAAGAATGGAACGATCAACAAGATCAAACGCCTTTTTGAAGTCAAGAAAGACAACCCCTGTCATATGTGAGTGGTTCATATTTGAAAGCCATGAGTGATAATGCTGTGTGGCAGGTGTGATGAGATCGGAATCCAGATTGGAGTGGGTGAAATATTTTGTTTTTCTCCATGAACTGAGATACGTGTGTGTGTGTATGTGTCTTTCGAGGGGTTTGGATAGAATAGATAGCAAGGATATAGGTCTGAAATTATTTGGATCCGACAAATCATTTGATTTTGTAAGGGGGGTCACTTTGGCGTTTTTGAACACTTGAGGGAAGACATTGGTTTGAATAGATAAATTATGTATGTATGCAAGAGACTCAACAACGTAAGGTAGAGCGAGTTTGAGAAGAAATGTGGGTATGTTATCAGGACCCATGGATTTTGCATTCCTACTTCATGTACAACAAGAAGGGGAATTGTGATTGAGTTACTGGATCCAAGTTTTTGTTTGCAAAATGATATTAGGGAAGTCGGGCATGTATATTCATTTGGTGCTCTTACAGTCTGTGAAGCTTGAGTAAGGGTGTCTGATAATGACAGAAAGTGGGTGTTGAATGCGTCCGGGGTGATGTTGGTGCTTGAATTTTGTGAATCGGTACGCTTGTTGCGTACACTAGTGTTTATTGCCCTCCACATTGGCGCTGTGGTTTTTGCATCCGTTATCATTTGACTGAAGTTGTCTCGTTTGGCTTTTTCAACTTCGTTTGAAACAAAGTTTCTCTGCTCTTTGTATTCGTCAAACAAATTTGCTGCCTTGAGTTGGTCACGTAGAACCATTTCTTGCAGCAATTCTGGTGTTAACCACGGGTTCATCTGCGATGCCGTGTGCTTGTCCTAGCTGGTTGTTGTTTTAACATATCAATATTAAAGTCCCCTAGCAGTAGTATATTTGAATGTTTGTGACAGATCCGATCCATCATTTGTACAAAGTTGTCATACCATCCGTATGTAGAAGATGGGTGTCTATATAAATGTCCAATTATTAATGGCGGTGATTTGGAGGTGTTCTTTTTTAAAAAAGATTTCAATCCAGATACATTCGAGAATATTAGTTTCAAGATCAGTTCTGCGTCGGGTAATGTTGGCAATGGATTGATGAATGTATACGGCAAGGCCAGTATGTTGGGGTTGATCACTGACGCGTCTTCCTATGTTGTAGTCAGGAATGCTAATAAGATTAACTGATGCGAGAGTTTAACCTTGTTTCACTTACACCAAATACTTGTACTGGACGGGGTGACTGTTTTAAGAGTGATGCGATTTCATGGACCTTATTAAATAAATGCAAGACATTGAGATGTCCAACTTTAAGTCCTGGAATAGTGGGATAATGGGAAGGCATGACTAGTGAGGGAACAGTGACACAAATCGACGAGGAAGACAGTTTTCACAAAAAAGCACACAGAGAATTATAGATCAATAAACCAGAATACAGGTGAGAAAAGTAACATTAATTTTGTGGATAACGCACAATGATGACAAACGCGCAGAAAGAAAGGTTAACTATTATGTCTAAAGACATATAACAGAATACAGAATAAAGGAGAGAGAGAGAGAGAGAGAGAGAGGGGTAGAGAGAGAGAGAGAGAGAGAGAGGAGAGAGAGAGAGAGAGAGAGAGAGAGAGAGAGAGAGAGACAGAGGGGTAGAGAGAGAGAGAGAGAGTGTGTGTGTGTGAATGAGAGAGAGAGAGAGAGAGAGAAGAGAGAGAGAGATAGATATAGAGAGAGAGATAGAGAGAGGGTGAACAGAATGTCCTTAAGCATCACGTGTGACAGCCGAGTCCTCCCAATGGTTGTCCATCGCCCCATCCACATCTATCACGGACAGACCCAGCAGGACTGTGGCCACACTCACCGAGCAGGGGTCCGGCTTGGCACACACTGTCCTGGTACATGACGGGTCTCTGTGCGGACAGCACTTGAGACTGTTGTCAAGCCCGCAGTCCCCGTCACTATGGCACTGGTCCGTGCAGTTGTTCGTCTCTTCCAAACTTATCAGTTCCACGCATGACCCATCCTTGATCACAACTGGCAGGACTTGAGAGGACAACAGACACACACACACACACACACACACACACACACACACACACACACACACACACACACACACACACACACACACACACACACAAAGGCAATGAAGCACAAGATTGCAGTTTGTATAGTTCTTGCATCATTACCCCCTTGTTGCTATGGCTATATGAAGGCTCTATGCTGAAAATGCTAATTGATTTCTTGTTACGTAATTCTTTGTGACTCAGTAACTAATCAAAACATTTTTAAGAGATCGTGTAGAATTGTTGTTATAGGTTAAACTCTGCGTGAAGATTTTTTGTTAATGTCAAGGTAGTAGCTTAAAATGTAAATGGATAGCGTTGAAGGAAACATTAAAAAATGCCTAAATATACGAACAAAAACCTGGCAAAGAGTAAAACAAATACAGGAACATCAACTACAGTTCCCTGTCTCGTTGCCTATAACAACGTATGAAATACCATGCCCTGTACCACCTCTCCTCACCACTATCCTGAAATGGAAATTTGTTAGTTTCGCATTCACTTTGATTTTCTAGCAAAATACATATGCAATACATTTCATGTGTACCGGCACTATCTAAGAAAAGAGAATTGGAAGAACGACATGTCATTTAAGAACATAAAAACAAAAGATGTACTCCATCAACTAGCGAAAGAGAAAGCTGATCTTCATCACCTGGTCTCACTGGGGAATAAACAGGCAGCCGCCATTTTACCCCGACTCGGGCCTGGGTAAGGTAGTGAAGGACAAAGTTCATAGCGCCAGAACCGTGTGTGGGCAGCCGGGGTGGAGGGAGGGACTGAGAGCGGAGGGAGTCAAGGAGAGTTCATGCATACCGCTTACAGGATGACAGGGTTTGAAGGTGATGACAATGACGGGATGGGAGGGAGAAGAACAGGGACATGGGCAGCAGGGGGTGCTGAATGTGACTTACCACACCTGGCTTGGTTCTGACTATCCACCACACAGTTGTAGCCTTCCTCACAGGTCTGTGGAATTGAAACGTATGACTGTTATCAACTTCAGCATCACTAAAGGAAAGCAACATCTTCATAACACAGTTATTAGCTTCAGCTTCATGAAAGGAAAGCAACACCTTCATAATATCGCTGTCGTCACTAAAACTGTCACAGCCATTATATCATCGCTTTATTCACAACCATCATGAACACAGTAGATCGTAGCCTCAACAACACGAAGCTTCTAAACAAGGCAAACAGTTAAAGCATGAACCATTACATTCTAATGCTACTTGACACGCCGTTGAAAAGATTCACCAAAGACTCATACAAAACTGAATGAATTCAAACTGAAATGTAGACCTCTGTGCATTGAACCATCAGTCCTTTCATCATACCAGATTGTCTCAAAAGATGGATGACGCCTTATCAATTTTTGATGAACCACAGCATTCTGCTTTACTAATGGACCATTCTATAGGTGAAGGTTCAAAAGATACAAACGATAAAATCGACTGCATGTGGGATTATGAACGGAAGATATGACATAAAAAACAGATTAGGTATGTCAGTCATGTGAAGTCATTCTGGGACATTGATTTATAGTGGAAATGTTCAAGATACTATTGACAAAAAATAAACATTTGACTACACTTTTGTACTTAGCATTTGTTTCATCAATCTGGACATTGTGAGTATTTAAATGAAAATAGTTATCTCATAGACATAGTACTAATCTATTGAACAAGACATGAAACTGGTATAGTGTAATACGTTTCACCCCATTGTTGTTAAGCGATAGAAGCAACACATATTCCACAATTACTGGAAGTGACAGTCATCAAGAACAGTTCTCACATCCGACACTACTGGTTGTAGGAAAAATACTGACTATCGTCTGCATGCTGCATTATATGACCAGGATTTGTATTTTGAAGAGCAAGGCTGATATTTGTGCCTTTGTCATGCTTGATCAAATCAATCTAGTTTCCATGTGTTAACAAGAGAAAACATCTGGCTTTTATGGAAACTTTCTTCCCGATCCCATGCCAATGAGGTTTGAAATTTTGGTATCTCCAAGGTAGCAATCAATGGACTGTCAAAGTCACTCTCATTTCCAGGACAGTACAGAGGTCAGCACTTGTGGACAATGCACCTGCTCTCACTTCAACCCTCTCTGTCTGCTGCTCATGTGGCTTTGTTCCGGTCAAACCTG
>CM031607.1:41628332-41650022 GCA_018398815.1 Conus ventricosus | reverse complement strand
CTCTCCTTCTCTTCTTCTTCTCTTTCCCTCTCTCCTCTCTCTCTCTCTCTCTCTCTCTCTCTCTCATGAGATAATTAATTTTTCCATACTCCAGGAATTGACCACTGCTGCTAATCATCCCAAATAACATAAAGGTACAAGTGAGGTTTGCTTCATCTTTCACACACTTTCAAATGGTGACATCAAATGTCTCTACTAATAGTTTAAGACACAATATCAAATAATCTAAATAAGTTACCCACTGTGTTAAACAGCCAATACGACTGAAGTTTACTTCAATTTTGTTGTCCAATATAGACTTAAGATACCAGCTAATAATGAGTAATAAACCCCGTGACTTCAGACTAAGGCTACTTATGGGTTCTAAAAATGAGCATGCAAACTATGTCAAGAGTTTAAAAGAAGACAATTTGCTTCCCGACCGATGATTAAGTGAATACCATGCTTTCAAAAACTATGAATTGCACTGTCGTTACAGTTTAACGTTGTTTGTGAAATGTTTTCAATTGTTGTGTTGTTGTTGTTGTTGTTGTGTTGTTGTTGTTGTTGTTGTTGTTGTTGTTGTTGTTGTTGTTTTTTGCATTCTTTATGATCAAATTGTTTATTCACACCACTTCATAATGGGCCTAATTCTTTGATTGAATGATTCTCTCTCTCTCTCTCTCTCCTCTCTCTCTCTCCCCTCTTCTCTCCTCTCTCTCCTCTCCTCTCTCCTCTCTCTCTCTCTCTCTCTCCTCTCTCTCTTTTTCTCCTCTCTCTCTGTGTGTGTGTGTGTGTGTGTGTGTGTGTGTGTGTGTGTGTGTGTGTGTGTGTGTGTGTGTGTGTTTTCCCTTGTCCGTAGAATATCCATAGCCTTCGTGAATGCCCGTTCAGGTTTTAAAAAAAAAAGTGATTGTCTTCCTCTCTTTCTCATATCAAAGTCTCTAAGAAAGATGCAGAATAGCTGTTTGTGTGTGTGTGTTCATTTGTTTCATTTCTTGTGAGGGATAAAGATGTTAAATTAGAGAATAAAATCTTTTGCCAGTGAATGGAAAAGTTGCAGGTGAAACCTTTTTTTTCTGGCTTTAAAACAGTTATAATTGAATATATACAAAAAACAAAAATCAAAGTTGAAAATAGTAATAAATGTTTGAAAATGCACGTATGTTACAAAAAATTGACGTCAGTTTGCACAGGTCAAATTATATTTGACATTTTTTAGATAATCATACACGCCCGAAAATCTCTACAAACTGGGACATAAAATGAGCGTTGCAAATGACTGGAAAAACTGTTTTCTTTATCTGAGTAAAATTTCTGACATAAAAATGAAATTATTACAGTTATGAATAATACACAGATGTCTTGGTACTAAAGTGGTGTGAAAAAAAATGGGTATATTGAGCAGTGATGTTTGTACTTTCTGTACCTCTATTAAGGACCGTAATTACACATATGTTTTGGTATTGTACAGTCATACAACGTTTTGGGGAAACGCTGGTGGATTTGATGAACGAAATATGTATGTGTGCATTTAATTTGCAGATAACTGAACCATATAGCCATAGTTGAATTTGATTTTTAAAAAATAGACATATAGATCATGTATTTTGTCTTATTATTTTAAATTTGCGAAGCACTATTCATATCAGTGTAGAACAGAAGAAAAAAAATCACTCAGACTGCAAGCATCTCTTAAAAAGCTAAAATACAGATATAAAGCTGAAGATACATTGCTCGAAATTTTTTTGTATATAGCGATTTTCTTTCCAAATTGCATCCCGATTTTCTTTCCAAATTGCATCCGCATATGCCGATGTTAGCAGGCCCAGAATGAATTATGAATGACATGACATAGTACATTATACTAGTATAAGTATAGATTATAGCACCATAGAAATATTACATTGCCTAAAAAACCCCCATGGACTTTATAAAAGGACCTAAAAAAGCAAACAAATAAGTAACATTTCATGATACACATGGCTTACACATGTGCTCCTCCTCTCTCCTCTCTCTCCTCTCCTCCTCTCTCCTCTCTCTCTCCTCCTCTCCCCTCTCTCTCCTCTCTCTCTCCCCCTCTCACTCTCTTCTCTCTCGTCCTCTCTCTCCCCTCTCTCTCTCTTTACTACTAAAGAGTGTAACCTTTTGTCTTCGAAATGTAGAATGGTATTATCGTTATGTTTGATAGTCGGTTTATTCTTTATCCACCATTTGTTTGGGATTTTTTTATCTTTTTGTTTCTTTATCTTCCATTATGTTGTACTATATGAACTTATTTGAATAAAAGAAATGCAAGTGAAACATCAAAGTGCAAATGCCGTATTCCGAGAACTGTGTTGCACAAAGGAATCAGAATTCTTTGAACATATTATCAACCATTTAAAGCTGTTTGCCCCAACTTTGGAATTATACGATTATAATTTATGCAGTTTTACGATTTGTCACAAATGTGCCACGCCCTCACCAACGTTCCTTCCCAACACCACCTGAATGCCACAGAAGTCCAATGTAACGAAGAGTTGCAAACTTCTGAGGAGACTCCACATTTCCTTTCTTCGTTAACAGCGACGATAGGGAAAGAGGGGGGGGGGGGGGAGGCGAAGGTGAAAGAGTGAGGCAGGGGGATGGTGGGGGAGGTGCTTCCATGACAGATGCTTTGAGTGCCTAAAGCATCACTATCGTTAGATTTTTTTCAATCACGCTTTTAAAGGTGGTAAAAATTGTCCTCAAGTGCTCTCTCTCTCTCTCTCTCTCTCTATCTCTCTCTCTCTCTCTCATCTCTCTCTCTCTCCTTCTCTCTCTCTCTCTCTCTCTCTCTCTCTCTCTCTCTTTCTGTACTGGTCTCTCTCACTAGTGTTCCAAAAGGGTTTGCTGCTTGTCAATGTAAATTTTTGTCTTTGCCTACAGGATGGGGTGTCTGTTCAATGATTTTATTTCTTTTTCCAGAAATGTGTTATAATTTTATTGTTGTGATAAGTTTATTGTATATATTATCTATCTTCCAATAACAATTTTTTCGTGAACTATATATGATGACCCCTCCCCCCCACCCCCACCTGTCTCTCTCTCTCTCTCTCCTCTCTCTCTCTCTGTCTCTCTCTCTCTGTCTCTCTCTCTCTCTCTCTTCCAGGCATTGATTGTGTTCTGTTCTTTTGTGTTAACCATTTCTTTTTTCTATACAGCGTTTATGTATGTTTACTTCTATTCAAGATTAGTTTTGCTGATGTTGTTATTGCATTTTTCTATATATTTCCCTTCATTGAGGGCCGGATGTAAAAAAGCCATGTTGTGCTTATTCCGCTTTTTTCCCTCATTAAAAAAGATTCGTTCGTTCGTTCGTTCGTCGTTCTCTCTCTCTCTCTCTCTCTCTCTCCTCTCTCTCCTCCTCTCCTCTCTCTCTCTCTCTCTCTCTCTCTCTTCTCCTCTCTCTCTCCTCTTCTCTCTCTCTCTCTCTCTGTTTGACTGTGTGTGCACATATGCGTGAGTACATGTGTCCGGAGCTCAGTAAATTTTTGGTTCAAAGAATTCCATAAGTTGTTTAAGCACAATGGTGGAAGGTGTTTCAGTCTGGACAGTCTGACACTCATACTGATTTAGATAACAATAAACAGAGAGTGCTTAACCCATTTTCAATCGTGACAAATTTAAGATAACAATTCATACTTATTTTCAAAACATGGATTGCAAGGGAGTGTTACGTGTTGGAGTATGTTGGATGATAACGGGTTTTTTAAGTGATGAAACTTTACCATGACATCTAGGAATGAAAAACAAATCTTGAATACCTGGATGTATTCATGCCCTAAAAGGCTATGCTAGAAAAAGAAATATCACAATGGAAAATAATTTGAAGACAGTAAAGCATCACAACCTACTACAAGCATAAGCAAGGATCACAATTTTATGACAGACTGCTCTTGGATAGAATTGAAATAGTTAACATTATGTCTTCTCTTAAGTGGGAAAACAAATTAAACACCCCAGTTGACTGGGACTGTACTCTTAAAGAATATAAGAAAAATAAAGGGATAAAACTCAAACTCTTTCAACAGAAAATATGCAATAATATTTAGTTTTGAACGTCAGCATGAAGAGAACGAGTTCGATCGAAGAAAATCAAATGTGTTTAATGCATGCTTGTTATCTAAAGCTAGGATTATTCATATTCAAATTGAATTTGGTGGGGATTGTCGTGAGCTGACAGTTATATATATGCTGTCTGTAGAGAAATATATTGCAATTATGCTGCAACGACATAATTTTCAAGAAAACAGAACCTTAATTTTAAGGGAAAAAAGATTTATCTCGGAAAATAAAGATTGATTGATGGTATGATATAAACAATACCTGCACGGAAATGTAAACGATACCTGCATGGAAAACTGGAAAATGGTGGCAAACATTGTAACTTCTCTTCTTTTAAAATAATAATTTCTACCTGAAAGATTTATTTCACCTGTTAAAAAGAGGTTGCGTAAAATTAGTCTTTGATCTTAATGCAGATAAATAATTGTGTTTTGGGAAAAAGCTATACACTTTTCCCTGACCAGTGCGGTACAGTCTAGACATAAGACTGTCTTTAGCTGCAAAACCTTCGAAGATCTACAGAAAAAAGTACATTGCTTAATTCCAAGTAGGCAAAAGGAAAGGAGAAAGGACATGTCCAGCATCTTATGAGAAGGACGAAATATTATCACTGGCTAAATATGTATTTAAAGCAGGAATGATACACAGAAAAAAATGGTTCAATACACGATAGTTGGATTAATTCTTGCGCTATTGTTAAGGGCTTATTAGTACTTTTATCGTTAACAAATAACCCAAATATTGCTTATGAACTTATTGATGATGTCTGGTTGACAGATAATTAAAAAAGAAAGTTGAGCGATTTTGTGGTGTGTATTTCGAATATTGTGCTTTTGTGGCCATGAAGTACTGTATATATGTCTCTGCAACCATCCAGTCTTGACCTCGCTCCCCACCCCCACCCCGAAGAAACAGGCTGTGTTGCTAAGGACATTACAATATCAAAGTCACTCCTCTCTCTTTGTGAGATGTACGTACAATGGCTTAGTGCTGCCCCCTCTCCTCTTCCCAACCTTCCATTTTCCGTTGAAGAACAGGGATTTGTCTCTCTGTGCAATGACTTTGTTGCAGCGACGAACATCAGTCGTAAGCACACAAGAACGCTGTCCAGTCGGATATCCGTTGCTGACCAGGACTGACGCTGGACATTATTGTCGTCCGCCCATGTAAATTGGAACTGCGTCGATGGATTCTACTGCGTCGGGGCTCCATACATGTCTATGTTTCATTCCACCAGGTGCTGCCCTGCGTTTTCCAGGTAGATGTGTTTGCAGATTCTAAGTCGAAAGAGAAACCAGTGATACTGTTCTGGACGTAGGAAAGCTAATGTACTCTGAACACTTGATACCCATGACGTCATACAGCCTGATAAGATATCCTGGTGTGGGGTGAGTGGTCTATGGTAACACACAGGAAAGGAAGCATTGAGGACGCGCCTAGGTCTGGTGGTAGATAGGGTGCAGAGTTAAGCAAGATGTGTGGTTTTTTGGGATCGTGGTTAGACGTAGATTACCAACAACATCGTGTGCCCATGGCTGGTACAGTGTCGCTGGAACCACATTCAGAGGTACTCTTGTGTTTCAAGTAGGTGTGGGACTGGATCCCTATCTGTCTATATGTCCATCTCTAACATTTATCTACACACACACACACACACACACACACACACACACACACACACACACACACATACGGGCGTGCGCACGCGCACTCGCACACACAGGTACATCACACACACACACACACACACACACACACACACACACACACACACACACACTATATATATATATATATATATATATATAAATATTATAATATAATATATATATAATATATATATATATATATATATATATATATATATATATATATATCTGAACAATTAAGTAGTGGGGAAAACAAGTGCAGGCTAACGATTCTTCCATCACTATAGAAAATGACTTGGCAAAGATTTGAACTTTAAAAAAGGAAGGGGTTGAAAAATGAAGAAAATGGGAACAAACAATTAAGAAACTATTTTATAAATATAAAAGCTCTTCACTAGCTGCATGAGGAACCATTGTAATCCCTCTTGAAGGCAAATCTGTCTATATTGCCTGCTCCTAGTTCTTTCGTCCGCTGGATCGGACTCATCAGGGAACACGGCTGTTTGTGTCTGCGCCTCTTGGCGTCAATAGAGATACACCACAGTCGATAATTCTGTGGTGTTCTCACCACCAAGGTTCAAAAAAGAATCCAACAGCACCACCAATGTACGCAGATAAATAGATAGGGATAGATAGATACTCAGATAAATACAAAAATAGATAGATAGATATAGATATAGATTGATACATACACAGTCACACACACACACACACACACACACACAACACACACACACACACACACACACACACACACACACACACACACACCATGATGAGTGTACTCGGCATAGAGCGTGCGCAAGCCTCAGCAGTGAAGAGAATAATCATCCAAGAACTCTAGACTCCTCAACCCTAGTGCTACAGTATGCGAGTGTGTGTGTGTGTGTGTGTGTGTGTGTGTGTGTTTTGTGTGTGGGGTGTGTGGGTGTGTGTGTGTGTGTACCTCCCAAATTTCACCAGCTACAGAGAAGGAAGGGTCCTGTCCAAACGTAAAGCGACCTCGGTGGCCTGGATCGGATGCGCTGACGAGTGCCGAAGTGACACTGACTGCGGTCTACGAACGGTCTCAAGTGTTGTCCGCGAAGTGGCTTTTGCAGAAGTAATACTTGTACCAGACCCGACCCCTGCTCCTTGACAGTGAGTCAGGCACCCCCTGCTGTTTTTGATGACTGAGGGTGGGGCCTAGGCGATCATCCGGAGAAGTCGGTTGTCCCACGAATGCTTAACAACCCCCCAGTCCTTCCTTCCTCTCTCCCTCTCTCCTCTCTCTCTCTCTCTCTCTCTCTCCCCTCTCTCTCTCTCTCTCTCTCACTCTCATCTTTTCTCTCTCCTCTCTCTCTCTCTCTCTCTCTCTCTCTCTTCTTCTTTTCCTCTCTGTTGGTCCTCAGTGCGCGTGTCAATGTATGTGCATTTACATTTATCTTTACGTGAAATGTATGTTTTCTTAAAATGATGTAAACGAGAACAAGACGAGAAAGAACGAATACTTTAAACGAGAGAGAGAGAGAGAGACAGACAGACAGACAGACAAAAGAGGAGAGACAGAGAGAGAAAGAAAGCGAGGAAGAGTGTGTGCACAAATGTGTGCTTGTATGCGTGTGTTTGATCGCATGCCTGTGGAAATGTGTGAGTGCGTGCATGTGTGCACGCATATGTATGTGTGTGTGTGTGTGTGGTGTGTGTGTGTGTGGTGTGTGTGTTGTGTGTGTGGTGTGTGTGTGTGTGTGTGTGTGTGTGTGTTTTGCCCGATTGTTCGTTGATTCTGATCATTATCTATTGAAGTTTGGGAAAAGGTACACAAAAGGCGTCTTACAAGAGTGTCTAGCTACTGTAGAACCCAAAGAAAAGCAGGCAGGTTGAGTCAAAGAGAGGGTGAAGTCAGAACAGCACTGGCCTCTGCCTTGTTCAGGACATAAGTTTCGTGCATGACAGGACTCGGCATGGGCAACAACACAGCACCTTCACTGGAGTGTTCGCCTGGGTGTGAGATTAACAGATTGCTCAAATTATTCTTGGGTAGTATGTTTTGGATATGGATGACTGTATGGGTGAATTATTCTTGTTCTTGGGGATAGTATGTTTTTGATACGGATGACTGTATATGTGAATTATTATTGTTCTTGGATAATAATGTTTTTGATACGGATGCCTGTATGGGTGAATTATTATTGTTTTTGGGGATAGTAATTTTTCATGTAAAATGGCTGTATACGTGAATTATCACCCTTAGTTTAAAAAGTAAGCATGTTAAATCCATGGCTAATTTAGCTGAACTTTTCACTGGCTGCAAAACTGCACGTTTGAGATCAACAGCTTCTACAGTGGCGGAATATAGTTGACTCTATACTAAAGACGTCAATGTGTAGTAAGCCTGAATATTTCTTGATGTTAGAAAGTACGTTCAGATCACCACCACCACCACCACCACCACAACCACCCCCACACACACACACACTCACGCACGCACGCACACACACACACACACACACACACACACACACACACACACACACACACACACACACACATACACACACACACACACACACACACACACACACACACCACACACACACACACACACACACACACAAAGAGTGGCCTGCCCCTGGATTACTAAAGCAGCAGGATCTAACAGCTCTACCATTTATTATAGTTTTTACTGGTCGTAAGATTTTTATACGGCGTTTGAATATGAGTGTATTCTCCCGAGTGTTTTGGTGATCTGCAATAAGTTGGTTTGTGGTGTGATCACAGTTGGAATGTGCGTCCAGTCTACCTTTTTTGAGTCGTGCAGTGTTGGCAGTTTTGGCTACTGAACCGGCGACCATTTGGAGCGGCACACTTCAACTGGAATATTCACAATTGATCTGATCACTGCCGTAAGCCTTTACTGCTTACAGGTCATCAATTCGTATTCTTCAATTCTTTTATTTGATTTTCATTTTTTTTAAGTGGATTAGAGTGGTATTTCTTTTTCAATTTTTATTTTTTCTATTGTTTTGGGTTTTGCTAGTTCTAATCGGGAACTCAGCAATGACGTAATATGATGTCGTAACTTATGTACACGGAGAGTGTCGTCATCTTGTTTTGACATCATTTTGATCATGGAATTTCAAACTGGAAAGAACAATCCATACCTCTGGTAACAACTCCCTTAAAGCAAGTTCAACTTAATTATCTTAAATCATCTTTCGTACCAAATTTGTTGAACAAAGAAGATCATAATGTTATTATTAAAGTTTCAGGTGACGGCTCTTTGCTCCTGCGACATCTATATCCTCATTACCACAAAAAGGCAATAAGTCCGTGATTGGTGAAGTTGTGTCTGTCAAAAAGTTAAAGGATGATAGTTTTTATATTCAGTGCAGAAATGAGAGACAAAGTAAGAAGCTGATGCAGACACAAGCATTGCTGGTATAGCTGTTGACACTACTAAGCCCCAAGTAAAAACAGTTGGTATTGTTTTCAAGGACCTGGATGAGAGTTTTCTGTCTTCTGTTCCAAGTATTGTGAGCGGGGTCCGAAAATCGGTTCTTAAAAACGGGAAAAAAGTGACAATAATTACTTTCAAACTTCAAGCACTTCCAGAAAAACTTAGTATTGACAATGTTGTGTTGAAGATACACCCATATTGTGCGCCAATAAAAAGGTGTACGTGTTGTCAGCGTCTGCATCACACCAAGAAACACTGTTTAAGTAAAGTACAGATATGTAGCAGATGTGGTCAGTCATCACACCCCCGAGAGAACTGTACCTTGGACAGATTCTGTGTTAACGCAAAGGTGACCACTCATCAGCTTTCATGGATGTCCTGCTAAAACAATGGCCAAAGAAGTTAATGTTTTGAAATCAAAGAACTATATTTCGTTTCAAGAGGCTATTCGTCAAGCAAAGCTGAAGCTGAAACAGAAAGAGTCAGTTAATCAAAATCGTATGCGGACGTTGTAAGGAATGCTTGTAATATTGATTGCAAATCTACACAAACTGCTGTAAAGTTCTTTTCCGTTTCAACTCAAACTGAAGGCTATTATGAAAATTCCATATCACTGTCCCCTGAAGACCATCAGCTGATCAACATAGCGACCAGCAGTCATCTCCCTCTATGAAGTCATCAGTTGGTCAACATTCCGACCAGCAGTCAATTTCCCCTCTAAGAAGTCATCCGCTGGTCATCAAGGCGACCAGCAGTCATCTCCCTCCAAGAAATCATCCGCTGGTCATCAAGGCGACCAGCATCATCTCCCTCCAAAAAATCATCTGCTGGTCACATGGCGACCAGCACTCATCTCCCTCCAAGAAGTCATCTGCTGGTCAACATGACGACCAGCACTCATCTCCCTCCAAGAAATCATCCGCTGGTCAACATGGCGACAAGCATTCATCTCCCTTCAAGAAGTCATCCGCTGGTCAACATGGCGACCAGCACTCATCTCCCTTCAAAAAGTCATCCGCTGGTCAACATGGCGACCAGCACTCATCTCCCTTCAAGAAGGCATCCGCTGGTCAACATGGCGACCAGCACTCATCTCCCTTCAAGAAGGCATCCGCTGGTCAACATGGCGACAAGCACTCATCTCCCTTCAAGAAGGCATCCGCTGGTCAACAGGGCGACCACACTCATCTCCCTTCAAGAAGGCATCCGCGGTCAACATGGCGACAGCAGTCATCTTCCTGGCAGAAGGCTAGTCAACAAAATGTCCAGCAATCATCTTCTCTGCTGACGCCTACGGATGGTTAAACAGCGCAACCATCTGCCATTTTCCGCTCGGCGTCTTTTTTTGTTCAGCATCGGGCCCCATCATCATATTGTGTGAAGCCGTTTTCAGTAGGAGGTCATTGGGATAGCCTGTCATCCCCAAATCTACATACAAGAGTTCAAGATAGTCAGTTACCTATCCATGATCAGCCCCATGGAAAAAAAATCTCCAAAGCATCACCCCCACCCCAACCTCCACCCCACCCCCGCCCCCCAGTTCTCTGGGTAACGTCTGCTTTTAGCAGTTTTGATCTGGTTATTGTACTGCGTCCCCTATATGATACTTACCACCATTAAATTAAGTTAACATATGACCAGGAAGAAAAAGAACAACACATGTGATAATTTGTCGGTTCTACAATGGAACGCACGTTCCTTGTCAACTAATATTGATAATTTGTGTATGCATCTTTCTCGTAAATTTCATCATGTACTTCTCCTTCAGTCCCTAAATGTCACTCAACAGAAGTTACCAAAGTTACAAGGTTATTACTATCCCCCGGTTTATCATATATGCAAAGAATCTGATAAAGTGAGTACAGCTATCTATGTACAATGTGGTTTAGATTACACATACGTTAGTCCTCTTTCTTTTACAAAAGATACGGTTAATGTGTCGCATCCTTTATAAAACTGAAAGTTTCAGACAATCAAATTTACATTTTGCATCAGTTTATTACCCTAAGGGCCTGATGGGCAAAATACTAAATTGGTTACGTTCTCTAAACTGTTCTAAAGAAAAGTGGATCATTGGTGGCGATTTCAATTCTCATGCTCCTTTCTGGATACAGGTTGTCAATAGTTTCTCACCCTGATTTTCTGGAAACTGTTGTGGATTCTCTTTAGTTTTGCTTAACGACGGGAGAACTACGCGCATCCCAGACATATCTCATCATAGAGCATCGGCGCTTGATCTTACCTTTGTTTCACCTGCTTTAGCATTAACAGCAAAATGGGATACAGCCAATGACCCACTAGGTAGTGACCATGTGCCAATACTTTTATCTTTAAAGAATCCGTTGGATCTGAAGTTAGTGGTGTAGATGTTATACCCAAATTTAAATTACATAAAGGCAGATTGGGAACTTTTCAAAATTAACCTCACTGAGAAGACTGAGAGTGAAGTTATTTGTGAGGATGTTAACATCTTTTTTGATAACTTTCAGAAAGCAGTTCTTGAGGCTGCTGCTTTAGCTATTCCAAAAAAAGGACCAAAAAGGTGTGAAACATTCTCAGGGAATGTCTGTGGAATCAGGCTTGCGAGGAGGCTGTTAAAGCAAAAACATTAGCTTATCTTAATTGGCTAAAAGTTAAAAAGTTCCTGTGCAAGAGATAAAAGATGCAGCTCATAAAGAAATGTGCAGTACAAAAATAAAAGCAAACAGAGTTACAGCGCAAGCAAAAAGACAATACTGGTCACAGTTCTGTCTAAATGAAGTATCTGACTGTAAAGACTTGAAAAAGGTGTGGGATAAGGTGAAAGAAATGAATCGGGGATTAAACTCCAAGATTACCCAATCAAACAACAAGTAAAGAATTTCTATCTCCCAAAGAAAAGGCTGAGGAATTTGCATCTATGTACGTTAAAACATGTTGTATGGAATGTTTGCCTAATGAGCAAAAGTCGTTTAGATTGAAAGAAAAAAATACTGATAATATAGAGATCCTGTACCAAACAACAACAGTACTATAAATGTATCAAAATCTTTACAGGAAGTCAGGAATGCTGTCCGTCTGTTGGGTAAATAAAAAGGTTTCGGTTGGTTTGGATGGGATTTCTTACACGATGTTAAACCATTTACCAGAGAACTGGATAGTCATTTTACATAAAAATTTTTTAACAATGTTGGGAATGTGGACAAATTCCCGATATATGGAAGACGTCTATTGTGACTCCTATTCTAAAGCAGGGCAAGCCTCGGTCTGAGACGTCTAGCTATAGACCCATTTCAGTCACGTCTCATACTGGAAAAGTCATGGAAAAAATAATAAATTTCAGAATGGCCTATTACTGTGATAAAAATGATGTATTTTCTTCACATCAATCTGGATTTAGAAAAGGACGAAGTACAATTGATCACCTGACACGACTAACTACTCAAATTAAGAAACAGTTTGCTAAACGTAAAAGTGTCCTTGCTTCCTTCTTTGATCTTACTAAAGCTTACGATAGAGTGTGGCACAGCCGATTATTATATAAATTAAAACAAATTGGTCTTTCTGGTCACGTCTACAATTATGTGAAATCATTTTTAAGTGGAGACACAATAATGACCAAAGTTGGTGTGACTTTATCATCCTCAAGATCTATAAATATGGGAATTCCACAAGGTTCTATAATCTCCCCATTGTTATTCAATGTAATGCTATATGACTTATATACATGTTTTTCATCATATACCAAGGTAGCTCAATATGCTGATGACATTGCAATATGGATTAAATGTATCTTTAAAGAAAAGAACAAATTTACGTCACATAAATTATATTCAGAAGCTCTTTCAGCACGAGCTGGATAAATTAAATAGTTATATGCATTTGAATGGCTTTCAATTCTCTGTTGAAAAGACACATTTGATTCTCTTTAACAATGGATATAACCCAAGTAACCTGCCTATATTCTTTCTGGGGGGACGGGAAATTTTTTATAAACTAGAGGTAAAATTTTTAGGTGTCCTACTTACACCAAAACTAAACTGGAAAAAACATATTGACTCAATTGTTACTAAAGCAGTTAAAAGTTTGAATTTTCTAAAAATTGTCAGTCATTCTCCATGGGACAGGATCCTAAAGTTTGTTGCATTTAGCAACCAGTCTTGTACGATCAAGATTGACTTACGGACAGGAAGTATTCTTTTCTGCTTCGCGATCGCATTTAAAGAAACTTCAAAGAATTGACAGTAAAGCTGTAAGTTGGCCCTGGGTGTACCTGTGCACACTAAGTCCTCTGAAGCTTATAAGATAGCAGGCTTTTTGCCACTTGATGAAGAAAGGAAAATAAGTTCTGTAAAATATGTAGTGAGACGGATTGCGGTGGACGACCTTGAAGAGTTAAATACACGATCCGACATTGATTTTTTCGAAAAATGCACAGAAAAATTCAAAATTAAGAGACGCTTCGTTTCATATGTTTCAGACTGTTTTTAATTCATCAAAGATTGACCCATACGAGGTAGCGCCTCGCGTACTGGTTCCGCCGGTACCCCCCCTTGGGAACTAACGGAAGTAACAGTTAACATTTTTTCTTCTGATCTAAATAAAGCGATTTCGCCGCATGTGTTAGCAGCATCTGTCAAAATTGACATGGAAGAAAAGTTTACTAACTATTTGAAAGTAAACACTGACGGCTCAGTTCTTGATGAGGAAGTGCGGGATCTGGCTTTGTAATTTCCAGATTTCAAAGCTGAAAAATCATATTATTTAGGTAAGGGTCATTCCATAATTTACAGCTGAACTAGTTGCTGTCCTGATGGCATTAAATTATTTAATTTCCTTGCCAGTCTCAATATTTAATATCCTGTTTTGTGTTGATTCACAGTCAGTATTAAAAAGTTTGTATTGTTTTGAAAATACACAAAGAGAGGAATTATTATTTGAGATTAAGTAACATGTTGCACTGTCTTTACATGAATGGTACTAAAAGTTGTATTTTCTTGGGTTCCATCGCACACCTCCTTCGTTTTAATGATCAAGCAGATAGAGCAGCAAAAAGGGGAGCAAAGAAATATATTTGGTAGTATTAAGGTTGATTGTCCTTTATCATACAAGAAATTAGTCATATAATCGAGGGGATTTCTGGAGTCGTACAGTTCCTCATCAAAACCTCGTCAGCAAACTCTGTCAAACTTTGTGTCGATTAGCCGACCGGTTTCTAGCCTGACTTTTAGATTTTTATGAATTCCCTACGAACCAAGTATTGCCAGACTGTTAAGTGCGTATGTCGTGGGGGTCTTTCAGTTCAACATGTGATTTTTGATTGTGAACTAACGAAACCCTTTTTGAATGGGGTTATACCAAGTGCTGACACTGGGCATGTTTAATGTGTTTTGACTTTTTAGATTCGTTGCCAGTTGTTTCTCTTGTTAAATTAACGAGTAACCTTTTGGGAAGTCCATTAAGGAACATTTTATAATCATAATCGTAAGTAGATTATTTTAGTTATTTTTATCTAATTTTTCATAGTTACTGTCCTACAATTCATCTATCTTTATTTTGTTCCATGTAACCACATCGTCCTCTTTTCTTTTATGATAATAGTCTAAAATTGTAAACAATATGTTATTTAGACGTCTGCAATCACCTATATGTGTGACGAGACGTAAAACAGAATTCCTTCCTACACACACACACACACACACACACACACACACACACACACACACACATACTCACACACACACACACACACACACACACACACAGACACATACTCACACACACACACACACACACACACACACACACACACACACACACACACACACATTCACACGCGCACATACACACACACACACACACACACACACACACACACACACACACACAACACACACACACACACACACAAACCGAACAACGAAATGCATCCATCTGTAAAACTGACCGATTTTGATGTAGGAACTTCTTCATGTTTGGACGCCAACTTAACCCACGGCAAATCGTAAAGAAATCCTTTCCAAATGCACATGTTGGTCTTGTGTCCCTTGTGGAAGATGTTGGAAAATCGTTCCCAGTTTCTTCGTGTAGAGGATGATACTTTGTATGACTTAAAGGTTTCTCTGATTTCTTTCCTGTTAGTTTCCTGTCGTCGTTTCATGTCATCTTTTTTTTTAATATATATTCTGCGATGACTATGACAATGGCTGCACTGATAAATCAGTGCCTCAAGTGAAACACAGAGTAAGACACAAAGTCTATAGACATAATCCATGTTATAATGACATTTAATAAAGAAAAGTCAAATCAAATCATCATGAACAGAAAAGAAAATACATAAAGCTGCGCTTGGTCCTTCAACAAAAAATCTGTTCTGATTACAAAACAGATTGCGACAAATTGTCGGCATCCATCCGTTTCTGGGAGACGACGGCGTAGCATCCGTAGGTTTGGTTTACCTGCACTTTCACGTTTGGCTGTATAGTCCGACTCGTGAGTGGCAATCTCTGCTGCATTTGCTGCACTTGAACGATGATGTCTGCTGCGGCTGTCGTTGTCTTTCCTTTCTTTCCAAAGTGGAACGACTTCTGTTCCAATGTCCGTCAACACCCCTTGGCATATAGAGAGAGGTATCCTTTATAAACTGGCAGGCAGATAACAATTAAGCTTTGTGATGTCAATGTCACAATGGGCTGTATTCATGATGGCAGCAAAAAGTCGTGATATAGGTGACGTGATTATCTTACAGACGACAGAGATGCTATGCAGATGTTGCTTGATGATGATGATGATGATGATGATGATGATGATGATGATGATGATCATGATGATGATGTTTTTGACGACGACGATGATGATGACGCTAATTGCGCATGTCTTAATTTCACAGACGTGTGACAAAGGTTACAAATGTGTGCTGGACCCGGAACAAAGCCATATGTGGTAAGTCTCATTCAGTACACACACACACACACACACACACACACACACACACACACACACACACACACACACACCACACACACACCACACACACACACACACACACACACACACACACACACACACGCACGCACACACACACACACCACACACACACACACACACACACACACCACACACACACACACGCACGCACACACACACACACACACACACAACACACACACACACACACACACACACACACACACACACACACACACACACACACACTCCTCCATCCCACGTCCCTTTCCATTACCTTCCTTTCACGACCCTGTACATTGTCCATCCTGTCATTGTCATCAACATTACTCCAAAGTGATTTTGTATTTTCCAAACTGAGCAGAAGCACTTTTATGTCTGGAAAGATCTAGTAACTCGACACCAATTTCTTTAAAACAGATTTCCTGATTTTTTTAAAGAATCAATTTTTACGTCGTTTTGTTAGCATTATGCAAATTGCCAAAGGCCAGTTTTGAGAAACTGGGGAAACAGCAGTGTGGTTTTAATAAACGTCTGTGTGTTTTGATTTACTTAATGTTATGTGACAACAAGACAACTTTTTTTCAGGACGTGCAAGCCTTTCTTTGATGAGAAAATACATTTGAAAATTGAAACAAGAAAAATAGCATATTCGAAAAATATTAACTCGTAATAACACCACCACAAGTTTCATTTTTTCAAAATAATCAAGAAGTCTTCTTTTTCATCATATCACTTACATTTTAAAACATGGCACATCTTAAAAATTATATTTTAGGTATCTGGCAAGGCACTTCATTCATTCGTGCTCGTTGATTAGTTAAACTGCTCAACCCATGGCACAAGTCAGTTTCTGGATATGGGGATCAATTAATTATATTTTGAATACACCGAAGCCCCAAATGCTTCCCTTACCACCACCACGTTTCCTTACTCCAGTCTGTCTGTGGCTCTGTTGGAATACACAGTCATTGGTTGTACAGGTCTCTATCTTTGGATAAAATGCATGTCCCCAAGGTCAGGAGACTGTGACTTGTCCGACATTAAACGATATGTTGTCCTACCAGGATTTTGTCTTGTGCCATCATGGCTACTCCTTACAGTTCCTCATTGTACAAGACATTCTGCCATTATCATGATGACCCCATGTTTGTGCTGTAGACTACTGTGCTGATAGTCGTCTTTTCCAAAGCGCAGATTGATTTGTTGGGTAGACACAGTCCTTTGTTTTCTGTTCCTGTGTGAGACACAGAGAAGCCATTTCAGGTTTAACGATAACATGCGTGAAATTTCTGAAAATCCATGGTCACTTATCAGCTTTCCCATCCACACAGTCATGGGACATTGCCCAACATGCTGTGTTATCAGCTTTCCCATCCACACAGTCATGGGGACATTGCCCAACATGCTGAGTTTATCAGCTTTCCCATCCACACAGTCATGTGGATATATTGCCCAACATGCTGAGTTTATCAGCTTTCCCATCCACACAGTCATGCGGATATTGCCCAACATGCTGAGTTTATCAGCTTTCCCATCCATACAGTTTTTGTTTTTGGTGTGTGTGTGTGTGTGTGTGATGAGAGAGAGAGAGAGAGAGAGAGAGAGAGAGAGAGAGAGAGAGAAGAGAGAGAGCCTCTGTCATGCTTGATCCAATGACTATGAAGTTTTCACCAGAAATGCACAGCAAAGAAATTGAGGAGGGCATGGTACATGGGTGTGTAACTGCATGTAAAACTTTGTGTGTGTTTCTGTGCTTGTGTGTGCGCATATGTGTTCGTATGCGTCTCTTCCTATTTTAATCTGAATTTGACAAAATGCATAATGTTTTGTGACTTGAGTTTTGAAAAGGAAGCACGCACACACACAACACACACACACACACACACACACACACACACACACACACACACACACACACACACACACTCACACACACACACACACCACACACACACACCACACACACACACACACACACACACACATTTTCACCCAGTGCACTGGATATCCAGTGAATATAAATATGATTTTTTATACCTAATATTTTTCTAAGAAACGTTTGGAATATTAAAGTGTTTATGTAATTGATGTCTCCTAATAGAGCGATAACTTGCTATAGATCTACTAGATACTTAACTATAAATCTAAATACGACTTGTGCTTCAATCAATCTGTGATACAGAAAGTGCGGGAATGACTTCTTCGGTTTAATGCCGAAGAAATCATTCCTTTTTATCCTACGATGTGATTTTTGCAAAAATCATATGCAAAATATATACACAGTCCCACGTTATTTCATCCCCTGGCCCTCTTTAGCACACAATATCTTCTTTTCATCAAAGTAAAGCAAATACCTTGTTTTTGTAGCCGTAGCAAAGCAGTGCTTTCATACGACGAATCGTCTTTTCAACTAATTAGCAAAGTCACGTGACTAAGAAGAACACCAGTTTCTACTCTTACATGATACAACCTTATCTTTTTCGTATTTCAAAGTCTACACAAGCATCTAAGAAATAACATCCAAGTTATCAATATTTGATGTTGATCCACAGTGGACTTCAGTGAACTGATGTCTGATGGAACACGTCAGCTTGGTCCATGTCCACTGGAATTCTGCATGCACCACATCGATCATTGTTTGAGCCGACTAATTAGGTACACTGACATAAGGAGCTACTGAAGCAGCATCACAAACAATGTATCTTACCAGCAGGGTGCCTCCGCTGTTTCCTGGTCTGACACGCAGGACGACAAATCAGCTTTCCTTGGTCCTTTCGCCACGAACCATGTTGCCACCGTCGGTCATTTTGAAACACATTGCGATGGATCAGAGCTAGATTTCTTTTCGAAAGTAGATCTGAGGAAGGCTTGAAACAGCGAACAAAGTTGAATTCAACGATTCAAGCTAAGAGCTGGGCAACCTTTCAATCTGACGGGCCCAAAATGTGTTAAAAGCTGCAGAACGTCTGAGAATATATTTTTATTATGAAAAACAACAGAATTTTGGTTTTCAGTTGATCCGTTAGTTTTCCTTTTTACACCACCACTGTAAGCGAAACTAAAGAGTGGAGTGCCATCTGTGATGTCAGCTAGTTTGTGTTGTCAGATGTTTAACCGACGCATTCCTCGTTAGATTTCCAAAACTGAAACACGTGCGTGATGGTCCGCCATTGCTGAATCCGTACTTCTGGTACGTTGATTAACAAGCAGGTTTGAACTGTTTACAGATTTGAAACTTATGGGAAAATTTTTAGAATGGAAAGATTTATATTTAGCTTTTTAATTCTCAGGTAGCTTTTACAAGTTCTCGTGCGCCGCAAATCAGCTCGATGATTGTCACAGTTGCTAGGCCGGACGTCCTACAACCGTTACCCCCTCTTAACTATTTACCCTGGACAAAAGACATAAAACAAAATATTCACCCCCAATCACTTTATTTACACACACATCACTCAAAACAAGGGGAAGGCCAACAATAACAAGAAATGAAAAGCCTTGTCAGCACCACAGCCAAAGGAAACATCCAACAGCCATTGCGATTGACTCCCCTTCACACAGTGCACCAAAGGTGCGACTACCCCGATACCCTTAGGTATGGCTTCCCTGCCACTAATGGAAACACTCAGATCTGACGTCGCATCAGGGGGAGGGGGAGGGGGGGGGGGGCAAGGCCAGCCACTGAGTGCAAGGGTTAAGGACCTGAGTGTTGACACAACAGTGGATGACACTGCAACACCAGGGCAGTGCCACCACCTGTGCAAAAATGGGCTCTAGGGACCAGGCCCAGATCCCTTTGAGTGAGTTCGAATCCCTCAACTACTGGCACTCAGGTGGATGACTTATATAGTGGAGGGATTTAAGAATGGGGAAAAACGACAGAGACGACTGATGGACACTGATGATCCTTTCCTCCTATATTCTCCTCTAACTGACTAGACTGACTATATGTCACCTCACTCACACCAAATTTACCCTCAGCCAGATATCTCACAATTACATCAACACGGTGACATCATTAACATACACCAATAGAACCAAATTTGCAAAAAGAGGCGTGTATTAACAAAAACAACTTCTTTTCTTACAATGCGGCTGACCATTGGCGACAACGAAGTTGAAGACGCCGACGAAGATGAAGATGACAACAAAGATGAAAACGACGACAAAGATGGAAACGACGACAAAGATGAAGACGACGAGGAAGATGAGGACAATGACAAAGATGAAGATGACGACAAAGATGAAGATGATGCCAAAGGTGAAGACTACGAGGAAGATGAGGACAACGACAAAGATGAAGATGACGACAAAGATGAAGATGACGCCAAAGATGAAGACGACGAGGAAGATGAGGACAACGACAAAGATTAAGATGATGACAAAGATGAAGGGACGCCAAAGATGAAGACGACGAGGAAGATGAGGACAACGACAAAGATGAAGATGACGACAAAGATGATGGTGACGCCAAAGATGAAGACGACGACGAAGATGAGGATGACGATGAAGATGAGGACAGCGACAAAGATGAAGGTGACGCCAAAGATGGAGACGACGAAAAAGATGAGGACAACGATGAAGGCAAGGATGATGACGAAATTACTGGTAGTGCTACCCCCTGCCCATCACTGGTCCACTATCAACCCCTGAAGGGCATCACGCAGGGTACCACACCTATGCCAATACTTGACACTGAATGCATCAAGACTCAGCTCGTCGATCTCTCCTCCTCACATCTCAAACACAGGCACCAGGGTGGTTGGCTGGTGCTCCTCGCTGCCCCACCCTGGTACAAACGAAGCTGTTGAACACCCGATACCTCATAAACCAATACCTTACAAACTTCATAAGGGTAAAACACTATTTAAAATATACATATCCCCACTTGAAACTTCCCAAATTAATCTCCGTCTTCTTAGTGCATCCAGCTTTGTGCACTGTATACATCACACTTCATCTAAGTGGTGCCCCATGTTCACAGCTAACTGCCAAACTAGTTAACATTCCCCTGATCCAAATGTCCGGCATTACTAGCCAAGATGTCCAACCGTGCCCCTCCACTGGTAGTTGAATAATACTCTCTGCTGTACCATAGCCATTCCAACTTCGCCAAATCTCCCATCTCCTCAATATCTCAGATAACTTCCCACCATGGTATCAACAAACACATTTGATGATATCATAATCATCCATCCCACCACCATCAAACAACACCATCTCCAATCCCATCATGCTTTACCTCATTAGTCTAATCCGCTACAGGATAGTCTTTAGTATAATCATCAAGGCTTAGCAACACAGTATTTCCCATTGTTTTTATCAAATCATACACATCACATCCATAGCTACCTAATTTGTTACTGGACGCTGGCAAGATTTTGGTTTACAACCCTCTAAGGAAAACTCCCAGTTTGTATATAAGTCTCCCCTTTTGTACATACACTTCCCCTGGCACAGATAATTAATACACATCAACTCAAAGCACACATAAAAAAGATACGGTAAAACTCAGTCTCTATTTCACATTGGCTTCCCCCCACACAACACACACACAAACAACAGCACCCCAGAGTAAAAATTTTCGGG
>CM031607.1:41624729-41627332 GCA_018398815.1 Conus ventricosus | reverse complement strand
GATCCTAAGACTCTAAATGGACATAAGGGATTACATAATGAACAGCCTATACAGACTATGGACAGTGGCAGCTGGTAGGGATAAAATTTATACTGAAAGTTGCCTCGGCATCTCTACCACATTGGTAAGGAGACCTCATACAAAATTATAGATTGGATTCATGTTGGCTGTAGCTGCATGGTGCTGTGGTTTCTGAGTGCACCATCCGGTTCAATACTGCACGCCGTCTGGCCCAACACCGCCGACTTCAGCACTCCTGGGTCCTGCCTTAGTCGCCTCTTACGACATGCATGGCAGGACAGTGGGTCTATTCTACCAAGCATCGTAGCATCAGACTAGCATCCCATTTACACCGCAAGCTGCACCTGAAACCATCCCCAAGGTGCACATGTGGGCAGGCAGAACAAACCACAAAACACATTCTACAGGACTGTGGGGACCTGCAGTGTCTGAGGGATAGGACATGGCCGCAGCGGTGCCCATCAACGACAAGCTGTACGGGTCTGTGGAGGCCCTGCAGCGTACCACCAGATTCAGTACAGAATCCTGTCTACAGGTGTGATGGGCGACCGAGAAGAAGAAGAAGAGATTGGATTTGTTGATGCCTTTGGCTCTTAGGTGGTAGTGTTCCCAGAATCCAGTTTCTGATTACGTATCAAGCATCACAGCCTATCCATTGTTCGTCTTTTGAGGCAGCAGGGTGATAGTAGCGTTTGCTTGGCAAACAGAGTGACAGTCAGAGAGAGTGTCGACAGAACTTTCACGGGTCGTGTCTCACCTGTTAGTGAGGTTTTGTCGTCACTTCGTCATCAGCTGTATAACGACGTCATGTCGCTGTTAGCGTCGCAAAATAGAGAGAGAGAGAGAGAGAGAGAGGAGAGAGAGAGAGAGAGAGAGAGAGAGAGAGAGAGAGGAGAGATGTATAGTCCAGCCGATCGTGGAGGCTGTCCCTGGGGGAAAAAAAAGAAAGAAAACCAAGCACAAGTTAACAAAAAGTATCAATATCAAAACACGAACAAGCTGGTTCCAGGCCTTTAAAAAAATCATTCTAAAATGGAATATCCAGAGTCAAGACCATTCTTCATACAGACATTCTGGTAGAACAGATATATTCGTAGGACCTTGAAGTTCAACCTCTAAAAGTTTATTAACAGCTTCAAAACATAAACAGTATGAAATGTGGATGCACGCAGTTATCGACAAGGGCATTCACTCCAAGCAACAGCCTGTCTGCTGACAGCTATGGTCCTACAAAGACGTCAATCGACCGGATGAGAACAAAAACAGAAAAATACAACGAAACAAAGAAAAACCTTCATTTTAAAAGGAGTTTGGATGGAATGATGCCAGAAAGATGGAGGTGGCGTCTGGATATGCTCCACCCCTGTCCGTGTTTGTAGTGCTGGTTTGTCTTGGTATTTCACGAGAACCGTGGAAACAGGTCTTGTGTTGGGTTGTGCAGATTGCCGGTGTTGCGCTATGCCTTGTCTTAGGAAGCTGGAGTCCTCCCTGGCAGTGTCTGAGCCTCACCGTGTCGAGGAACCCTTATGTCCACAATGGGTAATGTTCTTTTCATTTCATTAACAAGATGGGTAAGCAATCGTAATTATCTGCTTGAAACATGACCCGGATATAGAGGAAATACTGACATGATCAAGCTAAATCGTATGTACAGATTTGTACGTGATTTTTTTTTCTTTCTTTTTTACTTTAATGAACGTTTATGGGTTTTCTCTGGTTCAGAGAATTTGACTGGTATTAATTTAGTATATTGCCTCTGCCAAGACGACTATGTTTTCACCCGCACCCGTCGTTTGGTTTAGCCTACCTGTCAGTCAGGAAAATTCTGAAATACAAACAAACCAACAAAAACAACAACAAGAACAAGAACAAGAAAAAAAAAAAGACCGATTTGGATGAAGTTTGGTGGAAGGATGAAAGGTACAAGGACGAACCGGTTAGATTGGGGAGGGGGGGGGGGGGTCCTTGATCCAGATGGAAAGACGTATCCGGGAACTTTCTCTCTTTCTTCAATGTTGCGAGAAATGGCGGTGAAGCGCAGCCTGAACTGAAGTATTTTAACAACAACAACAACAACAACAACAACAAAATCACATCAATTCATCTTCTGAATTTTAACTTGTTTTTGTTTAAAAAGGTGGGGGTAGGGGTGGGGAAATGCGGACTGAACTAACAAGCATTTTAACACAAAAAAAAACATCACTGCATTTTATCCTCCGAATTTCTTTTCTTATTTTTTTCAAATCAAGAACATGGGGATGGGGGCGAGAGAGGGGAGATTTTCATCTTTTAAATAGAAAAGGGGGTGATGGTGGAGGGAATTCATCTTCCGTAATCGTGTATGGGGTGGGGGGGTGGGGGGGGTAGAGGGGGGGGGGGCTAGAGGGGGGGGGGGAGGTAGAGGGGGGTGAAGAGCAGGAGTGGAAGGGGGCGCAATATCATATGCGGTCCTTTTTTTTCATCCAAAGAAGCAAAATGGCACAAACTGATGCAACCAAAGCCAAAATAACGCCCCTAGAGCCTCTGACCATAGTGGCATTCAGGTAGAAGCAAACAATGCCATGACCTGAAATGTGTTGAAA
>CM031607.1:41619729-41622229 GCA_018398815.1 Conus ventricosus | reverse complement strand
TGCAGGGGCAGTGGAGAGACAGTAGTTGATTTGTTGCCTTGCCTTGCCTAGGTGCCCTCCCTGTGGTCCAGAGGTCGGCGTGTCATGACTCTCCAACCTTTCCGAGCTTGCGTCATACGTAGGCAGTCTGTCAGATTCCTCCCTGTCCATTCTTTGATATCATCTGTCCAAAGTCTTCTCCGACGTCCTCTTGTTCTCTTGCCTTCCATGGTTCCGGTTAAGATGTTCTTTGGAAGTGAGTTGCACCTTATCATATATCCAAAATATGCAAGCTTTGTTGATCATATTTGCTGCATTAGCTCTATTTGCACGCATAGTCTTGTCAGCATCTCTTCATCAGTAGCTTCGTCTTTCCAACTGATCTGCCCAAACGTCGAAATATCCACATTTCGAATGCATCTATTTTCTTTTCCGTGTCTTTGTACATAGTCCACGTCTATGCTCCATGCAATATGATTGGAAAGATGTGAGACTTCACTAGTCAGCTTTAGAACGTTACGTCTGATGAGTTAAAGATATGTTTTATTTTAATGAATGTTACCTTTGCTTGATTTATTTTTTTGAGTGACTTCTTGCTTGCATCGTCTATCTTCGTGTGTGGTCTGACCTAGATATCTGAACTTTTCAACTTGTACCAGTTCGTGGTTGTCAACACTTATATTTGCTGTCTTCGTTTCGGTCTTGCTGAGTACCATTGTCTTTGTCTTTTTCATGTTCATGTTAAGACCTTTCTAGTCACTATGTTCTGTAACAACGTTGACTGTCTTTTGTCAATTTTCGTTGCTTCCTGTCAGCAATGCTGTGTCATCAGCGCACCGGATATTGTTGATGTTTTTTTTCCCACTGATGGTGAGGCCCTCAGTCGCACTTAACTCTCTAAGTATGTATTCTGTATATATATATATATATATATATATATAAAATATATATATTAAACAGATATGGTGACAGAGCACATCCTTGTCTCAATACTCTTCTGATCACTGCTGGGTGTGACAGATCTTGGCCTACTCTGATGGCTGCCTTTTGGTTCCAGTAAAGTTCACAAGTGATTCTTTTGTCTTTACCATCTAAACCAGTTCTTTCTAGTGAGGTGAAAAGTTTTCTGTGGTGAACATGGTCAAAAGCTATGGCGTAATCAATGAAGCAAGCATAGAGATCTTTTTGTACTTGCATCTGTTTTTGTGCTAGGATGTTAAAGCAGAAAACGCATCTCTTGTGCCTTTGTTTGCTCGAAAACCGAACTCCAATTTCTTCATTGAGTTTTGCTTTTGATCCGTTCTAAAACAATTGTGAAGAAAATATTCAATGTGTGGGACATCATATTGATGGTTCTGAAATCTGAGCATTCATTGGCCTTGGTTTTTTCGGGAGCATAATGAAGACTGAAGTTCTGAATCCACGGGGAGATGTCCTGTCTCATATTTCTCATTGAACAGTCTGTAAGTTTATCAGCGCTGAATGATTTTAAAGCTGCAATCATTTGGCAGGTGACTTTGTCTGGGCCTGATACGTTGCTCTTTCCTATTTTGTTGATGGCACGGTCAACTTCTGGTTTTATTATGGTGCTCCATCAGATATTTTATTGGCTTATCTGGTCTATTATCCTCGAACAGGTCTCCAATATATTCAGTCCACATTGACATGATGCTCTCCTTTTCGAAAAAGAAAAATTGCCAATGTTTGCTTTTGATGCATCCCCCTTTGATGACTCCATTGTCGCTTTGATGTTTTTTTTACATTTACTGTCGTTTCATGCATGTTGCCTCTCTATTTCTTGACTTTTGTCTTGAAGCCATTTCTTTGTGTGTGTGTGTGTGTGTGTGTGTGTGTGTGTGTGTGTGTGTGTGTGTGTGTGTGTGTGTGTGTATTTGCTTCTTTGCATTTTTTCGTGGTGGCATAGTTTATTTCATTATACTTAACAGGTCAACGGCTTTCATTTTCTTGTGCTCTGACATTATCAGTTGTATTTCTTCATTCATCCACGGTTGGTTTTTTCTTTTTTTTTCTCTCTAGAAGCTGGTTTACAGAGTTCTTTATGCTGTCTCTCAAGCTTTCCCATTTGACATCAATTTTCTTGCTCGGTGTTTCTCTGCGATATTGCTCTATGCCTATGTTCTTCAACATTTCATATCTGTTCTGAACTTCAACTGTCTATTTCTGACGCATGTCTTCTGTTCTCAGGCAGTCTATGTCGTAGCCATGCTTTTTTGTCGTCTTTGTTCGATAATTCTTTAATTTGACGCTGACCTCTGCGATGACAGGACAGTTGTCTGAGAAAATGTCAGCTCCTGGGTATGTAATACATCCTTTGATGCCATTCCGAAAACAACGTTTGATGAACATGTAGTCAATCTGATGTCTGTTTTCACATCACCAGGACTCTTCCAAGTACACTTTTTCCTTTCTTGTAGGTTGAACATGGTATTTGTAATGCATATATTGTGCTCCTCACAGGCGTGTATGAGTCTTGAACCTCTGTCGTCCATTTCACCCAGCC
>CM031607.1:41612229-41614729 GCA_018398815.1 Conus ventricosus | reverse complement strand
GCTATGGTATTGCACACCAGCCTTTTTCTGGGATAGCATTCTGCTTAAAACCGAAAAGGCAGAGGAGTCAAGTTACCACTTTCCGAGGTTACTGAAGAGAAACAATCAGGTTTTGAAATACTGTTATCTGACCAGGAGTTATTGACATGTTAGTGAGAATCCTCCCCTTTGGAGATTGTCTCCTCCTTGGAGACTATAAGATTGCCGAAGGGTCATTTTGGGAAGCATTTATTACCCCCATTCATCCACTCAAGCAGGCAGAATTATCTACCACTGCAGATATGAATGCTTATCTCCCCCTATACGCGCGCGCACACACACACACACACACACACACACATATGCCTCTATCACTTCAATTGTATTAAGTTTACAAAAACTGATGGATTCCATTCACTTGGTTACCTCTGGTCTTCTGTTGGTCCGTTTACACTTTTTACCTGTACAGCAATGGGAAAAAAAAGCGCTAAGATGTATCTTCTGGTGCCTTTAACATACAGGCAAAAGCGACGGTGATGATAACGAAGCTGATGACAATGGACGTAATGTGCTAAACTTGATTTGCACTCGTAACAGGACTGCTGATGGTAACGGGCACCTGTTTGGATTTTCAGTGGTGCCCAAAAGGTTTCGAGTGCAAGGTGGACGTACGAAGGAAGGCGCGCTGTGGTAAGTCCATTAATGTCACCCTCAGTATTACAAACCGTGAAAACAATGGCCACAACGCCTATAACGAAAATGTCACCGATAGTGATAACTGCACTTAGACTGATTGTTTAAAAGGAAAAGCATATGGATTTACATAAAGAAATCAAAACAAAGCAAAAAAAAAAAAGACCGCGGACATAAAAAAGAGAAAGTAGAAGTACACAGGAGCTTCCGCCAATGTGAGACAAATCCTGAATAGACGATGTTTGAACATTGACAGGGGAGGTAATCTGTGTGTTGAAACCAGCGCTCTTGGGACAGGTTGCTGGTGGGCATCAAAATTCAAGGCCAAAAACAAAAGTTTGACTATTTTAAGGGAAACGAAAAAAAGTACACCACCAGACAGATTTTTTACCATTGTCGTCATTCTTGCCTTTAAAAAGAACAACAAACATTTTAATGCTGAACAATTAAGTAGTGGGAGAAAACAAGTGCAGGCTAACAATTCTTCAGTCGTTATAGTAATGACTTGACAAAGATTTGAACTTAAAAAAAAAAAAATTGAAGATGAAGAAAATGGGGGAATATATTATAAATTTGAGAAGCCCTTCACTAGCCGCCTGAGGGAACCATCGTAATCCCTCTCAAAGGCACATTTATTTGTATTGCCTGCTCCTAGGCCTTTCGTCCGCTGGATCGGACTCATCAGGGAGACACGGCTAATTGTGTCTGTGTTCTTGGTGTCTAGAGACACACCACAGTCCATGATTCTGTGGTGTTCTCACCACCAAGGGTTCGAAAAAAGAATCCAACAGCAGCCTCAAAGCAGCCAGTGAAGGGTAATAAAATGGAACAAAACAAAAGTGTGGAGAGGAAAAAAGTCGCTGAAAAACTAAAAGCATTATTCAAACAGTATAAAATATAAGGGACAATCTTTGACAACAAACATTTGTGAGCAGTTCAATTCATAAGTGAAAACAGAACAATATTTCCACACAAGGGTAACAATAAATATGGACTGAGAGTGTTCCTTCCTCTTCTTGTTGTACGAAATAGGATGTTGAAAGTACGAAATGGCCACGGTTGTATCACTAGACAGTTTTGATAGTCCACAATGATATATGCCTTCGTAGATAGTTATCATTTGAAAGTACAAAATGGCCACGGTTGTATCACTAGACAGTTTTGATAGTCCACAATGATATATGCCTTCGTAGATAGTTATCATTTGAAAGTACAAAATGGCCACGGTTGTATCACTAGACAGTTTTGATAGTCTACAATGATATATGCCTTCGCAGATAGTTATCATTTGAAAGTACAAAATGGCCACGGTTGTATCACTAGACAGTTTTGATAGTCTACAATGATATATGCCTTCGTAGATAGTTATCATTTGAAAGTACAAAATGGCTACGGTTGTATCACTGGAAATTTTTTATATTCCACAATAAAAGTTTCCTTCGTAGGGTTATCGTTTGAAAATACAAAATGTCCACGGTTGTATCACTGGAAAATTTTGATATTCCACAATAAAAATTTCCTTCGTAGACAATTATCATTTGAAAGTACAAAATGTCCACGGTTGTATCACTGGAAAATTTTGATATTCCACAATAAAAATTTCCTTCGTAGACAATTATCGTTTGAAAATACAAAATGTCCACGGTTGTATCACTGGAAAATTTTGATATTCCACAATAAAGATTTCCTTCGTAGACAGTTATCATTTGAAAGTACAAAATGTCTACGTTTGTATCACTAGAAAGTTTTGATGTTACACAATGATGTATTCCTTCGGAGATAGTTGTCCAGTCACAAACAAAAAGTTCACAGTGCTTATGTTCAGTGG
>CM031607.1:41604729-41607229 GCA_018398815.1 Conus ventricosus | reverse complement strand
GTGTTGTGGAAGTGCTTTCGTGCAGTCACATCACTCGTGCGGGGCTGTCAACACGTTCCTTCACAGGGAGCGAAGCGTGATGCTGGGGATTGTTATTCTGCGCCGTTGCTGACAGTGAGCGACCGAGCTCTCCCCGTTCCATGCCACGTGCAGGTTCCCTGTCTGAATATTTAAATCTGCCACCCTCACCTCCTGGCCAGTGCATGGACACAGAGCTCTCAACGTACATGTCTACGCTGAGGTCCAGTTGGTCACCCCAAGCCAGTGCTACCTGTGACGTGTCGCCAAGCGCCGTCTGTACTTGAGAGGAGACCCCCTCCACCTGCCTGACCCTTGAAGTGTCTTCACAATGCCACTGTCAGCGTGTGCTGTGAGTATTCCGTGTCACCTGTCTGTCCCTTGAGTTACCTTCACAATGCCACTGTCAGCGTGTGCTGTGAGTATTCTCTTCTGTCTGTCCCTTGAGTTACCTTCACAATGCCACTGTCAGCGTGTGCTGTGAATATTCTCTTCTGTCTGGCCCTTGACGTATCCTCACAATGCCACTGTCAGCGTTTACTGTGCGAATCCCCTGCCACCTGTATATTTTCCTTCATGCTGTGCATTTCAGCAGCAGATGAATGCAATTTCGCAGCCTGAGGGCATTTATTCAATGCCTGAACGGGTGAATCGTAGAATGGAGTGTGTGTGTGTGTGTGTGTGTGTGTGTGTGTGTGTGGTGTGTGTGTGTGTGTGTGTGTGTGTGTGTGTGTGTGTGTGTGTGATTAGAAAAAAATCAGACAACCCTGTAAAATACATCTTCCAAAAACACACTGGAACCTTCATTAAAAAATCTTTCTTCCGTAACATCTTAGATCAGATGAAAAAATGTGAATCTCTTTCAGCAAATCAAAGATCACATCAGGCGGAACATCTCTGAACAAGGTTTTCATGGAGTCTGCTGTAAAGTGTTTATGTCTCACATCATGCAGATCCCAAGACTCTAAATGGACATAAGGGATTACATAATGAACAGCCTATACAGACTATGGACAGTGGCAGCTGTTAGGGATAACATTTATACTGAAAGTTGCCTCGGCATCTCTTCCACAGTTGTAAGGAGACCTCATACGAATTATAGATTGGATTCATGTTGGCTGTAGCTGCATGGTGCTGTGGTTCTGAGTGCACCATCCGGTTCAATACTGCACGCCGTCTGGCCCAACACCGCCGACTTCAGCACTCCTGGGTCCTGCCTTAGTCGCCTCTTACGACATGCATGGCAGGGCAGTGGGTCTATTCTACCAAGCATCGTAGCATCAGGCTAGCATCCCATTTACACCGCAAGCTGCACCTGAAACCATCCCTAATGTGCACATGTGGGCTTGTGATTAGTATCAAGCATCACAGCCTGTCCATTGTTCGTCTTTTTGAGGCAGCAGGGTGATAGTAGCGTTCGCCTGGCAAACAGAGTGACAGTCAGAGAGAGTGTTGACAGAACTTTCACGAGTCGTGCCTCACCTGTTAGTGATGTTTTGTCGTCACTTCGTCATCAGCTGTATAACGACGTCATTCCGCTGTCAGCGTCCCAACCTCCCCTCCCAACCCCACCCCCACCCCCACACACACTTTCCGTACACACATTTCCTTGCAAACTTGCAAATCTGAATATTTTGCGGGCGTCCTGAAACAAGACAAAGCTCAAAACGACCCCATTTTATAATATATATATATATATATATATATATATATATATAATATTTTATATTCAATTATAAACAAAGCTTGCTCTTATGTCTTAGATTGAAGAAATAGGGGGAGGTAAGCATTCATATCTGCAGTGGCAGATTATTCTGCCTAACTAACAGTATGTGCTTGTGTGGGTGAATGGGGAAAAATAAAATAAGTGCTTCTCAAATGAGCCTTCAGAAAGCTTTTAGTCTCCAAGGGGGAGACGATCTCCAATGGGGAGAAAACCCACTAACATATAACTCCTGGTCAGATACCGATATTTCGAAACCTGATTGTTTCTCCTCATTGACCGCGGAAAGTGTAATTTGACTCCTCTGCCTTTTCAGTTTAAGAAGAATGCTATCCCAGAAAAAGCTGGTGTGCAATACCGTAGTATGTTTGTTGAGTTTTCAAAAAAACAACCAAGGTGCCACCTAAGAAGCCAAAGAAAATCAGAAAGAGCAAACAACCTACGTTTTCTTGTGAAAAGTAGAAAATATAAAAAGATAACCTCTTAAGACACAAGTGCTGAGGGCTAGTTCCTGGAATGAATCCACAAGGGACTAAATTATAATAAACTAATAAGTTCCAAGGCTAAGTACTGCACCATTCCAGCAACGTACAGAGCAGCTTGGTGTTGCAATGACTGCAAGAAATATTCAATTATAAACAAAGCTTGCTCTTATGTCTTAGATTGAAGAACTAGGGGGAGGTAATCATTCATATCTGCAGTGGCAGATTATTCTGCCTGACTAACAGTATGACGTGCTTGTGTGGGTGAATGGGGAAA
>CM031607.1:41584729-41599729 GCA_018398815.1 Conus ventricosus | reverse complement strand
ATTGTCAAGGAGTTTCCGATATTTTGAATTTTCAACATGCAAGTCATCCAGTCATCCATTGAGTGTCAATCGATTTTCAGAAGACTCTGTATTGAATAATTATGACAAACAGTTGTTGAATATGTCTACTGCATTAGATTTGTGCATTCTCAACAGTATGTGTTATGGCGACCAGCAAGGTTGCTACACGTACATATCAGATACCGGATGCAGTGTGAATGATTACTTTGTTATGTCATGTGAATTGTATGCATTGTTGTGTGATTCATGCGAATTACGAGTATCTGAGAGATTTGACTCTGATCATATGCCTGTGGAACTTCATTTGAGTTTTTGTAGTGACAATGTCATGTCGGAGACAATTCTTCTGTCAACAGTTTTACGTTGGAAAATATGTATGGAATGAAGTTATGCTAATGTGTTCATGAATAACATTGTTTCGCAACAGATTCATGAGAAAAATTAACTATGCCGTCGGTCTCATTGATGTCAATATAAATGAAGCCTTGAATATTTTCAATACATGTATTAAAGATGCTGCAGAGTGTATGAAAAAAGAAATAAGAATTAATAAGACTGGTTTGACACTGAATGTCATCAAAATAAAAGAAAAGTTCGTAATTTACTTTAGAAATTTAAACGTACACATGACAAAGAAGATCGTAACAGTTACTGTAGGGCGAGAAGAGAGTATAAACATTTGCAAAGGATAAAGCGGAAGCAATTTAACAACACATTACTGACAGAACTGATCGCATCTATAGAGAATCAAAAAGAATTTTGGAAGAACGTACATCGGGTTTCATTAAAAAGAAGACAACCAGCGAACAGTATTAGTATGGAAACCTGGTATGAACATTTTACGACACTTCTAACTAAAGATTTTGAGCATAATCGTGAATTTCAGTGGAATCAAGACGAAGGGGAAAATGATTATTTAAACCGTCCAATATCCAAAGAGGAGGTAGTAATTGCATTAAGGAAAGTTAAGGAAAGTAAAAACCGTAAAGCTGCTGGGCCAGATGGTATAATTGGTGAACTGCTGAAGTATGCATGTAAAACAGATGTAATTTTGAACTTCTTTGTTACCTTCTTTAATTCTTTATTCAACAAGGGAATTTATCCTGAATGTTGGACTGAATGTATTGTTCTACCACTGTACAGTGGGAAAGACTACAACTTTGGATTCTCTCTTGAGGGCACATAAGACCGTATGGCGAAAGCCTGGCTGTGTCTGGAGTGGCACTGTCTTCATCTGTCCGTGGGCAGGGGTGGTTGGGTCTGTGGGGTGTGCTCGGCAGCTGGAGGGTGGTGTTTTTCGCCGGTGGGCTCTGCAGTCATGAAATACGGGCTGGTACACCCATGGGGATGCTACTTTAAGGCTGTTATGAGCTGCATCCTGTAGTCTAATTTACCTCTGTTCAGGAGCAGTTATGTCCCTTGATATCTTAATGGAGTGTCTGCGCGTGCTGTACCCATCGTCAACACAGCGCAGGCCTCCAAGGGTGGTACAGGGCTGCTCTAAAGGCAGGTGAAGACAGTGCTTCTCTGGGTCCTCCCCAGCACCTTCGGGTGTTTCTTTTTCTTTTTTCTCCTGAATGTTGGACTGAATGTATTGTTCTACCACTGTACAAAAAGGCGACGTAACTAATCCTAACAATTATAGAGGAATTTCTTTAAGTGACACGAGCAGCAAAGTGTACAGTACAATCATCAATCATAGGCTGCAGGGATGGATGAAGATAATAATATAAATGGCGAATATCAGGCAGGATTTAAACGCAATTATTCAACAGTTGACCATATGTTTACTTTGATGGCCTTTGTGCAAAAACAGTTTTCTTTAAATCGTAAGTTATATGTAGCTTTTATAGACTTTGAAAAGGCATTCGATTCAGTGAATAGAACTCTTCTCTGGCCTATTCTGTTAAAAGCTGGCGTTCATGGTAAGCTGCTTAAGTGTATAATAAGCATGTATTCCTGTGTAAAAGCTAAAGTACGGTGTGGGGATAACATGACTGATTATATTCAATGTACATCAGGTGTAAAACAAGGGGATGTGTGTAGTCCTGTTTTATTTTCTCTTTTTATTAACGAGTTGACTTTAGAAGTTGTTAAACTGGAAAACATGGTGCACAATTTACCTGTGATATTCTAGAATTGTTTATACTTCTTTGGCTGACGATGTTGTTTTTGATGTCTGAAACTGTTATAGGCTTGCAGACTCAACTAAATAGTCTGTTCCGATCTGCAACTTCACTCCAGTTAAAAGTCAACATGTCAAAAAGCAACATTATCGTGTTTAGAAAGGGTGGGTATTTAGGAATTAGAGAAAAGTGGACTTACAATGGAGTGGTGATGCCTGTAGTTAACGTATATAAATATTTGGGAATATATTTTTCAACAAAATTAAGCTTCACTTTTGCATGTAAAGATCTTGCAAGTAGAGCCAAGCGTGCATTACTCTGCATTATGCAACAGCTATCAAAATTAGAAAACACATCTTTATAATTATTTATGAAATTGTTTGACTCTCAAGTACAGCCCATCGCACTATATGGAGCTGAAACTTTGGGGCCTTTTATGATTCTGCTGCTTATTGTGAAAATGTTCATTTATTTGCGCTGAAGAAGTTTTTACGAGTGAGCATGCGAACACTAACGATTTAATCTATGGCGAAGTAAACAGATATCCGTATATTTGAATTCTACTATCAAGTGTATACGTTATTGGCTAAAAATTACACAAATGAAAATCTCAAGGTTGACAAGGAAAGCATATAATATGTTATATGATTTGGATGCGAGAGGAAGAGTAAATTGGGTTTCAAATGTGAGGGTTAGATTATATGAACTTGGTTTTGGTTTCGTGTGGTTACAACAGGGTGTCGGAAATATGAATGATTTCCTTCGGATATTTCGGAATAGACTAATCGATTGCAGATGGCAAGAATGGTCATGTCATATTCAAGAAAGCGACGTTTTGCTTTTTACAGACAGTTCAGAAGTGTGCATTGTGTTCCATCATATCTATCAATTAAAATGGACAATCATTTAAGGTATATTATGACAAAGTTCAGATTAGGTATTTCTGAAATTTTTGTTCATTATTATCGTTACAGGAAGCATAGCAAATGTGATCTTCTCTGTCCGTTGTGTAAAAATGCCGAAGAAAATGAGGTCCACTTTGTGTTCTGCTGTCCTATTTTGAATGATCTGAGGAATCAATTGATTGATCAAAAATATTCTAAGCATCCTTCTTTATTTCGACTCTCATTACTCATGGCATCCACAAACGAAGCCACCATAAACGTTTTGCTGTTTCTTGTACAAGGCGTTTAGGATTAGAAGTATAGTATGCAGTTAAGAATTACTTGTTGTGTACTGTTTGATATTCAGTTAGTCGATTACCTGTTGCAGTTTGATGAATATTTGATTTATTTGTTCCTGTTTCTTTTTCGAAAAGATTTGTTCACATTACCCCCTTCATTATGGGCTAGGGCCTATATGAATAAAACATCCGTATCCGTATCCGTATCTCTCTCTCTCTCTCTTTCTCTTTCTCTCTCTCTCTCTCCTCTCTCTCTCTCTCTCTCTCTCTCTCTCTCTCTCTCTCTCTCTCTCTCTCTCTCTGTCCTTCTTTGTCTCCCTGTCTCTGTCTGTCTGTCTTTCTCTCTGCCTCTCTGTCTGTCCGACTGTCTCTCTCTGTCTCTTTTCTCTGTCTCTCTCTATATCTCACTTACACACACCGCACGCACGTCGCACGCACACGCACACGCACACACACATACACACACACACACACACACACACACACACACACCACACACACACACACACACACACACACACACAGAGAGAGAGAGAGAGAAGAGAGGAGAGAGAGAGAGAGAGAGAGAGAGGAGAGAGAGAGAGAGAGAGGAGAGAGAGAGAGAGAGAGTACAATCCAATCCAATGCAGTTCAGTGTAATGACAGTAATGCTCATGAAAAATTCACTCTGATGCCAGACTTCATGACGGGTGACAGGATGCATGCAACGTTTTGCTGCATGATATATATTGGCATCAACCAAACACGTACACCTTCTCGCCAACTGAGTGATGATGTCATTCCAAACTTTTCTACGTTATGAAATTCAGTGTTTCGCATCTTCGTTGTTTTGTTTTGTTTTGCTTTGCTTTTATGTTTTTCTATGTTGGTTTGTTTGTTTGTCTTGCTTTTGTTTTGTTTATTTGTTTATTTGGGGTGGAAAGGAGTGAGTATTTTTCATATGATCTGACTGATAGGAGGATCGTAATAAAACGCAGTTTCGATCAGTCGTTTTTTAATTTTCAGTGAACAACCTGAGTTTGTAACGAACCTGAATTTTCCCATGGCTGCCACACTTTGTTTCTGAACATGCTTTCCTCCCTGGTGTGCCCTCCGTGGTCCATTGGTCTGTGAACATTGCGACTGGACTTGAACCAGGCCCGGGAGAGCCATACACCTTGGTCGTGACATTTCAAGCAGAATTGTCGGCGGTGCCATCATGAAGCAGTCAAATTCTGGCTGTGTGGTTCCAGTATTCTCCTTGAATCCACAGCTTGCCTGGCAGTGTTTGGTAGGAGCCAGGTAGGGTTAAAAATATCTTTAACGGATATTGCAATTCTGGTTGTGTTTGAATTCGTAACCTCTCTGCCCTTGCCGGTGTCACTAACCACAGCACCATGTGGCTGGTTACAGCGTGAATCAATGGGCACTCACATCAGACTGCTGTTTTGCAGGGGCAGTAGAGAGACAGTAGTTGATTTGTTGCCTTGCCTTGCCTTGCCTTGCTGTTGCCTTGCCTTGCCTTGCCTAGGTGCCCTCCCTGTGGTCCAGAGGTCGGCGTGTCATGACTCTCCAACCTTTCCGAGCTTGCATCATAAGTAGGCAGTCTGTCAGATTCCTCCCTGTCCTTTCTTTGATATCATCTGTCCAGAGTCTTCTCTGACGTCCTCATGCTCTCTTGCCCTCCACGAAGATGTTCTTTGGAAGTGAGTTGTACCTCATGATAATTATGTCCAAAATGTGCAAGCTTTGTTGATCTTATTTGCTGCAGTAGTTCTCGTTGCACATATAGTCTTTTAAGCATCTCTTCATTGGTAGCTTTGTCTTTCCAACAGATCTGACCAAACGTCAGAATATTCACATTTCGAATGCATCTTTTTTCTTTCCGTGTCGTTGTACATAGTCCACGTCTATGCTCCGTAGAATATGATTGGAAAGATGTGACACTTCACTTGTCTTAACTTTAGAACGTTACGTCTGATGAGTTAAAGATATGTTTTATTTTAATCAATGTTAGCTTTGCTTGAATTATTTTTGAGTGACTTCTTGCTTGCATCGTCTATCTTGGTGTATAGTCTGACCTAGATATCTGAACTTTTCAACTTGTACCAGTTCGTGGTTGTCAACAATTATATTTGCTGTCTTCGTTTCAGTCTTGCTGAGTACCACTGTCTTGTCTTTTTCATGTTCATGTTAAGACCTATCTGGTCATTTTGTTCTGTAACAACGTTGACTGTCTTTTGTCAATTTTCCTTGCTTCCTGTCAACAATGCTGTCATCAGCGCACTGGATATTGTTGATGTGTTTTTTTTTTCCACTGATGGTGAGGCCCTCAGCCGCACTTAATTCTCTAAGTATGTATTCTGTATATATATTAAACAGATATGGTGACAGAGCACATCCTTGTCTCACTACTCTTCTGATCACTGCTCGTTGTGACAGATCTTGGCCTACCCTGATGGCTGCCTTTTGGTTCCAGTAAAGTTCACAAGTGATTCCTTTGTCTTTACCATCTAAACCAGTTCTTTCTAGTGAGGTGAAAAGTTTTCTGTGGTGAACACGGTCAAAAGCTATGGCGTAATCAATGAAGCAAGCATAGAGATCTTTTTGTACTTGCATCTATTTTTGTGCTAGGATGTTAAAGCAGAAAACAGCGTCTCTTGTGCCTTTGTTTGCTCGAAAACCGAACTCCAATTTCTTCATTGAGTTTTGCTTTTGATCCGTTCTAAAACAATTGTGAAGAAAATGTTCAATGTGTGGGACATCATATTGATGGTTCTGAAATCTGAGCATTCATTGGCCTTGGTTTCTTCGGGAGCATAATGAAGATTGAGGTTCTGAAATCCACAGGGAGATGTCCTGTCTCATATTTTTCATTGAACAGTCTGTAAGTTTATCAGCGCTGAATGATTTTAAAGCTGCAATCATTTGGCAGGTGACTTTGTCTGGGCCTGATGCTTTGCTCTTTCTTATTTTGTTGAGGGCACGGTCAACTTCTGATTTTAATATTGGTGCTCCATCACATCTTTTTTTGATTGGCTTATCTGGTCTATTATCCTCGAACAGGTCTCCCATGTATTCAGTCCACATTGACATGATGTTCTCCTCTTCGAAAAAAAAAAGTTGCCAATCTTTGCTTTTGGTGCATCCCCCTTTGATGACTCCTTTGTCGCTGTTGGTCATAGCTTTGATGCTTTTTTGTACTCCCAGTTCTTATAGAACAGGGAGTACTTTAGAATGGGAACGAAGAAATGCTGTGTGTGTGTGTGTGTGTGTGTGTGTGTGTGTGTGTGTGTGTGTGTGTGTGTGTGTGTGTGTGTGTGTGTGTGTGTGTGTGTCCGTGGTCAAAATGTGTTCCACTCGCTCCAGACAAACTACTGGGTCGATCTTTCTGAAAATTTGTAGGTATGTTCATTATGGGTCAAGGATGATGCCCGACGTTTTAGTTTACTGTTACAGCCGTTACTAACGGCTGTAACGGCCTGTAACGCTTTTTCTTCTTCATGGAATATCTCCGAAAGTACTTGGCCGATCTTTGTGAAAATTAGTAGGTATGTTCATTATGGGTCACGGATGATGTCCTATGTTTTAGTTACCCCGTTACAGCCGTTACTAACGGCTGTAAGAGCCTGTAGCGGTTTTTCTTCTTTTTAGAAAATATTAAAACGTATTTGGCGGATCTTCCTGAAAATTTGTAGAAATGTTCATTATGGGTCAGAGATGATGCTCGATGTTTTAGTTTACCGTTACAGCCGTTAGTAACGGTTTGTAACGGCCTGTAACGGTTTTTCTTCTTTATGGAATATCTCAGAAAGTACTTGGCCAATTTATAAGCCGTTTGGATGAACTTGTGACAAATCGGATCCTCTGTCCGTATGTAAGTGATGTAATGCTGAAAATGGATTAAACAACCATTAAAAACAGTTATTCTGCCGTTATTTCTTATATATAGGTGGATTTTAATGAAATTTGGTATATAGAAAGGTTATCACACACAAATGGTACTTCTATATAGTGTTCCAAAATTTGACCGTTAAAAACCGTTATTCTTGACATATTGTCCAATTTGGATGAAATTTGATATGTACACAGGCTTTAGCCCAGTGAGGACTAAAATACCGGTTTCAAAAGTGCATATCGGTTATATAACCGTTAAACCGTTACTTTGCCGTTATTTTTTTAAATATTGGTGGGTTTTAATGCAATTTTATATATAGAAAGGTTATCACACACAAATGGCACTTCCATACAGTGTTTCAAAATCTGACCGTTAAAAACCGTTATTCTTGACATATTGTACGATTTGGATGAAATTTGGTATGTACACAGGCTTTAGCCCAGTGAGGACTAAAATGCCGGTTTCAAAAGTGTATATCGGTTATATAACCGACAAACCGTTATTTTGCCGTTATTTTGTATAATATTGGTGGATTTTAATGCAATTTTGTATATAGAAAGGTCATCACACACAAATGGCACTTCCATGCAGTGTTTTCAAAATCTGACCATTAAAAACCGTTATTCTTGACATATTGTCCGATTTGGATGAAATTTGGTATGTACACAGCTTTAGCGCAGTGAGGACTAAAGTAACAGTTTCAAAAGTGTAAATCGGTTAAATAACCGTTAAAACCGTTATTTTGCCTTTATTTCTTATCGCATAAAGCACTTGGCCGATTTATAAGCGGTTTGGAAAACTGGGAGTACGTTTATATGCTTCGCATCTTGTTTTACATTTACTGTCGTTTCATGCATGTTGCCTCTCTATTTCTTGACATTTGTCTTGGAGCCATTGTGTGTGTGTGTGTGTGTGTGTGTGTGTGTGTGTGTGGTGTGTTGTGTGTGTGTGTGTGTGTGTTTGCTTCTTTGCATTTTTTCGTGGTGGCATAGTTTATTTCATTATACTTAACAGGGTGAACGGCTTTCATTTTCTTGTGCTCTGACATTATTAGATGTATTCTTCCTCCATCCACGGTTGGTTTTTTCTTTGTTTGTTTGTTTTTTTCTAGAAGCTGGCTTACAGAGTTCTTTATGCTGTCTCTCAAGCTTTCCCATGTGACATTAATTTTCTCGCTCTGTGTTTCTCTGCGATATTGCTCTGTGCCTATGTTCTTCAACATTTCATATCTGTTCTGGACTTCAACTGTATATTTCTGAGGCATGTCTTCTATTCTCAGGCAGTCTATGTCGTAGCCATGCTTTTTTGTCGTCTTTGTTCGATAATTCTTTAGTTTGACGCTGACGTTTGCGATGACAGGATTGTTGTCTGAGAAAATGTCAGCTCCTGGGTATGTAATACATCTTTTGATGCTATCCCTAAAACGACGCTTGATGAGCATGTAGTCAATCTGATTTTTGTTTACACATCGCCAGGACCCTTCCAAGTATACGTTTTTCTTTCTCGTAGGTCGAACATGGTATTGGTAATGCATATATTGTGCTCCTCACAGGCGTGTATGAGTCTTGTACCCCTGTCGTCCATGTCACCCAGCCATGTCTTCCACTTACATAGGAGTGGTCCACTGATCCCACCTTGGCATTGAAGTCCCCCATGACTATGAGGGTGTCTATTGATCTGGCGGTCTTCGGTGGCCGGTTTGTTTGTGGCTGATTTGTTACTAAAATACTAAACAGCTGCGTTACAGGAGCGAAAGAGAGTCAGTGTATAACCTGCAGCAGACAGAGCACAGGATTGTATGGAACTAGCTAGAGCGTCCACGGGTTGTCAAGTCAAATATTTATATGAAAGGGACACAATACACAGGTGCACCAGTTTCCACCTGTGGTTAGAAAAAAAAAAAGAGTTTGTGCGAAATAGGTGGAAACGGGAACCAGTGCAACAATTTCCTATGTCAGATTAATGATATGGTACAGAGGCCAAACGCAACCAGTGAACATGCTTCTGCTGTCAAATCAATGATTTATGCCACAGGAGCAAAACAGGAGTGGTAGGTGAAAAACCACTTACACACAACCACAAGTTAGGTTGCGCCCGTCAGATTAAGAAACATAGTGACAGGAATGGTGCACAACACTAGCTTTGGCTGTCAGATCAAAGATTCATGCCACAGGGACAAAACACGCGTAGTAGGGGACAAATCACTCACACACAACTAGTAGTTAGGTTACACCTGTCAGATTTTTTAATGGTTACGGGAGCAGAGCACAACACTAGCTTTGACTGTCAGATCCAAGATGTACGTTACAGAAGCAAACAACAGTCAGTTGGTGGGTAGGTTACAGCCTTCAGCGAAACAAATAAACCAACCAAAACAAAGGTCGCCGGGACACACCACAGTGATGCTCAAGTCTATCAGATGAGAGACTTCTGTTACAGTGCCCAAGGACAGTTTCAGCAGTATGGGCTGCAGAGTGGGATTGCCATGGTGAACATCAGAGGCGAACTGCGCACCTGTTACACCAAACACCAGTGCCCTCGTGACTTCTACTGCAGCACCGAGCTTCAGGATGCCGCTTCTAGATGCTGTCACACACACCCACGTAAGCTGCAATGTGTATGTAGTCATTCATGAGTGTACGGTCTGGTATTTGATTTTTTTAAAAAAAATATTACTGGGTAGAAAAATTACATATATACTTCTGCACAGTTACTTCTTCTCTTGGCCTTTATTCCCCAGTGGACTCCAAACTCGTCCACGATTGCAGACTCAGTAAGTCACACTGAGACTGTCCGTTCGACTTCGTTCGCCCAAGTAAAGATAATGTGTGGCAAGTGTTTTTTTTTCTGTTAACTAGCCAGTGTTCTCTTCATGTTCGGTCTATCACATCTGCTCTTTTCGCTTTACTGGCCGTCTTTCTTCCTGTTAAAAAGTCATTTTCGTCTTTACTTCATTTGCTGAGCTCTTTTATAAATAGTGGACTAACATACTCTGTAAATACATGATCTATAACTTCTGAGCCAGCCTAGGTCACTACAATGCTCTTGATTCATTTTGAAATTATTTTCCAGTCTGAGAATCAAAAGAGGAGAGAGGTCCAATAATGGCTTAACTTGTGTTTAATCCCCAAAGAAATAATATAGGTGTAACTTCCTGTCTCTGTGCACTTTTTCATATACGTTGTTTTTCTTATGGAGACTACAACAAAACAGCAAACTCATTCTTTACCACAGTCTTTTAAAATCACGCACAAAAATATTCAAGAATGCACATTCTATTTCCAAAAGAAAAATGTTAAATGCATGATGCAAACACGATACTAACAACGAAGAAATGATCATTTAAAACAAAAAATAATGTATCTGTGGCATGTACATCCACAATTAACATAGGGCATCATCACCCAACCAAAACGTTCTCCAGATTACTGAAAGAGGTGAAAGGATTATAGAGCATGTTAGTGTCCGGGTGTATTTAGCAGGCCAGACAGTAGGGAACATTCAGGTCTTTTTCTGCCTGGGTTTACTGCCTCCTCACTAGCCTTAGCTTCCGTCGCTGATTTAGGCATCATCTCCCCCATCCACAATCAGGCTTGGCCCGATGCAGTCTCAATACAAGCAGTCCACTGGGTGCTGTTGGTATTCAGGTTGCTGCGAGGCCACCCAAGAGAGTGGACTCTGCACTGTTGCCGAGTTGTTGTCTCGTTCGTCATTTCTTCAGATGGATTCCCCCGTCTCCTCGACAAAGGTGGCAGTACGTCGCAGGTCCTCCAGTCCTCCTTAGAGCTTCCGGGCCACTGGTATTGGGTCGGGCCAGGTTTTCTCTCGAAGCGCTTGGTGGAGCGGGCAGGACTGCAGCAGATGTTCTGTTGTCTGGCTGCCAGTTCTGCAGGGGCACTGCTCTGTATTGCCGATGCGGAGTTTAAAGAATAGGTGGTGTTCAGGCGGTTGTGGCCTGTCCTGAGCCTGAAGATGACTACCTGCTCTCGTCAAGTCAGCAGGCTAGTAAGGGTCTGCTCTGTTGTGGCGTGGATGCTGCTGCTTCCACTTGTTCTGCAGCTTGGCCTTGATGATGGTCCTGGATTCGGGGTAGCTGGTAGATCTGTCCATCTGCTCCTTTGTAGTGCCCTCCTTTGCCAGGTAGTCAGCAGTCTCATTGCCGAGCACGTTGCAGTGGGAGGGAATCCACTGCAGGGTGACTGTGTGACTTGTGCAGAGGGAGGCGAGAGATGATCGTTGAGCTCTGGATCTCTGTTGGACTGAAGGGCCTGCAAGATGGACAGGGCGTCGGTCAGGAAGACAACGGTGTGGCTGGCGTAGGGGCTGACCTCGATGTGAGCTGCTGCTGTTTTCAGGGCTTCTGCTTCAGCTCTGTAATTTGTGGAGTACAGGCCGGTAGCGAGGCAAATCTTTTCGTCTCTGCCTCCTGGATATTCGACATAGACTCCTGCCCCTCCATTTCGAATGGCATCTGCTGCAGAGCCGTCGGTGTAGACATGAGTCCAGGACTCGTTGGGGAACTGGATATGGAGGTGTTCAAGGGTGAGGGACTTTCTTTCAGGGCTGCTTTGGGAATCTTTTGGGCCAACACCAGGGATGCTACACTGGATGTGGGGAGGGGTTCCTTCGCTCCAGGGAGGGACGGCAAGACACCAGGGTATCACTTTAGGATCATGGTCAATGATATCTTGATGTTGCCGTTCTAGGATTCTGCTCTGGTGTACGAAGCTCCCTCTCTTCAGCCGTCCTTTTGATGGCTGGGACACTCTGTCTTTCATGGGGTGGCCTTGCAGCCTCTTGAACTTGGTAGCCTGGGTCAGGAGTTTGACGTCTCTGCGGTCATCAAGGGGCTGGAGCTCTGTGATGGTTTCAAGCTCCTGAATTGGCGTAGACTTCATGGCTCCTGTGATGATACGGAAGCTTGCCTTGCTGATCCGTTCAAAATTAGATTTGGCTGTAGTGCCCCATGCAGTCATGCCATACTCCAGCACTGGCCTGACTCTACCAGTGTACAGTCTCCTGAGGGTCGTGTTGTCTGCACCCCATGTCGTTCCTGCCAGCTTCTTCATGAGGGCAAGACGTACTTTTGTTCTTAATTCTGTTTTCTCTGCTTGCTTCTTCCACGTCAGGCGTTTGTCGAAGGTGACTCCCAGGTACGTGGGGTTATTTTCAGCAAGCAGAGTTTGTCCACTGATGCTCAGGTTGACCTTCTGTTGTTTGGGTGAGAGGCTGAAAACAGTGTAAGTGTTCTTCTTGGCATTAATTGTTACCAGCCACTGTTTTGTCCAGCTTTCGAGAACATTCAGCGCCTGCTGTGGCCTATAGTTGGCAGTTGTGAGGTGCTCTTCCGAGCACCATAGGACAAGATCGTCTGCATAGATGGCTCCTTGGACTTTGTCACCGATCGGCGGGACTAAATCAGCCGTTCATGTGTTTGGAGTAATGGTAATTCAGAAATAGAGAGCGTGTGCGCGTGTGCATATGTGTATATGTGTGTGTGCGAGTGTGCGTGTGTAAGATTGGGGTTTTGGTTAAGGTGGAAGGTTAGGCTAGGTAGGGTGCTGGGGAAATAAGATACACAATATTCTTGAGTTCCAATCTTGACTTGTTGAAGGGATGGAAGCGGGAGGTTGGTTTCATTCCCGATTGTTACCCTTTTGTTACTTGGGTTCTACACTATCGAAGGCGGGGCAGGATATCGGCTGTTGTTGGTGTTGTCAAGTCTGTGAGTTGTTGTGGTAAATTGTCGTGTTATTGCACGAGCAACAACTAGTCCGTTGGTCCGGCGTGTCAGCTCTGCGGAGGGATACGCTGCTCTGACCAATCGCTGGTTTGTGTTGTGAGTAGAGTTCGCTTGGTTCCGACCAGGTCGGAATGCGTTGGGGGTAGCTTCACTTCGGTCCCTGGTGTTCGTCGGAGTGGACGCGCCTTGTAGTTGCGGCGGCAGCGCCGTTAGTCGAGCTGAGTGACTTCGAGTCATAGTCAGTGCCAGGTCCTCGTCGGGTCTGGTGTGCCCTTGGCCTGTGCCGGGTTCTGTGTCGTCTCTGTTGGCAGCCACTTCAGCCAGTTGCAGAACTGGTGTGGTTGAACGTCTGTCTGTCCAGTTGTGTCAGCAGGTGGTATCCTGTTTCCGTCCTGAGGCTGGGGCCAGATCACCGCAGTCTACTGCCGCGTGCCGGCAGGTGAGCGGCGGTTTCCCGTGCCTGCTGTTTTTTTTCCCGGGAGAGGGAGACCATCCAGGCCGTCTGCCGTCTGTGAGGCAGCTCTCCTCCTGCTACCGGGGCTCTCTGGGAGTTCTCCAGCCACCCGTTGCTCTTCCCTGTTCGGGCGTCCTTTGAGCCCCGGACTCGTCGAGAGGGCACCGCACCAGACCTTCTCTCACCCTCAGTGTCCGGCGGGGCCTTCAGAGGAGGAGGCGTCCTTCGAGCCCCGGACTCGTCGAGAGGGCACTGCACCAGGCCTTCCCTCAACCGTTGTGTCCGGCGGGGCCTTCAGAGGTGTTGTGCCAGCGCGGGGGAGGAGTCAGACTGAGGAGCCACGGTCGCCGCCGGGTGCAGAGTCTTCGGGGAGTCGGACTGTGGAGGCCACGGTCAGCACCGGAGTGCAGTCGTCCGGGGAGGCATCAGCCTGTGAGGGGCCGAGTACAGCGCCGAGGACTGGAGCTCTCCGGGCCGGGATGGGTTGTCCCATGGGCGTAGTATAAAGGGTATAGTGTTAGGCAGTAGGGTTAAGTGTGTAGTGTTAGGTAGTAGAGTTAAGGGTGTTAGTTACTGCCTCCTTTTGGGACGTAGTGGCCAGCACAGTGTAGGGTACTTGTCGTTGCCTCCCTTAGGGACGCAGTGACCAGTGCGGTAGTAGTCCCGGGTCAAAAGAGAAGGGTGGGTCCTGGGGAGAGGTGTGGGTGGTAGTAGTTTAGAGAATAGAGTCCCTTGGGTTGTCCTTGTCCCTAGTAGTTAGTCACCACGTGTGCGGGCTATCTCTGCGTCCCTAGGTCGCAGTGATATACCGCAACTGGTGCTTTAGCATAGGTTAGGGGTTTCAGGGTCGTAGCAGGGTAGTGTGGTCAGGGAAGAAGTGAGATAATGGTGTATGGGCGTGGATGGACGTGAGTGGTGGCGCCATAGTGTGTGTGTGAAATAAGAAGTGCGCTTGATTGTAAAGCTGTGTTATTGTGCTGTATTGTCTGCTCTAGTGTGTAATAGGTGTGGTGAAAGGGTGGTAGGGCCGTCCGGCTAGCGACCGTGACAGACTTTGCGTGGCAAATCTTTGACGATGTCGTTGATAAAGACAATGAATAGGGTAGGGCTGAGGACACCTCTTGAGGTACCTTCTCTCAGTGTCTTTTTCCGACTGTATGCTCCGTTGACATGGACTCGGGCCTTCCTATTTTTAGGTACTGCGAGATCCATTGGTACATACAGCCAGTCACACCACTCTTCTGGAGTTTTCTCTGGAACCATCCTTCCAGACTTTTCCATGTCTATCCACACCGCCAGTGTAGGCTGTTTGTCCTGGAAGCCATCCTCGATCTTCTGGGCTATGTAGGTCACTTGATCCTCAGCGGAATGATGTTGACGGAAGCCTGCCTGCTCTGGAGTGATGATGTTGTTCTTCTCCAGGTGCCAGACTAGCCGCGAATTGATCATACGCTCTAGGAGCTTGCCCACGCAGCTGATGAGGCTGATGGGGCGATAGCTGTCAGCCCTGACTCTGTCTTTGCCCTTCTTGTGGATGGGCACCATATCAGCTTCTCGCCAACTTTGTGGAACATGCCCCATCTTCCAACTGTTGTT
>CM031607.1:41577229-41579729 GCA_018398815.1 Conus ventricosus | reverse complement strand
GGTGGTGGTTAGGCTGGCGAGCAGGATGCACGTTGAAGGTGGGTGGTCAGGTGGCTGGCGAGCAGGATCACGTTGAAGTTGGGTGGTTAGGCTGGCGACAGCAGGACACGTTGAAGGTGGGTGGTTAGGCTGGTAAGCAGGATGCACGTTGAAGGTGGGTGGTTAGGCTGGCGAGCAGGATACACGTAGAAGGCGGGTGGTTAGCTGGCGAGCAGGATGCACGTTGAAGTGGGTGGTTAGTAGGCTGGCGAGCAGAATCGTTGAAGGTGGTGATTAGGCTGGCGAGCAGGATTCGTTGAAGGTGGGTGGTTAGTCTGGCAACAGGATTCACGTTGAAGGTGGGTGGTAAGGCTGGCGAGCAGGATGCACGTTGAAGGTGGGTGGTTAGGCTGGCGAGCAGGAGTCACGTTGAAGGTGGGTGGTTAGTCTGCGAACAGGATGCACGTTGAAGGTGGGTGGTTAGGCTGGCGAGCAAGGATGCACGTTGAAGGTGGGTGGTTAGGCTGGCGAGCAGGATTCACGTTGAAGGTGGGTGGTTAGGCTGGCGAGCAGGATCACGTTGAAGGTGGGTGGTTAGGCTGGCGAGCAGGATTCTGTTGAAGGTGGGTGGTTAGTGCTGGCGAACAGGATTCACGTTGAAGGTGGATGGATAGTTAGGCTGGCGAGCAGGATGCAGTTGAATGTGAGTTGTTAGGCTGGCGAGAAGGATGCACGTTGAAGGTTGGTGGTTAGGCTGGCGAGCAGGATTCTGTTCAAGGTGGGTAGTTAGGGTTGCGAGAAGGATTCATGTTGAAGGTGGGTGTTGGGTGGCGAGCAGGATTCATGTTGAAGGTGAGTGGTTAGGCTGGCGAGCAGGATGCACGTTGAAGGTGGGTGGTCAGGTAGGCTGGCGAGCAGGATGCACGTTGAAGGTGGGTGGTTAAGGCTGGCGAGCAGGATTCACGTTGAAGGTGGGTGGTTAGGTAGGCTGGCGAGCAGGATGCACGTTGAAGGCGGGTGTTAGTAGGCTGGCAGGCAGGATTCACGTTGAATGTGGGTGGTTAGGTAGCTGGCGAGCAGGATTCACGTTGAAGGTGGGTGGTTAGGTAGGTGGCGAGCAGGATTCACGTTGAAGGTGGGTGGTTAGGTAGGTTGGCGGACAGGATCACGTTGAAGGGTGGGTGGTTAGGCTGGCGAGCAGGATTCATATTGAAGGTGGGGGGTTTGGCTGGAGAGCAGGATTCACGTGGAATGTGGGTGGTTAGGAAGGCTGGCGAGCGGGAAATTCACGTTGAAGGCGGGTGGTTAGGCTGGCGAGCAAGATGCACGTTGAAGGTGTGTGGTTAGGCTGGCGAGCAGGATTCACGTTGTAGGTGGGTGGTTAGGTAGGTTGGCGAGCAGGATGCACGTTGAAGGTGGGTGGTTAGGTAGGCTGGCAGCAGGATTCACGTTGAATGTGATTAGGCTGGCGACGAGGATGCACGTTGATGGGTGGTTAGGCTGGCGACCAGGATTCACGTTGACGGTGGGTGGTTAGGTAGGCTGGCGAGCAGGATTGACGTTGAAGGTGTGTTAGACTGGCAGCAGGATTCACGTTGAAGGTGGTTTGGCTGGCGAGCAGGATGCACGTTGAAGGTGGTTAGGCTGGCGAGCAGGATTCACGTTGAAGGTGGGTGGTTAGGTGGCGAGCAGGATTCACGTTGAAGATGGGTGGTAGGCTGGACGAGCAGGATTCACGTTGAAGGTCGGGTTAGGCTGGCAGCAGGATTCACGTTGAAGGTGGTGGTTAGGCTGGCGACCAGGATTCACGTTGAAGGTGGGTGGTTAGTGAGGCTGGCGAGCTGGATTCACGTTGAAGGTGGTGGTTAGTGAGCTGGCGAGCAGGATGCACGTTGAAGGTGGGTGGTTAGGCTGGCGAGCAGGATTCACGTTGAAAGTGGGTGGTTAGGCTGGCGAGCAGGATTCACGTTGAAGGTGGGTGGTTAGGTAGGCTGGCGAGTAGGATTCACGTTGAAGGTGGATGGTAGGTAGGCTGGCGAGCAGGATTCACGTTGAAGATGGGTGGTTAGGCTGGCGAGGAGCACGCACGTTGAAGGTGGGTGGTTAGGCTGGCGAGCAGGATTCACGTTGAAGGTGGGTGGTTAGGCTGGCTAGCAGCAGGATGCAGTTGAAGGTGGGTTTGTTACGCTGGCTAGCAAGCAGGATGCACGTTGAAGGTGGTGGTTAGGCTTGCTGGCAAGCAGGATGCACGTTAAAGGTGGGTGGTTAGGCTGGCGGCAGGATTACGTAAAGAGGGTGGTTCTGGCTAGCAGCAGGATACATGTTGAAGGTGGGTTGGTTTGGTGGCTAGCAGCAGGATGCACGTTGAAGGTGGGTGGTTAGGCTGGATGCGAGCAGGATCACGTTGAAGGTGATGTTAGGCTGGCTAGCAAGCAGGATGCATGTTGAAGGCTGGCTAGGTAACGGCATTAGGCTGGCTGGCGAGCAGGATGCACGTTGAAGTGGGTTGTTAGGCTGGCTA
>CM031607.1:41567229-41572229 GCA_018398815.1 Conus ventricosus | reverse complement strand
TATATATATAATATATATATATATATATAATATATACAGAGAGAGAGAGAGAGAGAGAGAGAGAGAGAGAGAGAGAGAGAGAGAGAGAGAGAGAGAGCAAACGAACGAACGAACGAATCTTTTTTAATGAGGGATAAAGAATAAGCACAATACAGGCTTTTTTGCATCTTGTCCTCGATGAAGCAGAAGAAAAAAATTGACAATGTGCGACTTCAAAATCAACGAACCATCTAAATAGTGAAAAGAATATTAGCCTGAAATACAAAAGGCAATCCAAAAATATGACAGTCAACTTTTCCACACACACACACACACACACACACACACACACACACCACACACACACACACACACACACACACACACACACACACACACACACACACACAACACACAAAGAGAAAACAACTTCGCAAATACATTTTTAAACAAAAATAGAAGAAGAAGAAAAAGAAGAAGAAGAGAAATGAAGGACGTCAATGAAAGGTGGACAGGTGAACAGCATGTCATGACAAGGTATAGAGAAGGGGTAACGAAGGAATACAAATGAACATTCAAATACATCTAAACATCATTTGTACTTAAATCCATACAATAATTTTGAAAAACGTATAAAGAAGGTTATATGATGTTCTCATTAGTCACACTGTTTAGGAAGCGTAACATCAGATATGAGAAGTATTGTTTTTTGAAAACGTTTAGATAGAAATCACATTAAATGAAGACACTAGGTCATTCCACAAACAACCACCAGAGTAAATGAGGCTAGATTTAAAAAGATCAATCCTCGGTAGGGGTATCTGAATCTTTCTGACATTGCGAATCACGTTCGTTTTAAATTTATTTTTCAAAGATGGTGGTGCATGATTGGACAGTATCTTAAACATGAAAATTGCTTTGTTATTAGTGAGTTTCCATTTTAGAGGCAAAATGTCTAAACGTTTATAATCAGGGGGAGTTACAGTTGTAGATTTGAGAAGAACGAGTTTCACAGCCCGTCTATGAAGACTGAAGAGTGGTTTTAATACGTTATAACTGGCCGAATCCCACAATGTAGAAGAGTAATTCAAATGAGATTCAATGTACGAAGTAAAACACAGGTTACGACAATGTTGGTCTTAGAAATATTTTAGTTTTGAAAGCTGGTGAATCTTTTGAGACAGACGTTTGCAAAGCATTGTGACATGAGAAGACCATGACAAATTATTGTCTACAATGACACCAAGGACTTTATGATGATCAACTTCTTCAACTATTTCATTATTTATACTAAGCGATAGGGAATCATAAGAAATATTTTGACGCTTTTGTCTGGTAGTTATTATCAAGTACTTCGTTTTCTGAGGATGGAGACACATGTGATTGAGTTCAGACCATATGATTAATTTGTTTATACTTTCTTGTAAACTTGCATATACATTTTCAATTCTTTTATGACTACAGTGTATTGTGGTGTCATCAGCGAACATTTCACAGAGACTATCAATGAATAGAGGTAAATCGTTTATATATATGGAAAATAAGATAGGTCCGAGTACTGACCCTTGAGGCACACCATGACTAATGGATAATGTAGGAGATACAGATTCATTTACTGAGACCATTTGCTTTCTACCGGAAAGAAATGAAGATAGGAGTTCTAACGAATTCTCTGATAAGTTGTATACCTTAAGCTTTTTAAGAAGAAGATTGCGGTCAATAACGTCAAAGGCTTTCATAAAATCTACCATGATAACACCTGTAATTTTGTCGTTATTTATTAGTAAGCCATTGATCAACTAGGTTTGTCATGCTGTTACGAGTGATTAGCCCCTAAAACCGGATTGGTCTTGATGAAATAAATTGAAAAATTGAAGTGATCGAGAATATGTTTATTTAGATGGTTTTCCAATGGTTTAGACAGCACAGCCCAGAATAGAAATGGGCCTGTAGTTAGACGGATCGGTGTGATCACCTGTTTTGTAGATGGGCATTACTCTAGCAATTTTAAAATAGAGAAACAGAGAGGAGAGAGAGAGAGATTTTATATAATATATATAATTTGGATTCTCTCTTGAGGGCACATAAGACCGTATGGCGAAAGCTTGGCTGTGTCTGGAGTGGCACTGTCTTCATCTGTCCGTGGGCAGGGTGGTTGGGGCTGTGGGGTGTGCTCGGCAGCTGGAGGGTGGTGTTTTTCGCCGGTGGGCTCTGCAGTCATGAAATACGGGCTGGTACACCCATGGGGATGCTACTTAAGGCTGTTATGAGCTGCATCCTGTAGTCTAACTTACTCCTGTTCAGGAGCAGTTATGTCCCTTGATATCTTAATGGAGTGTCCTGTGCGTGCCTGTACCATCGTCAACACAGCGCAGGCCTCCAAGGGTGGTACAGGACTGCTCTAAAGGCAGGTGAAGACAGTGCTTCTCTGGGTCCTCCCAGCACCTTCGGGTGTTTCTTTTTCTTCTTTGCTTAACTAGGCTGACCCTGGAGAAAGGTTCAGTGACGGTGAGGAAAGACCACTGACCACAGGGAAAGTCCTGTTGACAGTGGAAAAGACTGCAACTTTGGATTCTCTCTTGAGGTCACATAAGACCGTATGGCGAAAGCTTGGCTCTGTCTGGAGTGGCACTGTTTTTCATCTGTCCGTGGGCAGGGGTGGTTGGGTCTGTGAGGTGTGCTCGGCAGCTGGAGGGTGGTGTTTTTCGCCGGTGGGCTCTGCAGTCATGAAATACGGTTGGTACACCCATGGGGATGCTACTTTAAGGCTGTTATGAGCTGCATCCTGTAGTCTAACTTACCTCTGTTCAGGAGCAGTTATGTCCCTTGATATCTTAATGGAGTGTCCTGTGTGTGCCTGTACCCATCGTCAACACAGCGCAGGCCTCCAAGGGTGGTACAGGACTGCTCTAAAGGCAGGTGAAGACAGTGCTTCTCTGGGTCCTCCCCAGCACCTTCGGGTGTTTCTTATATATATATATATATATATATATATATATATATATATATATATATATATATATATATATATATATATATAATATATATATATATATATATATATATATATATATATATATACAACAAACTAATAAATTCCAAGGATATTAGTTTGTTGTATTTTAGTCCCTTGCGGATTCATTCCAAGAACTGACCCTCAGCACTTGTGTCTTAAGAGGATATCTTTTTATATTTTTTACTTTTCACAAGAAAATGTAGCTTGTTTTGCTCTTTCATGATTTTCTTTTGCTTCTTAGGTGGCACCTTTGGTTGGTGTTTTGAAAACTCAACAAATATACTACGGTATTGCACACCAGCCCTTTCTGGGATTGCATTCTTCTTAAAACTGAAAAGGCAGAGGAGTCAAATTGCCACTTTCCGCGGTCACTGAGGAGAAACCACCAAGTTTCGAAATATCGGTATATGACCAGAAGTTATATGTTAGTGAGTTTTCCCTCCCTATTGGAGGATGTCTCCCCTTGGAGACTATAAGTTTGCTGAAGGCTCATTTTTAGAAGCATTTATTTTATTTTTCTCCATTCACCCACTCAAGCACATACTGTTAGTTAGGCAGATACCACTGCAGATATGAATGCTTATTTCCCCCTATTTCGTCAATCTAAGACATAAGAGCAAGCTTTGTTTATATATATATATTATATATATATAATATATATATATATATATATATATATATATATATATATATAACACACATCGCCAGGCTATCGATAACATTCTCAACACTTCTCTTTTCTTCTATGCAGGCCTAATTGCATTTTCTTTTTACCAACTTTCCTTGCACTGTGTTGTCTTTAAAAAGACTGAAGGATTTTAAAAAAAATAATAATGACCTACACTTGTCTTCCCTACTTGGAAATGGTTCAGTTTATAAATTGGTCAACAGTGGAGGATTTACCTCTTTATGCTTGATCCGAGCGTGGAATTTTGAAATCAGTTATTTTGCCTCTCTATACTGGCGCTGGACCCTCAATGAATCTTACCAATTCCTTGCAGTAAATTGTATAACAAGAATAATCTCCCACCATGTCTCGGACGCGGTTTGATGGAAGACAAGCCCATCCCTCTCTTTCCGCCGCCTATTATCTTGCCTGGGCTGAATCAGGTTCGTGTTTAACGCTGGATAAACAGACAGGATTTTCATGCAAAAAACACACACACACACAAAATCTGACCCCACATGAACTCACGATCATCAGCCCCGCGGGCAAACGCTCTAACCATTTGTCTACGGGCTCCTCTGGTATTCTCAGCATATCAACAAAGAAATTTCAGATCCAGATATATCATTGAAAATGGAGAATTGCAGTTCTCTTGATTTGTGACTCTTAATCACTGATACTCCCATCATGTTGAGCAAGTGAAATGCGGTGTGTGTTCTATCAACAGAACATCTTCATCCTTCCAAAGTTGGTTCGTGCCTTGCTCATGACACCAGAATTTAACCACAGTGCCATCCAAAACGAAAAGAGCCAGACAGTGTTTCTCTAAACTTAATAAAAAAAAGCCTCTTGTTCGTATTATGCTGAATTACTACACATTCTTGCACAAATCAGTTGAAATTTGTGTAGCCAAGTTAGAGTTCCGTGTATGTGAAGTTGTAGCATCATTTTAAATGATATCGTACAAAAGAAGCACACGAAATCAATTACTGACTCATGTTGCAGTAAAATTACTGCTCTGTATAGATATCAGCCCAAATCGTCTCAAATCATACCATCTGAAACTTTTTATCTGTAGGTTCACAAACCTTTTGTCGCATAAAGATGAATTTGTTTTATCTGTTCATGTCTGTCCAAACCACATACTTCTACTCGTTATGATTAAAATAAACTGACCTACTTCAGTAACGATCCTATTAAAAAAAACCCGATTGTAATAATTTTGTTGAAAAGTTTCATAATTCGAGTAAGAAGTGAACACCCCCCAAATACCATGAATGTGTATTTAATTTGTTAACATAGTTCATAATTTTCGACTATATGAAACCGTTTTCCATG
>CM031607.1:41549156-41566229 GCA_018398815.1 Conus ventricosus | reverse complement strand
CGGGGGGGGGGTTTCTCTGAGGAGGGAATGGTAAAAGCTGAATGCAGACATTGAAGGAGCTCCAGTGTTTGACACTTTTCCGGAAACTTTGTGTTGGGGAATGCAAGAAAGGACCTGCAAGGAGTAGGTGACCATGAGTTTTTTTTGGTAGATACTTATATGTTTTGATATTGTGGGTACATCAAAGGCGACCAGTGCTTCCTCACGCTAGTGTCCTGGGGCTGACCTGTTTGTTAAATTAATAAATAATTAGCCCTATATGATGCTATGTTTTATTTTTAAAAAATTGATAATCACACAAAAGTATAACATAGACTAACTACCAAAGGAAAGAAGGTTCTGCCTCCAAAAGATGTAGATAAAACGATTACAAAATACTACACGTTGGTATGATTAATAACGTTGATTATGTTCATCATATCAGTTATGTGGACCATTGAGATATATAGCTGAAAATAAAGGATTTTGATGTTTCGGTGAACAAAAATCTAATCTTTGGGCTTCATGTTGTTAGTGTGGCAATTAGAAAGACCTGAAGAATAGCTGGCATGATCACTTACTTGTTCAGTTTTACATGAAGTCGCAATGACCGTAATGTTTCCATTATCTGAATTATAAATTAGAGCAGTTCTAGATTATGTAAATGTGCTGTGGTCCCCATACCTTAAAAAGACGATTGGTCCATGTTTGTTTTTCTTTCAAGTTTTTCCGCAGATAGGCTAGGGACACACGCTGTTTTTGTTTTGTTTTTTGTTTTTTGTTGTTGTTGTTTTTTTAACTGACAGGGACACAAGCACAATTTATATTCTGTAAGTCGACGTGCTGTCACGGAGACTGTGAAGGTTTTTGTGGCTTGGTTGAGGCTAAATCCACGTGTGAAAACTGTGTGTAGGTCTGTGGGGACAAGGGAATTTTGTTTGCTAAGAAAAAAATCATGATCGTTTAAGGCCAGTTTATAAAGGGGAAAATACTTGTGAGTCCTAGAGGACCTGGTTGATATTTTGCATCGAAATATGTATTCATGAAGGCAACTGTAGTAAAGAGCATTTATATGAATAGTGTTATATAATTATGGTCGTTAATTGAAAGGGGGAACTATCTCCTGTTTGTCTGTCTTGTTGTGTGTTGATGTTGCGCGAGCGAGAGTACATGCAGATGTGGTTCTTTAAGGATGGAGGAGTTTAATGGGGTGGAGGAGTTGAAGAGAGGGGGATAGGGAGCTGAAAAGGGGAATGGAGGAACTGAATGGCGGGGGTGGGGGGTGGGGGGTAGAGAGCTGAATGGGGGGAATGGAGGGGCTAAATGGGGATGGAGGAGCTGAATGGGGTGGGGGGGTGGAGGAGCTGAATGGGGAATGGAGGGGGCTAAATGGGGGATGGAGGAGCTGAATGGTGGGGTGGGGGTGGGGGGGGGTAGAGGAGCTGAATGGGGGAATGGAGGGGCTAAATGGGGGATGGAGGAGCTGAATGGGGGAATAGAGGGGGCTAAATGGGGGATGGAGGAGCTGAATGGGGTGGGGGTGGGGGGTGGGGTGGAGGAGCTGAATGGGCAGGGAGGATGGTGCAGGGGCGTGATCTAGTCTTTCCATGATATTTTCCCTAAGAGACAAATGATGACATGTTCTAGCAGATGTTTGAAGAAAACATGATTGTACACTTTCCCCCGTTATTTCATGTATGAGACTGTACAGAAGTTTTTTTCCCCCAACAACTGGTGACTATAAGTTTTCTGGATTTCAACTTACATTTGTGTTCCATCTAATTCACTACAGTCAATGGATAAATCCACTGTCATATAGATCGGAAACAGTGAGTTTATAGAACACAGGTAAAATGGGCTTTAGACTTAAAAATAAACTGACATTTTCCATTCATAGGCAATACTTATGGCGCGTGTGTCCCACACATCTTACTCGAAATTATGAAACTTTTCAATAAAATTAATTACAAATCCGTGTTTGTTTGGTTTTTTTTTTTTTTTTTTTTTTTTTTTTTTTCAAATATGATCTGTTACTGAAGTAGGTCTAGTTCTATTTTAATCATAACGAGTAGACGTATGTGGTTTGGACAGACATGATCAGATAAAACAAATTCATTCTTTATGCGACAAAAGGTTTGTGAACCTACAGATAAAGTTTCAGATGGTATGATTTGAGACGATTTGGGCTGATATCTATTACAGAGCAGTAATTTTACTGCAACATGAGTCAGTAATTGATTTCGTGTGCTTCTTTTGTACGATATCATTTAAAATGATGCTACAACTTCACATACACGGAACTCTAACTTGGCTACACAAATTTCAACTGATTTGTGCAAGAATGTGTAGTAATTCAGCATAATACGAACAAGAGGCTTTTTTTATGAAGTTTAGGGAAACACTGTCTGGCTCTTTTCGTTTTGGATGGCACTGTGGTACATTCTGATGTCATGAGCAAGGCACGACCAACTTTGGAAGGATGAAGATGTTCTGTTGATAGAACACACACCGCATTTCACTTGCTCAACAACGCCTTGGCTTAAGGCTGTGTCAGACCAATTGACATAGGCCAGAACACCAAGGCTACATCAAAATGTTGTTATGCTCTGCATAGTTATGTGGGGATTGTCTTCAGTCATGACAAGCTCCTAGCATAACATTATCAGTCTCCCAAATCCCCCGAAGTCGGAGTGTGGCTGCCCATGTGGCGGGGTAATCAAAAACGGTCACACACGTAATGTTCTCATCCCAGCTGATGCATTTGTGCCATAGTGTTCAAATACTTCGGCTGTTCGGATGATCCCTGGAGTCTTTTAGCCAGGGTACGACAACAACAACAACAACTTGCTCAACATGACGGGAGTATCAGTGATTAAGAGTCACAAATCAAGAGAACTGCAATTCTCCATTTTCAATGATATATCTGGATCTGAAATTCTCTTTGTTGATATGCTGAGAATACCAGAGGAGCCCGTAGACAAATGGTTAGAGCGTTTGCCCGCGGGGCTGATGATCGTGAGTTCATGTGGGGTCAGATTTTGTGTGTGTGTGTGTGTGTGTGTGTGTGTGTGTGTGTGTGTGTGTGTGTGTGTGTGTGTGTGTGTGTGTGTGTGTGTGTGTGTTTGGCATGAAAATCCTGTCTGTTTATCCAGCGTTAAACACGAACCTGATTCAGCCCAGGCAAGATAATAGGCGGCGGAAAGAGAGGGATGGGCTTGCCTTCCATCAAACCGCGTCCTAGACATGGTGGGAGATTATTCTTGTTATACAATTTACTGCAAGGAATTGGTAAGATTCATTGAGGGTCCAGCGCCAGTATAGAGAGGCAAATAACTGATTTCAAATTCCACGCTCGGATCAAGCATAAGGAGGTACAATCCTCCACTGTTGACTAATTTATAAACTGAACCATTTCCAAGTAGGGGAAGACAAGTGTAGGTCATTATATATATATATATATATATATATATATATATATATATATATATATATATATATTTTTTTTTTTTTTTTAAATCCTTCAGTCTTTTTAAAGACAACGAGTGAAAGGGAAATTTGGGTAAAAAGAAAATGAAATTTGGGCCTGAAGAAAAAAAGAAGGTTGAGAAGTTATCGTTTGCCTGGCATGTGTGTGTGGGTTGTGTGTGTGTGTGGTTGTGTGTGGTGTGTTGTGTGTGGTGGTGTGTGTGTGGGGTGTGTGTGTGGTGTGTGTGTGTTTGCGTGTAAAATTGTTATATATATATTATATATATTATGTATATATAATATATATGTATAGTATATATATTATGTATAGTATATATATTATTGTATATATGTAATTCTATCATATATCTACTATATATCTATAACTATTTTTAAAATTATATTTTATATTATAATATTAATAATATATATTAAAAATATATATATATATTATGGTTTGTGTGTGTGTGTGTATAAAATTTATTTTTTTATATAATATATATATATATAATCTCTTTTCTCTCTCTTTTTCCTCTCTCTCTCTCTCTCTCTCTGAAAAATATATTAATATATATAAATTATATTAATATATATATATTAGTTAACCAAAGAGCCTAAAATGATTTTAAAGGCTCGCCCCCTTGGGGAGCAACATTTGTCAATGAGTTAAAAGGGGGTTAAAACTCGGGTTAAAAAAAAACTCACAAATTTTTTTAGTTGTGCGCTGTCTCAGGTTTTTTTGGGTTTTCCCCACCGCCGATTTTTATATAGGTGGGGGTTTCCCCCGTTTGGGGTTGTTTCCCGTGGGGGTTGGTGCAGTTTTTTGGGGGCTTTTAGGTTTTTTTTTGGGTGGTTCACTAAAAACGTTTTCCCATTTATGCCTGCATTGTTATATTTCTGTTTTGGTTGTTTAAAGTTGAAAGTGTGGTTTGCATAGTAAAAACCATTTTTCAGTTAAACATGGTTTGCACCTTTTGAAATTGCTGTATGGTGATGTTTTTATTTTTTTCCCGGGAATATTGTGCTTGTTTTTGTCTTTAATTTTCCAATATATTTGCCCCAGTTCGTTTGGTTTTTTATTTTTTTTTATTAATGATGTTTTTTTTTGCATATTGGTTTTAAAGTGTTTTCAGTATTCCTAGTATTTTTTTTTTCTTTTCTATTTTTACAGTACCTGGTATACAATGTTTTTTGGAGAATTTATTGTTTAGTGGGCATGTCCTTTTCGTGCAATTGCAAGTTTTCCTTTTTTCCCACCCTTCTTTGCTGTTTGTTTTTCATTTTGTTGGATCGTCAATATTTTTTTTGAGGTTGGGCATAAATGGACGATAGTTTACATGTTTTTGTTAAATATTTTGGACAGTTTTTTTTTTGGAAATGAAGTTGTGGTTTTTGAAAAATTTTTTCCCCTTGTTTTTTTTGGTTTCCCCGTGTATGGGGGGGTTATATAAACAAAAATGTCTCCACAAAAACATTGAAACCCGGGCACTGTAACATCAGAAAATGAAAAAGAAACAACATAGGGATCATAAAAACCCATTTCAAAACCGTATGCAAACCACAAAAAGTCATTCAAAAAAAGAAAAATAAAAAAAACCAAACAGAATGAGCAAATATATCTGGAAATTTAAAGATGAAAAACAAGCTACAATTATCTGGAAAATCAAAAAAAAAGAGCATCACCATAAGCAATGTTTCAAAAAGGTGCAATATTTTTTAACTAAAAAAATGGTTAAATATATGAAAAACCCACACTTAGCAACTTAAACCCAAAAACAAAAATATAAAAATGCAGGATAAATGGAAATTTTGTTAGTGAACATCCCCAAAACAAAAACTAAAAGCCCCAAAAACACATGCAGCCAACCCGCACGGAAACAACCGCAAACGGGAACACAACTATAAACATCGGGGGTGGGCAACCAAAAACACCCTGTGAAGGAGCAAGCCGAAAAAAATTTTGTAGATTTTAAAACCTCGATTTTTAACCCCCCTTTTTAAACACTTGACAAATGTTGCTCCCAAGGGGTCGAGCATTTTTAAATCTTTTTGGGCTCTTTGGTTTTTTCCTTTTGTTTGCCCTCCGTTGAGCATGTGGCCCAAAGTTTTTAAAAGGAGGAAATCAATTTTTGGGCTAAACAAAAAACATACCGTCCTACACACTTTTTATTTAAAAAAGTTTAATAGAACAAACCAAAAAGTTCGTACGAAATATAGATGGAAAGCATCTTTTTCCGAACCCGAATGAAAAAAAAGAGGATAAAAACCCCTACGATTTCAAATCATGGCGATCACCCCAAAATAGCGTATGAAACCCTTTAAGATCAAATGAAAAGAATTTAACCAATTTTTGAATTTCAAAAAATCTAACAACGATTTCCAAACAACTTAAAAAAAACCCAAAATAAAACAAGTAAAAAAAATGACAAAAAAATATTGTGAAGTGACAAAACTAAAATTTCTACAAAAGGAAAAAAGGAAATTCTCAACTCCTTGACAAAAACACCCAGAAAAAACTCCCAAAAAAGTGACAAAAAAACACATGACAGTACCCGCCTAAAAAAAAAGAACTTCAGAGCGATAGCCCTAGTGCAGGAAGAAGCGCGCAAAAAAGAAGCTTTATAACCCCAAAGACCAAAAACCCCAACTTCATAACAACCAAATGCAGAAAAAAAACCCCACCCAAATTGAATTGGGAAAATTTTCAAGAAAATTCGGGGAAAAAATAAAAAAGGACATAAAATCAAACCTGATTCAACCTCTGAGAACACTCGAATTTTCCAATGATTAAAAAAAACTAAATAAACAAAAGAAATACGTTTTATCACATTTACATAGTAGTTTTACCCCCCATGACGAGGAAAATCTCCAAACCCCTGAAGTTTGCCGTAACCACACAGACTAAAGGGTCAGAAAGGGAAAATCATTTCCACACCAAGAAAACATTACACACGGAAATAAAACCGGGATCAGAAAACCCAAAAACAGAAATAAAATTTTGAGTAACCTGGGTTCAATGTGTGCGAACTGTGAACTGGTCGGATATTATGCTGTCCAACATCAAAAAAACCCGGGAAAACAATCGGACTGTACAGAGACGAGGGCCCCTTGTCCCTAACAAAAACCAAGAACCATCAAAAACAAGAAGAAAAGAACTATGCAAAATCCCAAAACCAAACTTAAAGATCACTTTGAGCAAAAAAAAAAGGTAGTGAACTACTTAGACATAACACGGGAACTAAAACAACCATATATTAAACCATACAAAAAACCCAACGAAACCCTTTTTGTACACCCCAAAAAAACCCATCACCATCTTTTAAAGCCCTACCCCATGGCAAAAAAAGGGAACTATAAACCCTGTCATGCAATGAGAGGTGTTTAACAATGCAGCGTGGAAAACCAGGAGGGGACTACAAACAATGGATACAATTTCAAATACATAAAGGACAACAAAAAAAAAAGCAAGAAAAAAAGGGAAAAAAAAATCAAAGGTATAAAACCCCCCTACACGGGAAACTAAAACAAAAAAGGGAAAAAATTCTTCAAAAACCTAGCAATTCTTTCCCAAAAAAGACAAACTGTCCAAAAAATTTAACAAAAAAACTTCAAACTATCGTACCATGTATGCCCCAACCTCAAAAATGATTGACGCATCCCAAAAAATGAAAATCAACACAGCAAAAAAGGGTGAAGAAAGGAAACTGCGTTTTCACGAGAAAGGACAGTGCCCCAAAAAAATAAATGTCTCCCCAAAAAAATTGTATACCAGGTACTGAAATCGAAAAAAGAAAAAAAAACATAATAGGGGTCACTGAAAAACCCCTTAAAACCCCTATCCAACCAAAACGTCATTCAATAAAGAAAAATAAAAAACCAAAAAAGAAGAGCAAAATATTGGAAACTTAAAGATGCCAAAAAAAGCTCCCAAAAATCCTGGAAAATCAAAAAGAGATACCCTACAGCAATTTCAAAAGGTGCAACCCATGTTTAACTGAAAAATGGTTAATACTATGCAAAACCCCATTACAAATTTAAAACCCAAAAAGAAATAGTAAACAACTAGGGATAAAAGGGAAAAGTTTTATGAACACCCAAAACAAAAAACCCAAAAGCCCCCAAAACACGTGCACCAACCACGTGCAAAAACCGCAAAGGGAACCCCCACCTTATAACCCCCGGTGGGCAAACCTTAACATCCTGATGACAGCGCAGCAAGCCCCGAAAAAAATTTGTAGAGTTTTAACCTCGATTTTTTCCCTTTCCTTTTTAACACATTACGTAATTATAAATATAAATTTTATATTAATATTTTATATATTATATAATATATATAATTGTGGTTGTGTGTGTGTGTTGTTGTGTGGGGTTTCTCCTTGAATATTAAAAACCAACAATAAGGGGGATCAATCAACCCCAATTTTTCCACCTCTTTTTTTTCCCCCTTTTTCCGCCCCTCTCTCTCTCTTTTCTCCCCTCTCTTTTTCCCCCCCCCCCCCCCCTCTCTCTCCCTTTTTCCCCAAAATTTTTACTTTGTCGCCCTTCGATCTTTTGCTATTTTATTTTTACTGTCATCATTCCTTCAATGATATTGTTCCATTATTACAATGTTTCCGCCAGGGACGATCCCATTTACATTTTTCCTGCAGACGTTGACTAGGAATTCATATAGCATTGGTTTTTAGGGTTTAGGAAACGGTTCCCCCGGCCCGGGTTACGTTCAGGGAACGGTTCCACAGGGTCCAGGGGGTTATATGGACTCTGGACAGGGGGTGGAACGGGGGGATTGAGATAAAGGGGGGAATGCACTCACTTGGACAACAAAGGTCACGAAGGGTTCTCTCTTTCTTTTTTGACCCTTTTTTTTGTTCATTCCCTTATATTTCGGAAATGTAATGATACAGAAATAAAATTGCCAATGGATTGCATGGCAGTCTAAGCCCCTGTGAAGCACTTACAAGCTGTAAGTCTAGGGCTCGTCCTAAAATAACCACCCGATCTCTTTTCTTCCCCCCTCTCTCTCCTCTTTCTCTCTCTTCTCTCTTCTTCCCTCTCTCTCTCTCTCTCTTTTGTACGTTTTCCCCCCTCCCCACCCCCCCTTAATGTTGGGGAAAAAAAAATCGTTCGAACTTGTTTTCGCAATTCACGATGGTTTTATACATTGCTGGGGTTCTCTTTTTACCCTGTTAACGGCCGGAACCTTAAAAAAGACCAAAAAGAAAAAAAAAAGAAAGAAAACCCATGTATTTCTTGTAAGCTATTCACACCCTACATTGAAGCTGCTAATCTGGAACTGCAAAGACGACGCGCCTTAAGCCCCTTTTGTGATGATTCCCCTTAAAAGGAATCCGCTCGCAAGCCCTAACCACCCCCCTTAAGTGCATCCTGTAGCCGCCTAACCCCCACCTTCAACGTGCTCCGCCACCCTCCCGCCCCAAAACCACCTTCAACGTGAAACCTTCGCGCCAAAACCCCCCCCTTTAACGTGAATCCTGCTCGCCAGCCTCCACCCCCCTTCAACGTGCATCCCGTCGCCGCCTAACCACCCCCTTCACGGAATTTCCCGCGCCAGCCTAACCACCCCCCTTTAAAAGTGCATCCTGCTGCCAGTACCTAACCCCCAACCCTTTAAGTGAAACCTGTCGCCAGCCTTTCCACCCCCCTTTTAACGTGATAATCTCGCCCGCCCCCCCTAACCACCCACCTTCAAGGCCCGCTCGCCGCCTACCCAACCACCCCCTTCAAGGGAATCCCGCTGCCAGCAGCCAACCCCCCACCTTCAACAGCATCCTGCTCGCCCCCCAGCCTAACCACCATTCAAACGTGAATCCCGCTCGCCATCCAGTAACCACCCCCTTCAAATGAATCCCGCCGCCAGCCCGCCCCAACAACCCCCCTTCAACGGCATCTGTCGCCATCCACCTAACCCCCCACCTTTTAACGGAACCGCTCCCAGCCAGCCTAACCACCCCCTTACATGCATTGCTTGAGCCACCCAACCCCCCACCTTAACGTGATTCCCTTGTGCCCGCCTAACCACCACCTTTAACGGCATCCCGCTTGCTAGCCAGCCCAAAACCACCTTTAACGTGCTCGCTGCCGCCCGCCCCAACCCCCCACCTTTAACGTGATCCTGCCGCCACCAGCCCAACCACCCCCCTTTAAGTGCATCCTGCTCGCCCCCAGCCAAAAACCCCCCCACCTTCAAAGTGCATCCGCTCGCCGCCCGGAAAACCCCCCTCAACGTGCATCCCGCTTTACGCCCACCCCCCCTTAAAAGTTAACCCGCTCGCCCGCCTAACCCCACCTTCAACGTATCCTGCTTGTAGCCAGCCTAACACCCCCTTCAACGTTAAAACCTGCCGCCAGATAACCACCCCTCTCCAAAGTTAATCCTGTCGCCCCTAACCCCCCACCCCAAAAGTGCATCCCGTTTTACCGCCTACCACCCCCTTTAAGGCATCCGCTGCCAGCCAACCCAACACCTTTAACGTGATCCCGCTCGCCAGCCAACCCCCCACCCTTTAACTGATCCTGCTTTCTAGCCCAGCCTAACCCCCCACCTTCAACGTGATCCCGCTCGCCCCCAACCACCCCCCTTTAACGTGATCCTGCTCGCCCGCCCAACCCCCACCTTAACGTGCACCTGTTTTAGCCCGCCAACCCCCCCCTTTAACGTTAATCCGCTCGCCAATAAAAAACCACCTTCAACGTGCATCCCGCTTTCTAGCCAGCCTAACCACCCACCTTCAACGTGCATCCTGCAGACAACCAAACAAACAAAAAACCAGTGAGAGAGAGGAGAGGAGGGGAAGGAGGATAGCCTAAACATGTGCTGGGTGTGCCAAACAGAGATTCTGGAACATATCCAGACGTACTGAATGTGATACTTAGGACCATTGACAGAAAGCTAAAGGGAGCCTTGATAAGGAGACAGCCATGAAGGGGATCAACCTTGGCAGACAGTGTCCTGAAAGGCTGCCTGTTCGCCCTCTTTCTCAGCGCGGCTCAAATTGTCTGATCAACACTGCGGGGTACCTCTTGGGCCTGGCTCATGTCGAAATTCAACGTGAAAGTAAGCAAAGAAAGCAAAATCATGTAGTCTCAGACCAGAATGAAATTTCATGGCATTATCTTCATCATCCCCATTGACAACTCAACAACAACAACATCAACAGTAACATCAACAACAACAACAACAACAACAACAAACACAAAACAACAACAATAATCATAATAATAATAATAAATAATAATAATAATAATAATAATAATAATAATAATAATAATGATAACAATGATAATAATTAATATGATAGTAATAATGATAATAATAACAACAATAATAATGATGATGATCATGGTGATGACAATAATAATACTACAATATGATAGTGATGATGATGAGAGAATGATTATGATGATGATGATGAGATGATGATGATGATTTTTTCAACACTTTACAATATCAATCGAAATACGACTGCCAAAAAAAACAACAACAACAAAAAAAGCATGAAAAAATGGTACGTTGACGTTGATAATGATGGCGATGATATTCTCCTGATGGAACTGTCACAGTGTTTTCACTCAGTCATAAAGCAAGTCTATCATAGCCGTTTGTCTCATAAGCACTGATATCAATAATCTTACGGGGCCCTGCGGCACTTCATGTCATAGTGTCAATTAATATACCTCAGCGGGTTACGTTTATATGTCGAACAGGACAGGACACAATACTGGGTGTCATTTTTTCCCCCCATTATTTTTTCCAGTAACCTTATAGTAGGCCCAGCGACCATGAGGTTAAGTGACAGTCAGTGATGAAACAGTGTGGGAGAAAAATCGGTTTCAACAGGTCTCATCAGTTAAATGAATTAACTAATTCCTCCTCAGGTCAGTCCGAAACTACTGGTCTTGTCGACTAAGCTCACTTATTTCTGCCAGTACAATCATGACCCTTGGGATTCCTAAGGACAAACGCTGTACGAATGTCATAACCATTTTCACTGTCAGTGACTCCAGATCCCAAAGTCCGTGCCCTTGTCAGCGGCTCATCGTTTCAGGGTGAGCTAAACATTGTTCATACCGTTGATGCCAATGAGAATGTTTGCTTTCACCGCCTACTGCTTACTTCTCAATAACGGACCGCACGTGCTTGTCAAACACTTCTCAACCTACTTAAAGACTTGCTCGTGATGCACGCCCCAGAATATTTACAACAATAATAATAATAACAAACAACAATAACAACAACAACAGCAACAATAACAACAACTGCAACAACAACAAATCCCGCGGACTTAAATGCCACTTCGTTGTTGTTGTTGTGATTCTTGTTATTATTTTATTGGTGTTGTTATTGCTGTTGTTGTTGTTCTTGTTTTATAAAATAAGGAATTGAAAGGGTATGATAAAATAAAACATATTGTTTACATAGGAATCTGAATCGACTATGTGGGGCGAGTGACTGACAACATTGCTGGCACATTTTTGCCTGATCAACACCGCCTTGCAACACTAACATAGTCAGCCTTCACCCCCTCCCCCCCCCCCCTCACCGCCCCCTTCTTCCCTTTTCATTCTCAGTCTCTCTCTCTCTCTTCTCTCCTTCTCTCTCACTCTCCTCTCTCTCTCTCTCTCTCTCTCTCTCTCTCTCTCTCTCTCTCACGCGCACGCACGCAAGCATGTACACACATTTTTCTCTCTCTCTCTCTCTCTCTCTCTCTCTCTCTCTCTCTCTCTCTCTCTCTCCTCTCTCTCTCTCTCTCTCTCTCTCTCACGCGCACGCACGCAAGCATGTACACACATTCTCTCTCTCTCTCTCTCTCTCTCTCTCCTCCTCTCTCTCTCCTCTCTCTCTCTCCTCTCTCTCTCTCACGCGCACGCACGCACGCAAGCATGTACACACATTCTCTCTCTCTCTCTCTCTCTCTCTCTCTCTCTCTCTCTCTCTTCTCTCTCTCTCTCTCTCTCTCTCTCTCTCTCCTCTCTCTCGCTCACCGCACGCACGCAAGCATGTACACACATTTTCTCTCTCTCTCTCTCTCTCTCTCTTTTCTCTCTCTCTCTCTCTCTCTCCTCTCTCTCTCTCTCTCTCTCTCTCTCCTCTCTCTCTCTCCTCTCTTTCTCTCTCTCTCTCGTGCGTGCGTTTGTGAGCGCTCGAACGCTTGTGCGTGCCTGCGTGCGTGCGTGCGTGTGTGTGTGTGTATGTGTGTGTGTGTGTGTGCTCTCGTGCGCGCGCATGAGTGTGCATGAGTGATGACAACCCATCCCTAGATATTAATACTATTTTCTGGATCAACTGATCTAATATGCTGCGATGCAGGGGGGTAGGGGTGGGTGAGGGTAGGGGTGGGGGAGGGCTGCGGGGTATGGGGGTGGGTGGGGTGGGTGGGTAGGATAGGAGGATAACATCAAGCGTCCTCCATCCCCGGTCAAATGTCAGACAATGTTTGCCGCTGTCTTTGTTGTTGGCCTGGCACCCCAACCCCCTCCCCTCTGAAGGGCGAGATTTTCTAATCTCTGCTCTCTGATGACAAACCCGGCCAAGCATGGCCACACATATTCAATACATAGACATGAAAGGAAACACGCAACATATAACATGTGACAAGAAAAATAGCACAGTACAACAGAAAGTAAGAGAATGGAACAGAATAACAGAAACAATGTAATAGTCAAACAACCGACAAACAGTAGCAGTCCTACTGGCAGTTCACAGTGGTCTCATAAAGACATGCAGGGACCAGAATAGCTCAGTTGGTAGAGCGCCGGACTCGTGATCCTGGGGTTGCGAGTTCGAATTTCGGTACAGGGGATTTTTCCCTCGGAGTTAACACTGGTTCGGACTCCATTCCCCCATACAGTCCTTCGAATGAGACTATAAACCGAGGTTCCGTGTGGTGAACGCACCCACAACATCTTGCACACACGTAAAATCCATCACCAACTTTCGAAAGAGAAGGCCAGTTTGGCCGTTGGTATGGATGATACGCTACAAATAGCATGCACCTTCCCCGAAGATGGAGTATGGCTGCCTTAATGGCGGGATGAAAAACGTCGTTCACACAAAACTCCACTGCCTGTCTATACAGGCAGTACCCGTAGGAGTATCAGCCTGCGTACGCAGAAAGAAGGAAAGAAATAAAGACACACTAACACGCACTTGCACAGCTAAATCTGGGACAGTGACTAACTGTATCAAACATCACACCATGGCGAAAACGGAGACCAAGCATAGTTAAATCAGCTGTTAAGTCTTCAAGTGTTACTTGAAAGGCAGCAGTGCTTTTGGTACATGAAGCAAAGTCAGAAGAAGTCATCTCGCACAGCTAGCGAGAATAAGTAACAGAGCGAGAACCAAATGTTTGAGTGTTGGTTTGAAGTTTGCGTGAAATTTGTGTGTCTGCAGATGATCTGAGTTTCCTGGATGGCCTATGACAGAAATAATGTCAGAAAGGTGTGGGAAAAGGCAGAGAAAATGATTCTTGCATTATACTTAAACAGTGTATTGAATTCTTTCTTTTACGGAAGCCAGTGAAGAAATGTGTGATCACATGTCTGAAAAGTCTGATAGTTGAGTTTTGTAGTTCTTAAGATGATTGATGATGTGCTATTGATAACCGCACAACATAGAACCGGAATAGTTCAGTCAGGAAAACGTAAAAAGCACAATGGTGTTGGCACTTTCAGATTTAAGTACGCGACGAATTGAACGTACCCGTCGTATATTATTAGCATGAACATAGCAGCAAACATTTGAACAATGCTCATACGGAGTCGTGCCGGAGCTGATGCTGAAACGCCTAACGTCTTAAACAGAGAAAGCAAACTGTATATCACAAACAAGTACCTACCGGACACTTTTGACTCTACAGGGGAAAGAGAGGATGACATTGCTATTAGAAAAAAAACAACTTCTATTTCGTCATCGTGCAGTTCAAGACTGTTTGCTTTGTGGTGGAAAAGAGGTGCGTTGTTCTTGAATTCTTATGTTGTCGTTGTTGTCGTTGTCGTCGTCGTTGTCATCGTTGTTGTTGTTGTTGTTGTTTGTTGTTGCTGGTGCTGCTGGTGCTGGTTTTTTTTAATCTTTTATTTTTCTTAATTCATTTTCCGTATCCTTTGATATCATTATTCCCACGCAGCTCACTCTCGGACGTCACTCCGATGACTTTGATCCCAAAATTATAGCACATACATTTACGTTTATTTTGCAAAACAATGTGAAAGAGTTAAGTGATTTTTAAACGAATCTGTCTCCCTCAGAGATCACAAATAAAAGGGGGACCATAATAATAATAATAATAATAATAAGGAACATTTAGTGCGCTTAATCTTAAACAAAAGCCCTAAGCGCTTACAGCAATAAGCCCTAACACACACACCAGACACACACAAACACACACACACACACAAACACACACACGCACACACACACACACACACGCAACACACACACACACACACACACACCCCACACACACGCACACACCCACACACCAGCGAAGGAGCAGAAAAATTATGTTTTGAAGAGAGTAGTTTTGAGGGAGGACTTGAAAGAAGAAAGACTGTTTGAGTTTCGGAGTGCATAAGGGAGATTGTTCCAGCAGGAAGGAGCCTGAAAAGAAAAAGAACGTTCACCAAGAGAGAACGTATAAATGCCAATCCTGACTCACTTTCGCCCTCAAACCAGTTTTCGGGCGAAAGTGACCCAGGATTGGCATTTATACGTTCTCTGACAAGTAAGACTTCAAACTATGTTTTCCTAATCATTTTCGCGCATACAGTCATTTTCAATACCATCATTTTTGCGGAGACAGTCACCAAACTAAAACTTGGCTGAGACACTGTGCGAACAACCCTAATTAGAGGGCTTGGGGTTTGTGGCAGGCAGTACCCTGGACGGATCCTATGACCTGTAATTATGGCGCCATAAGGTAGGGCTGGCGTCACCTGACCGTGTGGCGAAGGATTGCTTGTGATATTTTCAGTTAGACACGGAGCCATAGACATACGTGTTCTGCGTTTCACAAAATACGTCGCGCACACACACACACACACACACACACACACACACACACACAACACACTCACGTACACACACACACATATATATATATACACACACTCACTCACTCTCTCTTTCTCTTTCTTTCTTAATTAAATGACATAAAATCCGCACACTTCTTCTGACTAATTTTTACCTACAAACTTTGTACACAGACAGGCAGACACGGGGCTGAAACCTGATCACTTAATTTACGGCTCGCGGCATTCGTTTACACAGCGCAGGCTAGGCGCTCTGGTTGCAAACGCACACTCGGCTGGGTTGCACCACATTGCATCAGAAAATGATTTGGAAAATTCTAGATTGCCACGTCGACACACCGCATCGAGGCTGTCACGCAACACGACCGGGTTCGTCATTGTTGTTTGAGCTACCGCACAAGAAGGCTGTGTTTTGACTGCGCTCTGTTGTGACCACTGTGTTTTAATTGTGTTATTTTAAAATGGCTAAAACGTTACTGAAGAACAGGTTTGTTATTCGAGGCCATAAGTTTTACTTTAACTGCATGTTAGAGTATTTGTTGAAAGAATTAGGCGAAGCATGTTGTGAAACCGGAGAGATTGTTTTTCTAGAAAACGAAAAAGTGAACTAACTGCTTTGGAAATGAACGACTATCTTAAAGGTTTGTTGGTTCAAGGAAATGAAACAAGATGTAGCCAGTTTTAATACGTGTTTGACTATTGATGAGATGGTTTCTTATCTAATAAATGGCGCTGCATTGTTGAAAGTTGGCCGAAGCAAAACAAACCATCACGCGTTGATTGTTGGGAGCTGGCTTGGGACAGCTAAAGCCATGTTTAAAAAACATGGCGTTCATTTCTTAAGGCGGAGGTAAACACGGCTGGTTCGTATGCTAAAAAACTTATATTTGAAACATTTTTGCTGTTCCTCCTAAGTAAAAATGTTCTCAGTTTGTATTAGCCTTGATTGATTGTTAACTACAGATTCAGTGTTTATGTGGCAAGCTGATCTGTGTATTAAGATGTGTATACTTTTCTACTTTTCTAATTCTAACCAGTTCATCTGCCTTCAAGTGTGCCCTTATGCAACTGGATAACGATTTTCGAATGTTCTGGCAAACAAACTAGATAGGGCTAGGCAGACCTTAGTACATCTACCAGTATGGAGAGGAGTAGTGTGTGGCCAGCACTATCTTCATATAAATGCTCCAAATATACAATGACGATGTACTACTACTGGCGATTAGAGCCGCCATAAAAGCTTGGCTACAGCAATTACTGCTGTAACTCTGCCAAAGCCAGTTGCAAGCCTGGTTGAGAAAAGAGGAGCACAGCAAACTAGGCCAAGTGATCATATGTGATCACTTGACCTGCAAAGCGCAGCAGCCTGCCGCCAATGACGTCAGCACGGAGCACCTGCAAACTAGGCCAAGTGATCATATATGATCACTTGACCTGCAAAGCGTGGCAGCACCTGCAAAGCTCAGCGGCAAACTAGGCCAAGTGATCATATGTGATCACTTGGCCTAGTTGATTGAGGTTGCGAGCAAGACACAGCCTGTTTAGTCACAAAGCAAGAAGTGGTCCTAGTAGTTTCAC
>CM031607.1:41524156-41544156 GCA_018398815.1 Conus ventricosus | reverse complement strand
TTTTATTTTTAAAAAATGAGCACCGAAAAAACTGTTACCAACCTTGTATACCATTCTGCTGTTATTGGAGGTCTAAGTGTAGGATACTCAATGCTTGGTTTAAAAGCTTGTTAAGAATTAAACCAGCAGATCTTGGCAAACTAGACTTTGAGGATTCAGCAAGCTGATTGCTATCATTGCAACTTCGGTTGCCACGAAAGATTTTCTAGTCAAGCAAGGAATAATTCCAGACAGTATAAATATGTAAATAAAAAATACATTTATAAAAAATGGCTTCCCCTCGTAATGATGATAGGTGGCGCTGTGGTGAATGCGCTTGCTTTTAGCGGAAGTAATTTCGCATTTAGTAAACTACGGGATGACGGCGAGAGAAAAAGACATAACAAAGCTATGGAGCAACTAGCAGCTGCACAAGACGCCTATGAAAAGCAGAGACTTGAGCAGTTAGATTTTATTAATGACACACTGAAAAAACAGGGGCATGCAGCTTACATATTTAAAGATGTTGATCAGGCAATAAAACAATATTATCTAGTAACAGGCAACCCAATCCAGACATTGCCCCACCAAAATTCAGTGACTTTTATCAACCATCAGAAAAACAAAAGATGCAAGAAATCGCGTTTATTGCCTTTGGTATGACCGTCGTGTATTTTGTTGCACATAATATTGGCTGAATAAAAATGAACAAAATTTTATTCCCCCAAAAGGATATTGGGAAAGGGGTACAAGCAATACAAAAGCTAAGCCAAGCGGCAGGGTCGTGAACAACGCAAAGGGAATGGTTATTTTAAAAAAAGCGATTTGGAAAATTTTATTTCCTCACCTGCGAATACAGAGACCGCATTTTGGAACACAACTCCCAAAACACCCCCATCAAAGGGATTTTTTAAATTTACCCTCTGATACGATTAGACGAAAAGATTTAAGTCGCACTCACAGTCTTGACATGGCTCAAATACAAAGATCGGCCTTAAACAAAAAGTGCTTCGGGCTGTTGCTGTTGCCATACAACGATATACCAACGAGGCCCCTTAATTTTCCCCTCGCATGTTCAAGTCGATGAGGGAAAAAAAATTAAAGGCCAAGTAAATAAATTTTATTGTTAAAAACACGATTACTATTAGAAGAGGCATTCCGGGAGTTCACAAATCCAGGCTTTAGTTGAAAACTTTAACAAACGTTAGCCAAAAGACTTTTCTCCTACCAGTATCACAAAGGCTTTTAAAATTTCCCCACACAGAAGGTTAGAAGACTGCCCTCAGTTTTGGCGCAATGAACAAATGAAAATTTTAAAGGGCCCAAAAACCCATACAAGAAATCAAAGAAAAACAAAAAGCTTTGAAGGAGAGTTTCACCGGGCAACTATTACCATTGGATTAAAAGTAAGGTACCTTTTTTTCCCGGGGGGGAAGCAGAAGGGACCTCGCTCGGGGCCCCAAAGGGTTTTGGAGTTTTTGTCCAATAAAATAAAAAAAATTGAAAAAAAGAATCCCCCGTGTATTTTTTTACGAGAAACTGACCAACAAAACAACCAGCCCCCAAAAAGTCTTTTGTGAAGGAAAAAACTGCAGATAACCACCGGACACAGTTCCATTTCTTAAAATTTTTACGTAAAATATTTGAGTTAAAATGAAGCTCAAAGGAAGTGCAGAACGAAACAAAAAGGGTAAAGGAAAGACTTGAAAAATTCGGGAATCATTTCTGCGGAATGCTATTAAGGAAACATTTCGGGTTAATCAATGATGCAAATCCCCAGATCCCTAAACTAAAAACCCCCCAAAATTTGGGAAAAAAAGAATATCTTGAAATAAAAAAAAAAATTCGAACGCATCAAGAAAAACATAGAAAAGTTTTAAAATAAATTTGGGGTGAAGCTATATTGATCTATAATAAAAGTTGATGAAAAATAAAAACCCCCCCCTGTTTATGCGCCCTCCTCCCCCGATTGATATGAAAACCCGGATTAACAAACACCCGTTTTTGTTTTTTCTATCTAACGATTTCTTTGTTACAACCTTTGTGTTGTCCAGGAGATAGATCGCATTTTTCGTTGTCTGATAAAAGTCTTTTTCCCCAAACAAGCTTTTTTGTAGTTTATGCGATATTTTTTTGACTGCCAACGCTGCGAGATATTCCCTTTGCTTCTTAAGATTTTCCCCTGGCTAAAAATACTGTACATTTCGATCTTAAACCAATAAACTCCTTTTAATCACCTTTCCAGTAATTACCTTCATCTTTCCTAAAACCTTTTGTTAGAATTAAATTAAAAGGCGACTTTGGGGTTTTGGGTTTTATATACCACCCGCAGACCTTTACCCATTCGATTTCCAGTCTTTATAGTGTCTTGGGGGGAATCATAAAAAACTATCTTATCTTTAAAGTACTCGGGACCAGGTACAGGGCTTAAAGTAGTCATAAAGAAACTCTAACATAAAAAAGTTTTGTAATTCTAAAACAGTAAACCCAATAAATACGGGTTTTTGTCAAATTTGACTTTCTTTTTTTTTTCATTATGCCAAAAAGCTGACATGAATTTTTAAAAGTCCTGAAAATTAGGTTTGAAGTCACTTAATTGTTCTTTTCTCTCTGTGACCAATCTGAAATTTTTACCTTGTGGGTTTTCCCCATAGTCTTTCAAAACAGCTGTTGTTAACAGCTTGAAAAAGTCTTTTTTCGAAGCATCTGTGGATTTAGTTCTAAGCATGTTTTTCAAGTAGGTTTCTGAACTGTTCTTGATCAAAAGAAATTTATGCATGAACTGCGTCAACTTCAACCCATGTTTTTAAAAAAAATTGCGAAGTCGTAATGACGACATAATTTTTTTTCCCGCGAAGATTAGCACAAGTTTGGCGGTTCTTTTGGACCACTTTAGATTTTTCTGCGCTAATGGTAGTCATTATGGGTCAGGGATTTCATGAGGATATTCTAAGTCCAACTTCTAGAATTACCAGCTTTTGCGGGCCCGTTAACTCCCCAACCATTTTAAATTGCCTTTTAAATTTATTCGTCGCCCCCTGTGTACATTTAAATTTGCGTAATGGAAGTGTTCCCCGCCATAGCCCACCATACAGTTTTTTGCTCTAAATACTGGAAGTTAGATTTTTTATTTGATATAGTCGTCCAAGTATTTGTTGTTTGTTTTACAGTAATGCACGCCATACAAATTCCTCCCCCGCAACCTTTTTTCAATCTCTAATCTTTGGTAGGTCGACAATAATCAATCTTACCCCTAAACTTTAAAAAAGCATCCCAACTACCCCGGGGCGCAAAAAATGAAATGCGCGGATCCAGGCTATAATTTTTTTTAGCAGGTCTTTCTAAATTTTAAAAAATATCCCCAAAAAAAATGTATCAGCCATCAAGTATGATCATGATATCCCCCCATCGTTTTACACTCAAATTCTGCCAGCATCTTAGCTGGTGTAATCAGAATCACTAATTCCTTTCCTCTAAGACTAAAAAGAACGCGCCTTTAGGGGAAGTGTCTCTTCGCAAACCTTTTCCCCAAGTTCATGTACTCAAAAGGGAAACACCCTTTCTAAAAAGCGGGGGGTAAAAAATTTTCTTCCGTTATTGGGCAGGCTTTAGGGACAAGCCAGTGCTCTAATGAACCCATCAGTGCTGCATAAGTCATAAAAAGACATGTTTTTTAAAGTGAAACACATGTCTTTTCTATGACTGTGCGATGCATACACCCTAAAGGCATCTCTACTGCTTTCATTTAAGGGGAGTCGTAACCTCGAAATTTTTAGAAAAGGGAAGTCCTGTTTAGGCAACTTTTTTGAAGTTTCATTTTTAGCCCGCCCCTCTGAACTTTCGCAAATTTGGATCAGGGCTCTTTGTCGGATTCTCGCGTCGATGAGAGGCCTAAACCGCAAATCCAACAATGTGTGGCTGAGTCAAAAGTTGTTGGTCTTCGGGCGCCTTTTATGTTTTCGAAAAGTTAATTATTAAACGCTTACGCACTTGCTGCAGGTTTTAAGAATATTCTGCAGCTCTGGCCCTCTTTACAATTCGGGTTTTCAAATGGCCCCATCCACGACAATGATGAAAGAAAATGAAACAAATCTAATTTACTCATTAGATTTTTTCGAAGTTTTTGGGGCGCGGCCCTTCAAAAGGACAAGGGAGGGGATTCAAATCTGCGTAAACAACGATGGACTTGTTGGAGCCTTTCCAGTTCTTAAAACAACTTTCCCCTTCGGGGCGAATTTTTTCCCGTTTTACAGCCCAACGGGGCCGATACAATTTTTCTTATGTTCGCTTGCGGCTTGAGGGGAGGAATTCTTGTTAAACATTTTTTGCAAAATTTTTGTTTACCCTTCTTGAAGCTGCGCTTTATTTACTCTTTGTTCGTCAATGTTAATGGGGGGACCCCCGCTGGCGAAAGCATCAGTATAAGCAACAATTTTTTTTTCGGGTTCCCCAATGGGGCTGTTTTGGGCACTTTAATGGGCGTAGATTTTTCCCCCTCACCCCCTGTGTAGTTTTGACGTTAGGTTTTTTTTCCTTCAAACTGATCTTTGGGTCTACACAACGGGAAAGGCCCCCCCCCAAAAAAAAGTTAAGATATTGATGAGGGTGATAGTTAGTTACTCCTTGCGTTTTTACAACGGATGCAGCCTTGGGAACCACCCTTAAAAAATTTTTGTTGCTGTTTTTCCTTTATTTTTAGAACTGCTCTTTTCGCTACCAATGCTGGGGGTACGGAAGAACCTTTTGCCAACAATCGGCGCATACTTGACTGTTTTAAACTGACTCAAGTTTTACCCTCTGCCCAAACCAAAGGCCTCTCTTTTGGGGTTCTTCGCGGCAGCTAAACTTTTAAGCGTTCGTCTCCCCCAACCGGGTGAAAGTCATTGGGGAAAGAATAGTTTTTTTTTTAGTTGAAAACCCGTTTTAGTTTTCTTCATTTTGAAAAATAGCGATTAAAACAGTAAATTTTTTTTAACTGGGGGTCTTTTGTTGTTTCCGGGAATTTGAAAATCATGAACAACACTTGCCCGGTACTTTTGTTGGGCAATAAACTTCAAAATAAATATCATTCACGCCTTGAAAAACGCTTCTCCAAGCATCCCTTTAAACAAATTTGTCTTGTCCTTTAATATCTTTTCCTGTTGAGTTTTTTTCTAACCAAAATATTTTTTTTAAATTAAAAAAAAATACACGGCTAATCAAATCAATACAACGTCTTTTTTTCTTGGGGCTCGTAAACTAAAGTTTAAAACCCCCTTTGATTTGTTACTGTGAGCTGTTTAGAACAATTTAAAAGTTTGTTTACTTTTTTTTTAAACATTCCTTTTTTATCTGCTCGGGGGGGCTGTTGAGAAAAACTTTTCCTCGCCTTTTTTGAAGTCAAACTTTTGGGCTTTTGTAGTCATCAAAATCGCCTGTAAAGATTAAATTTTTCAACCGTGATGTTTGATCAACAAGCGCTTTATTTTTTTGTCATTTAAACGAACTAAGTTTAGCCGTTATTTTTGAACCCCAACTTGTGCTTTTGGGGTTTTTGTTTTAATTTTTTGCTACACACTTACAGCTAATGAACAAGCCAGAGCTAAAAACAACCCCCCTAGAGGGAAAACCGGGCCCTACACCTTTTCAAAAAGGCCAACACTCGTTCCTCTGATAGGCCTTATAGCGATGTTCCATTAAATTGTAAAGCATTAAAGGGAGCAGAATACCTTCGTTTGGTTTTTGCTGTATTTTTAAAGGGGCCTCTCTATTTTTTTTTTGCATTTGCGTATGTTGGTTAATCTAAGGTTTTTGTTAAATTTTTACTATCCCTTCTTTTTGTTTGGCGGCCGTGGCCCCATTTGTAAACCTGAAAAACATGCTTTTTATAAAATAAAAAAAATTTAGTATACTAATTTTTAATCTGTTCTCAAAATTTGCTGTGTCAATAATAAAAACAAATGTACATTAAGCGGTTTTTTAAAACGGGTTCTTCTCTTTATCAATTTGAATGTTTATTACGTTTTCACCTTTTTCCCCTTCCATGCAATGTTTCCTTGTTGACCCAGGTCAATCCATAAACCGTATTTGTTGTTAAATAATCACAACCTAACATTTTGAAGTGTAAATCTTTTGACACTAGGTCTGCTGTTTGACTTCTACCCTCCCCCCCCCCAAAATTTTCTTATTTCGCAAAGATTAAGGGCTAAGCCCCCTAGCGGAGATTTGGGTTTGGATTACCGCAATTGTACATTGCACTTTCGTTATTTTTGGATTAAAAAAATTTTTTACTTGCTCTTTTTAACGTTCTTCATTTCCACGCAAAAAAATACCTTTAAGCGATTTTTGCAGGACGCTAAAACTAAATTCCTATAGTTTTTTTCGCCCGCTTCTGGGGTAGTTGTATGTAATCACTCTTTCGTAAATTATTACTAAATTTTGACTCATATTGGGGCCCAACACCTTGCAAAAATTAGGTTTAAAAAAACGTCAAACTTAACGAGATGCAAAATGCTGTACTTTGCCGGGTGGTTTGAAACACGTTTGATTTATTAAAAGTTAGTTATTGACAATCGTCTTTTTTTGCTCCTTAAAGTAGGGGCAGCGCTTAACAACTCAAAAACTAAAGGGGGGAAAACGATTTCTATACGCAAAATTTTTCAGCTACAAACTTTTTTTCCGTCTTTTTAAAATTTGCGGCCCTATTCTTGTTTTTTGTGCTTCTTTTTTTTTATTCCTTAAACGCAAAGTCGCCCTTCATTCCCGGGTTTGCCAAAGTCAAAAGGGTTTAAAAAAATTCTGATTGTGTAAAGAAATATTTCTTTCCCCCCCCAATTTTTAGAAATTTCTTTAAAGATTTCCCGCCCCCCGATTCGTACAACTGTCCTGTTTGGGTCGTTGTTGAAGCGAGTTTTTTTGAAAATAAGACGTGCAGACCCGGCACAATCACTTCACCGCTCCCAGGTCTGGAAATTTGACAGTAAAATTTGATCCCACAATATAATGGATTATTTGAACAGTATATCCCTTTTTCCCCCAGCCTAAGGGGTCTTTCATCTTCATCGGGGGCAAAATCGAGCCATGTCTTTTGGGCTTTTTATAAAGCAAAAAAAAAATTAATTATTTAAAAAAATGGGAAGAATTGAAGCTAAGAAATTTTTATGTTTTTGACCTGGAGCGACTGGTGAAAAAAACCCTTTTTACACGCATCGCCAGCGCCTCATTGCGGGGTAATTAACGAAAAATAAGGCCAAATCATTGTACCAAGTTTAGGGCAAACCTCCCGAAATTTATGACCCAAAAGATTTGAAGAAAAAATACCATTTTTTTTTAAAAACGACGAGGGGAAAATTGTTTTACTTTTAAAAAAAAAAGAAACCCTCAAATTTTTAGCCTGGGTTCTTAAAAAAACTCCCCGCGAGGTAAAAATCGCCTTTGGGATTTCTAGACCAAAATTAAATAGGATGCAGTTGCTAAAACTTTAAAACAACTCAAAAACTCCCGACAAATAACCAAAGCAAAACATGGGAACTTAAAGAATTAAACAAACCAAAGGTGAATTTAAAAATGTAAAGAAGCGAATCCAGTTTTTCAGAAGAAAAAGGTTAAAGACTTTCAGACTCACCGTACCCCCGCGAGAACAACGGCCCTTGATCATGCTTTTAGAAACATCAGAGCGAAATTAACAAACAATTTTGCAAAACTAGGGGAACTGATGGGGAAAAAAAAAGGAAAAAGAAAAACTCGTTGAGGGTGACGACCGATGAGGGCGGAGATTAAAGAAAGAATACCCAAAGATAAAAAACTTGAGCAAAAAAGACCAAACAAAATGCAACTATAACCCAACCTATTACGAACTCAAGGAAATAAAAAAAGAAACTATCGAAAAATTTTTAATAAGACGCAACGCTACAGAAAGAAAAAAAACATTGTTTTAAAAGCAGGGAGTCCATTTCAAGCGTTATAACGGCCCTTTGGATTTGCAAAAAGTACACGGGGAGGGTATTACCCGGCGGGGGTCAAAGTTCATTACCCCCGCCGCCATCGCCTCTATTCCGCCTGATAAAACATGGTAAAAAAACAGCTTTCACTTGCAGTTTTTTAAAAAATTACTGTAAAGCCCTGGGCGCTTTTCCCGGAATATTGGGGAGTTTGTCATGCTTTGTCTATGCAACAAAGAGTTGGCTTTTTTGGGCCCGGGCCCTTTTGGGGCTTTAGTTCTCGTAATAGTGGTTTCTTTTAGTAAATAAAACAAGTAACCATGCCCTTAATCCAAACAAGCGCTGTCTTTTTTTTCGGTCCGCGAACAAGTCCCGAGCTTTGCTGATCTTCAAGACTTTTTGGGGGGTTTGGACTTCAGGGAAATTAGATGACTTAAATTTGGGCGTTCTTTTTTTGTTTGTAATTAGGTCAGAATTTTTTTCGTTTTTTTCCCCAAACCTCGTTAATTGCCTGCTATGAATTTTTATTATTATAGTTTATTATTGTACCCATTGAGTCTGAGGGCAAAGGCAGCATGTATAAAACCGGCCCAAAAGCAAAGTCTACTTTCGATCTTTTCGTATTTTAAAAAATTTTTGGGACCTTTTAAACTTGAAGGCAAATAACTGTAGAATTAATGGCGTCCTCTAAATTGCTAATATTGTTTTGTCTCAAAGCCATAGAAAGACATTTTTCCGCTTTTCCTTTGGGTTGCGAAAATAGCAAAAACCAAAAATAAGTAAATAAGGGCGTTTTTCGTTCTATTTCCCCTTAGTTAGGCCCCTTGAAAAATGTCTAAGATAAATGTTGTCCATGTGTTTTTGCTCTGCTGTAGGGACCCGGGCTGAAAAGTTGGGCCAAAAAAGAAAGTTTTAAAGGGGGATGCCAGTCATATTATATTTCTTGCGTCCCCCAAAAAAAGGGTTCCCCCAACCATGTTATGTCCAACTTTTGCTAAAGGGTGTCTGATGTTAAAATTAATTCGTTACAAATCCTTTCAAAAGCCTCATGTCTTTCTGTTGCTGATGGATTAAACGGTTTGTCGTTTTTTAAAAGGGCTTGCAGTTCATCAAAATACGTTTAAAGGGGTAATAGAATAAAACTTACACTGACCTCACCAAAGGATATGGGGGATTTAAATGACAGCTACGCCACTCCCACCCAGTTGATGCCAAAACACACAAATTTAACTGGTTTGATAAAAATGCATCGATGACTAAACCACGCTTTCTTGGTGTGGTCGTTTTAATAGGGGGGGTTAAAAATATCTGTTTAAAAGGGGTACTCACCTTTTAGAAAAAGGGAGTCTGGTCACAGCAATGTCAAGAGTATCGTTTTTATATTTTTTTTTTTTAAAATTTTAGTGCGGCCCAACAAATTTTTGCTCAGTTTTTTTGAATGCATCATTTTTAAATTTTTTTTTTAAAAAATGTTTTTTAACAAAAACAAACCAAAACCGCCTTCGTTTTTAGAACATCTATTGTAACAATTGCGGGGGCAAAACGGCGCGTTCATGAAATATTTTACAAAATCGTATGGTTTAAATTAAACAAGCCAAAGGAGAATAATACGGTTCTAAAAGTTGAAAATAGGGGCAAAGTTAGCCATTAACAAAACCTATGGTTATTACGGGGGTTTTGTCCTAAAAGAAGCAATGAGTAATTTGACTTTTCTCTCAAACTTAACAAACAAAACAAAAACAATTTAACATTTAAGCCTGAAGAAGAAGGGGGTTACTATTTGATAAAGAGCTAGCTAAAATGTTAGGCTTTACGGCTAACAATTATAGATTTAGAGTTACACCAACCAAAACTACTTATGAGGGGGAAAGTCCGCTCGATCTTGCATTACATTCATTACTCTATGTTCATTTGGATGAGCTGAGCACTGATGAAAACTTATATGACGGAAGGCCCTCAACTGTTTTAAGAGCTCTTCCATCAGGGAAAGCTGCATATTGCGATTATGAATTATACAATTCCCAAATTTTTACAGTTTAAAAGATTAGTTGTGGGAGGGTCGGATCATTTAATATAAAAATCAAAGACAAAGCAGGAAAAGTTGTAAAATGCGATAACCTACACATTGTTTTAGAAATAAATAATACGCTACTAAAAAAATAATGTCGCGTGGGCCAGAAGAATCGGGAGTTACATTAGCTCCTGTGAGGTGTATAACCTTAGAATTAAAAGACCTTGCAGACGTTGCGGACTTTGAACAGAACGGTGAGATAGGCGCTTTGTATGGTTTTGAGTACACTAAAGATGGTGATTATAAACGCAAAGAGGTTGGCGACAGCAAAAAGTTTCCTAAACTAGAACAACTGCACAATCTAGAGGCAAATAATGTTGGCCAGTATGAATATAAAATAGTTCGAAAACCTGACCTCAAATGGCACTTAGAACCATATTTAGAATGGGAAAAAAAAATTTGAATTCATAAGCCCATTTACATATTATAGCCGTCAAAAAAGTTTCAGAAAAGCATTCAACTCTGCCCTTTACATGTAAGTCTTATGCCGGACGACAATAGTCGGAAAGAAATTGAAATAACGCCGTATGGGAAAAGCAGTACATCCTCCACAGAAAAGAAACAGTTGTAAAAAAAGCTTCTACAAAATTACAGTTCTTTCCAAGCAGAAAATTAGGAGACACGTTCACAATAATATTTGAAATTTCTGTCTTTAAAGATGTGGAGAGGGATGGGGTTGTGGGCGTTAGTGATGACCTTATAAAAGGAATTAATATTAGCTGGCAAAACTTAGACGTTAAAACGCCTTAACGTTACCATCGTCGTTCTTCACAAGGGCGAGGATATTAAGATCATAACAACAAGCAACAAAATCAATGTTGACTTAAATAGAAACAATCTTACAGAACTAAATTGGATTAATCTTACACATTTAGGCCTCATAGGGTTTTATTATACTGACACAGTTTTGACGGAGAGTATGATAAAAATAATAACTGGATTAGATTAAACTCTGTTATAAAACTATGGAGCAGTTAAACTTTATGGCAAAAACTCCTCATTGCTCATTGATTTGTGGGCAGACTGGTTGTGGAAAAACAATATTTATCCTCGACCTGTTACAAACAGTTTATCGTTATAATTTTAATCATATTGTGGTTTTCTGTCCAACACTTAAATGGAACAAAGCATATCATGATAGAAGGTTTATAAAGGGCAGATGATGACATATATTTAGTTGATCCTAGCAATAAACTGAGTGAGTGTTTAGAACAGTTTTATAGACTGTTTGAAGGAACGCAGACACTATTTATTATAGAAAGACTGTTCGGCAGAAAGAGACATAGTTAAAAAGAGAAACACTTTGTCGAACTAGCTTTCAGCGGAAGACATGCTGGGATAAGTGTGTGGATTTTATGCCAGAAATATAACTCGGTTTTAAAAGACTTTAGAGAACGTTAAAGACTGTAGTTTTATTTCACATGAAAGACAGAGACTCATTTGAAGAATGTTTGCGCGAAAATGATGTTATTGAAAATGACCAGGAAAAACACAGGATTAAGCAAAAAATTTAAAAACTGAAAAGTTTAGTAAATTAGTATTGAAAACGGATAACCCTACACAGTATGTTTGTTTGTAGATAATCGTTATTTTTTGGTTATTGAAAGAGAATGTGTGATGGATTATCAAAGAACAGTAGAGAACAGTAAAAGCCAATCCTAGGGCGCATCCGCCCCGAAACTAGTTGAGGGCGGATGTGAGTTAGGATTGGCATTTTACTGTTCTCTCCAGTGTTCTGGCCCGAAAACGAGGATTTGCAGAATGCGAGTGTCAGAGGAAGAGCGAAGCTGTCTAGAAGGAGTATAGGTCGACAGAAGTTTAGAGAGGTAAGATGGAGCGAGGCCGTCCAATGCCTTGTAACAGAGCAAAGAAAGTTTGTACTTGATGCGTTTTTCAACAGGAAGCCAGTGCAAAGATTTAAGCAAGGGAGAAACAGAGAGGTTTTCGGAGATTTCGAGACAAGGCGTGCGGCATTATTTTGAACTTTCTGCAATTTTGCAAGAAGATTCTGTGGACAACCAGCAAGAAGAGAATTACAGTAGTCAAGTCTTGAAATAATGAAAGCAGAAACCAGAGTCTTGGTGGTTTTTTCAACGAAGGTGGCGCACAGAAACTGTTTGGGCGAGCTCCAAGTAGAAACACGGCAGATAAAGAAATCGATTTTGAAAAGAGAGTTTCTGATAAAGTACAACCCCTAGATTTCGCACAGTGGGGGGTCTAATAGAGAGGTCCCAATTTGGACGAAAAAGGAACAGAGATTGTAACATGACTTTTGGGGAATAAAGACTTTTCAGTTTTTTTCATTTTTTAAACTAAAGTTTTTTGCAAGCATCCTGCCTTTATGTAAAGTGCAGAGTGTGACGCGGATGGGGGGGAGAGAAATATCACCAAAATTAGATTTGTTGTCTCAGAGAAGCAGTGGTGTCAAGTTATGAGGGCACGAGTCAGAGAGGGGTTGGGGAAATTTAGAACAAACGAATGGGCCCCAAGGCCCCGAAGGGGGAAACACCCAAAATTCAAGTCACAGACTTGAAGAAAAACCCATTAACGAGAAAATTTTGGGTTCGCCCAGAAAGGTAAAATGAAACCTCCCAAAGCTGAGAAGAAATGCCAAAAGAAATTTTTGAAGCTAGTGAGGAGGGGGGAGTGATCAAGGGTGTAAAAGGAAAGGGACAATCGAAAAGAGGAGCAGGAAACCGACCGTTACCAGAGGAGAGAAGATCGTTTATTATTTTCAGCAGAGCATTTTCTGTACTGTGTCCAGGCGATAGGGGGACTGCAACGAATAGAGCAAGTTTTTTGGTAAGGGGGTTTTTAAAATTTGGGAAAAAGTGTTTATCTTTCAATTATCTTTGAAAGAAAAGACAAGTTGGGACAGGTCGTAATTTGTTTTTTTTCGGGGTAAAGAGAGGGTTTTTAAAAGAGGTCGGAAACAGCATTTTCAGGCGGGGGGAAAAACCCCCAGAATGAGAGATTCTTACCACACTGAATATGGCAAAAAAACCATCCATGATCAGTAAAAGTAATGGAAGGGACCAGTCCCAAAAGTTTTGATAACAGCTTTCGATGGCTTCTTTGCAACAGAAAACTGTCACAGGTTCAAAGTCATCAATAAAATGGAAAAAGGTTGTAGGAATATCAGGTTCAGTACTGACTGAGCGTCCAGATTTTCACGGATAAGTCTAATTTTGCAGGAAAAAGTCACAAAATTTCTGTGGAATGTCAGAGGGCAGACAAAGAAGGAAAGGGGAATGTTTTTTTTCCCCCCAAATGATGAAACAGTGACCTTAAACAATTGCGGGGTTGTTGTGCATGCAATATTTTAGCATTGTAGATTTGTTTTTTAAATAATTTCATTCACACATTTATACAATTGCAAAATTTTTAGAATCTCGAGTTTGTCTTTAGCCACTGCCTTTCGGCCCTACTCTAAACTTTTGATCAAAAAACTTCGGGGCCAACTGGGGAAAAACCAGGTGGGGGGAAAGGGTGGAAACTTGCGTCTAAGTCTGGGGGATGGTGACGGGGACACTTGGAGTAGGCCATGGAAGCCCGGGACAGTAAAGACAGTTGAAGGGGGACAAGGTCGGCTCGGAAAATACCCGGTCATGGAAACAAAGCCCTGGACTTTGACATACCCGGGGGTTAATAGGAGCAGGGGGTGTTCAAAAGCCAGGGGCATGGTGGGGCAAAGTCGGGCAGACTGGGGTAGGGATCAACCCCGGTCATCATCAAAATGGACAAACCCTCAAGGATGGACCTGAACGGTGGTTTGGGGAGGTGACGGACTGGTTCAACCAAAGGACTGAAACGACCATCATTTTGCGTGTTTCAATTAGTTGGATTGTCCCCCGTGGAAGTTTAAGTCGCCAACCAGTAAGAACGGCCTTTTAGACTTCATGTACTCCAGTAATCTGGAAACTCTTTCCAAAAAATGGGGTCTTTCAGTTGGTTTTTCTTGCTTGGGGGGGGGGCGGTAAAAGGCGAGGACTGAAGAGAGGATTTGGGGGTAGATAAACCCTTATTGTACTAGTTCAAAAAAGGATGGACAAAAGGAGAATTGGGGGTAGTGGAAAAAGAGGGGGATAAGTGCAGACAACCCCCAAAAGCGATGCCCCACCACGGTTGGCCGGGGAAAGCTGAGGGTGGTGTAGCCAGGAGGGGAAAGGACAGCACTTCGCTTCGTCCCGCTTGGTAGAAGCCCCGTCCCGTGTGCACATAAAAGTTAAAATTTTTTAAAGATAAAATCGTTTATAGCAGTCCTTTTATCCTTCGCACCAACGATTTGGGGATTTAAAAAATGCCAGAGCCAGCTTTCTGGACACTTGAGAAGGAGATTTGAGAAGGGGCACGTTTTTCAGGTGGAAACAACGAGGACGGGGGGGGTTTTTTTTTTAGGGAGGGCGGGACGGCGAGACGGCAATCTTTTTTTTGCTTTCCCCCCCCCCTCATGCACCCTCGAAAACGCGGCAAATCTAACCAAAATTTCGTAATGGCGCAACTTCAGTTAGGTGGGGTGAAGGGCACGGTTTTTCTGCCCGCAGCCGCCACGAGGTGGGGGGGGGGGGGGAGGGGTGTTTAGGTAGACATGGGAGCGCGATGACAGCTGAGGGAAGGTGAGTGGGAGGGAGAAGATGGGCGAGATTTCTCACGCCATGCAGCAGTGTTACAGTAGAGGAGAGGGGAAATGGGAGAGTGAGGTGACGCGGCAACGGAAAACACGGGGAAGGGAGATGATCCCTTAAGTGATGCACGTGCGCAGCAAAGGCGGAATAACGTGGAGGGCAGCCATTATATATCAGAGTACAGTACCTGCTGATCTCGCCAGAAATAAAAACCATAACACCCGAAGATCCGGAGGGAGAGAGGCACAAAACACTGACCAAAAAAGAGTCCACATCATTATAAAATCATCGGTACCTCTTTTACAACAAACAAAGCACAACAGCCACAATAATCCATTCGAATAGAGAGAGCGAGGAAAACTCAGCCTGTTAGGCGAAGGAAGATAACTCAGATCCTCCCCCTCCTGCCCTCCAAATTCGCCGCCCCGCCCCCCGCCCCTCCCCCTCCCCCCTCCCCCCCCCCCAAAAAAAAAAAAAACCCCACAAAAACGCACAAAACAAACCTACCCCCTCCCTCCCTTTCCAGATGGCTCTCTCTTGTTAACAGTCTTCAGACGTAAACGGTTTTGCGCAGTGCTTGAATACAGCATCTCATCAAAGTAGCCTTTTGATTTTCAATCTTTTATGCTGTTATCAGTAATTTTCCAAAAGAAGCGCTAAAAATTCATTACATACGAGAGAGAGAGAGAGAGAGAGAGAGAGAGAGAGAGAGAGAGAGAGAGAGAGAGAGAGAGAGAGAGAGAGAGTTGATCTGACAACGAGAAAATTAGTCGGTCTGCTAACCTTAACCTTGCAGCTGATGAGAAGAGAAAAACAGACTTGGAAATGCAACATAATCAAACACTACGGATACATTCACACACGAATAGACAGACAGTCCCACAGGCAGGATCATCATCATTAATCGACTTGAATAGTGCTATTAAGACATGGCACTATTGACATGAAGCGAAAAAAAAGGAGTAATGCCATCAATGCATAACCCTACTGAACATAGTGGCAATGACACTGCCGCTGTTGATATGTAGCGTAGTGAACCTAATGGTAATGGCATCGCTGTTGCAAAGTCCTTTTACCTAAACACGTCATTCGTTCGCGTTTATGTAGCGGTGGCTATCGGAGAACGTTGCAAACGGTGCAGAAATCCCATCAATGTTAGAGAGAGATTTTGGAACAATATTAGGCCTACGAGAGTTATGTCCCTTCCTAACTGCCATGGCGTCGAAGCAGAAAGTGGAATTGTTCGGTTTAAGCAGCGATTTGGACTTCATGCGAGCACGGTGCTGTGCGGAGGTAGGATGCAAATCAATTATGTGCTTTTTAGACGATCGATGATGGTGTTCTGGTTAGTGGTTAGGCTTACTTCCTTTAGATTCAAGTTATGCTTACTTCCTTTAGATTCAAATTGTTAGAATTTTTTTTCTCTCCACACGCTGCCAATTGGCTGACCGAAGTGTGGTGCGTGCACAAGATTGATCACTGGTACTGTCTCCCGGAGGAGGTTGCAACAGCATATCCGTTGGACTCTTTCAAAAGGAGACTGCACACACACACACACACACACAAACACGCACGCGCGCGCTCGCGCGCGCGCGCGCACACACACACACACACACACACACACACACACACACACACACACACACACACACACACATACAAACTACCAAATCAACCCCTTCTGCCGCCCCACAACCCCCCTCCCCATGTCTATCAGGTAGTAGCAGCAGCAATAGTAGTAGTAATAGTTGTAGTAGTCGTAGTCGTAGTAACAGTAGCAGCAGCAGTAGAAATAGTAGTGGTAGCAAAGGGACCGGCTGAAGCTTAAGCCTCTGGCTTTTCAAGTACGCATGTGAGGTTTGCGATTTACACACCACATGTGATTGTTGATTAATCAAGAAGAAGAGGACATTACAAAAAATTGCAGAAATGTCCAGAAGATTTGTAAAAAGAATATGTTAGCAGATGGTGCCGTTTTAAGTTCGGGTGATAGTCACTGAGTCAGCCCCAGCGTGCCAGTGTTCCCCGGGTTCTATGTTCCCCAGTAGCGCTGTTCCCCGTGTCTCTGTTCCCCAGTGTCGATGTTCCCCGGCCGAAAAAGCGTGCCGCTGTTCCCGTACCGGTGTTCCCCAGGTTCTCTGTTCCCTAGTAGCACTGTTCCCCAAACCGATTTCAATGCACATTAGCGCCAGTACGGGCTCAACTGTACAAGGAGAGGTTGCGCCGGGCACATCCCAAGGTAAACAAAATAATAGGGAAAAAAATTCACATGCCCACCCCTCCTCCCCTCCCCACCGAGAGAGAGAGAGAGAGAGAGAGAGAGAGAGAGAGAGAGAGAGAGAGAGAGAGAGAGAGAGAGAGTGTTGCATGTGCCCCACGCGTGTCAACTCAGGTTGTTCCCATTTCAACCGCGACATTGGAAGTGTCATCGCGCTTCTGTCGTCTGCGAAGCGTGTCACTTGGCGTGGCCCCCAGGGCGCATTGCCCGGCACCGTTCCAACGGATAGGGGGGGAGGGCGGTGGGGTAGGGCAATTTCGCTGTGAGTTGCTTGGTCAAATCAGTAAGAAAAAGAAACACCCGAAGGTGCTGGGGAGGACCCAGAGAAGCACTGTCTTCGCCTGCCTTTAGAGCAGTCCTGTACCACCCTTGGAGGCCTGCGCTGTGTTGACGATGGGTACAGGCACGCACAGGACACTCCATTAAGATATCAAGGGACATAACTGCTCCTGAACAGAGGTCAATTAGACTACAGGATGCAGCTCATAACAGCCTCAAAGTAGCATCCCCATGGGTGTACCAGCCCGTATTTCATGACTGCAGAGCCCACCGGCGAAAAACACCACCTTCCAGCTGCCGAGCACACCCCACAGACCCAACCACCCCTGCCCACGGACAGATGAAGACAGTGTCACTCCAGACACAGCCAAGCTTTCGCCATACGGTCTTATGTGCCCTCAAGAGAGAATCCAAAGTTGTAGTCTTTCCCACTGTCAACAGGACTTTCCCTGTGGTCAGTGGGTCTTTCCTCACCATCACTGGACCTTTCTCCAGGGTCAGCCTAGTTAAGGCAAAGAAGAAAAAGAAACACCCGAAGGTGCTGGGGAGGACCCAGAGAAGCACTGTCTTCGCCTGCCTTTAGAGCAGTCCTGTACCACCCTTGGAGGCTTGCGCTGTGTTGACGATGGGTACAGGCACGCACAGGACACTCCATTAAGATATCAAGGGACATAACTGCTCCTGAACAGAGGTCAATTAGACTACAGGATGCAGCTCATAACAGCCTCAAAGTAGCATCCCCATGGGTGTACCAGCCCGTATTTCATGACTGCAGAGCCCACCGGCGAAAAACACCACCTTCCAGCTGCCGAGCACACCCCACAGACCCAACCACCCCTGCCCACGGACAGATGAAGACAGTGTCACTCCAGACACAGCCAAGCTTTCGCCATACGGTCTTATGTGCCCTCAAGAGAGAATCCAAAGTTGTAGTCTTTCCCACTGTCAACAGGACTTTCCCTGTGGTCAGTGGGTCTTTCCTCACCGTCACTGGACCTTTCTCCAGGGTCAGCCTAGTTAAGGCAAAGAAGAAAAAGAACACCCGAAGGTGCTGGGGAGGACCCAGAGAAGCACTGTCTTCGCCTGCCTTTAGAGCAGTCCTGTACCACCCTTGGAGGCCTGCGCTGTGTTGACGATGGTACAGGCACGCACAGGACACTCCATTAAGATATCAAGGGACATAACTGCTCCTGAACAGAGGTAAATTAGACTACAGGATGCAGCTCATAACAGCCTCAAAGTAGCATCCCCATGGGTGTACCAGCCCGTATTTCATGACTGCAGAGCCCACCGGCGAAAAACACCACCTTCCAGCTGCCGAGCACACCCCACAGACCCAACCACCCCTGCCCACGGACAGATGAAGACAGTGTCACTCCAGACACAGCCAAGCTTTCGCCATACGGTCTTATGTGCCCTCAAGAGAGAATCCAAAGTTGTAGTCTTTCCCACTGTCAACAGGACTTTCCCTGTGGTCCGTGGGTCTTTCCTCACCGTCACTGGACCTTTCTCCAGGGTCAGCCTAGTTAAGGCAAAGAAAGGGTGTGCTCGGCAGCTGGAAGGTGGTGTTTTTCGCCGGTGGGCTCTGCAGTCATGAAATACGGGCTGGTACACCCATGGGGATGCTACTTTGAGGCTGTTATGAGCTGCATCCTGTAGTCTAATTGACCTCTGTTCAGGAGCAGTTTTGTCCCTTGATATCTTAATGGAGTGTCCTGTGCGTGTCTGTACCCATCGTCAACACAGCGCAGGCCTCCAAGGGTGGTACAGGACTGCTCTAAAGGCAGGCGAAGACAGTGCTTCTCTGGGTCCTCCCCAGCACCTTCGGGTGTTTCTTTTTCTTCGGGTGATAGTCACTGAGTCAGCCCCAGCGTGCCAGTGTTCCCCGGGTTCTATGTTCCCCAGTAGCGCTGTTCCCCGTGTCTCTGTTCCCCAGTGTCGATGTTCCCCGGCCGAAAAAGCGTGCCGCTGTTCCCGTACCGGTGTTCCCCAGGTTCTCTGTTCCCCAGTAGCACTGTTCCCCAAACCGATTTCAATGCACATTAGCGCTAGTACGGGCTCTACTGTACAAGGAGAGGTTGCGCCGGGCACATCCCAAGGTAAACAAAATAATAGGGAAAAAAATGCACATGCCCACCCCTCCTCCCCTCCCCACCGAGAGAGAGAGAGAGAGAGAGAGAGAGAGAGAGAGAGAGAGAGAGAGAGAAGAGAGAGTGTTGCATGTGCCCCACGCGTGTCAACTCAGGTTGTTCCCATTTCAACCGCGACATTGGAAGTGTCATCGCGCTTCTGTCGTCTGCGAAGCGTGTCACTTGGCGTGGCCCCCAGGGCGCATTGCCCGGCACCGTTCCAACGGATAGGGGGGGAGGCGGTGGGGTAGGGCAATTTCGCTGTGAGTTGCTTGGTCAAATCAGTAAAAAAAAAACCGGAATATTTCGATCGTGTATGATTCTAGAACGGAAAGCATGAATTTGTGACGCCAGAAAAGGGTTTTGACAGTGATGTGCTTCTTTTACGCTTTGGCATGAAACCCCTCTTCTACGGCCCTCCCGCTCCACCCCCAATACCCCGACCCTCCCACCCGTCCTCCCACTGCCTCGCCTATAGCAATGAAAACAACAGTAACAACGTTTAAGTCAGCAAAACCCACCAACACCACCAACGGCAAAAACTTGGGGAACAGCGGGCCTGGGAACACCGGGACTGGGGAACACCGGACCGGGGATTTGCGGGAATGGGGAACAGCGGGATCGCCACAGGGTGGGGAACAACGAAACTGGACTAGGGATGAATTTCGATTTTTTTTGAGGGGAACACGGACTGGGAATATAGACTGGGACAAAGAACCT
>CM031607.1:41501848-41524056 GCA_018398815.1 Conus ventricosus | reverse complement strand
GTAACTAACGAAACCTTTTTGAATGGTGTTATACCAAGTGCTGACACTGGGCATGTTAATGTGTTTGACTTTTTAGATTCGTTGCAGTTGTTTCTCTTGTTAAATTAACGAGTAACCTTTTGGGAAGTCCATTAAGGAACATTTTATAATCATAATCGTAAGTTAGATTATTTTAGTTATTTTTATCTAATTTTTCATAGTTACTGTCCTACAATTCATCTATCCTTTATTTTTGTTCCATGTAACACATCGTCCTCTTTTCTTTTATGATAATAGTCTAAAATTGTAAACAATATGTTATTTAGACGTCTGCAATCACCTATATGTGTGACGAGACGTAAAACAGAATTCCTTCCTACACACACACACACACACACACACACACACACACACACACACACATACTCACACACACACACACACACACACACACACAGACACATACTCACACACACACACACAAAACACACACACACACACACACACACACACACACACATTCACACGCGCACATACACACACACACACACACACACACACACACACACACACACACACACACACACACACACACACACACACACACAACCGAACAACGAAATGCATCCATCTGTAAAACTGACCGATTTTGATGTAGGAACTTCTTCATGTTTGGACGCCAACTTAACTACGGCAAATCGTAAAGAATCCTTTCCAAATGCACATGTTGGTCTTGTGTCCCTTGTGGAAGATGTTGGAAAATCGTTCCCAGTTTCTTCGTGTAGAGGATGATACTTTGTATGACTTTAAAGGTTTCTCTGATTTCTTTCCTGTTAGTTTCCTGTCGTCGTTTCATGTCATCTTTTTTTTTAATATATATTCTGCGATGACTATGACAATGGCTGCACTGATAAATCAGTGCCTCAAGTGAAACACAGAGTAAGACACAAAGTCTATAGACATAATCCATGTTATAATGACATTTAATAAAGAAAAGTCAAATCAAATCATCATGAACAGAAAAGAAAATACATAAAGCTGCGCTTGGTCCTTCAACAAAAATCTGTTCTGATTACAAAACAGATTGCGACAAATTGTCGGCATCCATCCGTTTCTGGGAGACGACGGCGTAGCATCCGTAGGTTTGGTTTACCTGCACTTTCACGTTTGGCTGTATAGTCCGACTCGTGAGTGCAATCTCTGCTGCATTTGCTGCACTTGAACGATGATGTCTGCTGCGGCTGTCGTTGTCTTTCCTTTTCTTTCCAAAGTGGAACGACTTCTGTTCCAATGTCCGTCAACACCCCTTGGCATATAGAGAGAGGTATCCTTTATAACTGGCAGGCAGATAACAATTAAGCTTTGTGATGTCAATGTCACAATGGGCTGTATTCATGATGGCAGCAAAAAGTCGTGATATAGGTGACGTGATTATCTTACAGACGACAGAGATGCTATGCAGATGTTGCTTGATGATGATGATGATGATGATGATGATGATGATGATGATGATGATCATGATGATGATGTTTTTGACGACGACGATGATGATGACGCTAATTGCGCATGTCTTAATTTCACAGACGTGTGACAAAGGTTACAAATGTGTGCTGGACCGGAACAAAGCCATATGTGGTAAGTCTCATTCAGTACACACACACACACACACACACACACACACACACACACACACACACACACACACACACACACACACACACCACACACACACACACACACACACACACACACACACACACGCACGCACACACACACACACCACCACACACACACACACACACACACACACACACACACACACACACGCACGCACACACACACACACACACACACACACACACACACACACACACACACACACACACACACACACACACACACACACACACACTCCTCCATCCCACGTCCCTTTCCATTACCTTCCTTTCACGACCCTGTACATTGTCCATCCTGTCATTGTCATCAACATTACTCCAAAGTGATTTTGTATTTTCCAAACTGAGCAGAAGCACTTTTATGTCTGGAAAGATCTAGTAACTCGACACCAATTTCTTTAAAACAGATTTCCTGATTTTTTTTAAAGAATCAATTTTTACGTCGTTTTGTTAGCATTATGCAAATTGCCAAAGGCCAGTTTTGAGAAACTGGGGAAACAGCAGTGTGGTTTTAAATAAACGTCTGTGTGTTTTTGATTTACTTAATGTTATGTGACAACAAGACAACTTTTTTCAGGACGTGCAAGCCTTTCTTTGATGAGAAAATACATTTGAAAATTGAAAACAAGAAAAATAGCATATTCGAAAAATATTAACTCGTAATAACACCACCACAAGTTTCATTTTTTCAAAATAATCAAGAAGTCTTCTTTTTCATCATATCACTTACATTTTAAACAATGGCACATCTTAAAAATTATATTTTAGGTATCTGGCAAGGCACTTCATTCATTCGTGCTCGTTGATTAGTTAAACTGCTCAACCCATGGCACAAGTCAGTTTCTGGATATGGGGATCAATTAATTATATTTTGAATACACCGAAGCCCCAAATGCTTCCCTTACCACCACCACGTTCCTTACTCCAGTCTGTCTGTGGCTCTGTTGGAATACACAGTCATTGTTTGTACAGGTCTCTATCTTTGGATAAAATGCATGTCCCCAAGGTCAGGAGACTGTGACTTGTCCGACATTAACGATATGTTGTCCTACCAGGATTTGTCTTGTGCCATCATGGCTACTCCTTACAGTTCCTCATTGTACAAGACATTCTGCCATTATCATGATGACCCCATGTTTGTGCTGTAAGACTACTGTGCTGATAGTCGTCTTTCCAAAGCGCAGATTGATTTGTTGGGTGACACAGTCCTTTGTTTTCTGTTCCTGTGTGAGGACACAGAGAAGCCATTTCAGGTTTAACGATAACATGCGTGAAATTTCTGAAAATCCATGGTCACTTATCAGCTTTCCCATCCACACAGTCATGGGGACATTGCCCAACATGCTGTGTTATCAGCTTTCCCATCCACACAGTCATGGGGACATTGCCCAACATGCTGAGTTTATCAGCTTTCCCATCCACACAGTCATGTGGATATTGCCAACATGCTGAGTTTATCAGCTTTCCCATCCACACAGTCATGCGGATATTGCCCAACATGCTGAGTTTATCAGCTTTCCCATCCATACAGTTTTTTTTTTGGTGTGTGTGTGTGTGTGTGTGTGGTGAGAGAGAGAGAGAGAGAAGAGAAGAGAGAGAGAGAGAGGAGAGAGAGAGAGCCTCTGTCATGCTTGATCCAATGACTATGAAGGTTTTCACCAGAAATGCACAGCAAAGAAATTGAGGAGGGCATGGTACATGGGTGTGTAACTGCATGTAAAACTTTGTGTGTGTTTCTGTGCTTGTGTGTGCGCATATGTGTTTCGTATGCGTCTCTTCCTATTTTAATCTGAATTTGACAAAAATGCATAATGTTTTGGTGACTTGAGTTTTGAAAAGGAAGCACGCACACACACACACACACACACACACACACACACACACACACACACACACACACACACACACACACACACTCACACACACACACAACACACACACACACACACACACACACACACACACACACACACACACATTTTCACCCAGTGCACTGGATATCCAGTGAATATTAAATATGATTTTTATACTAATATTTTCTAAGAAACGTTTGGAATATTAAAGTTTTTATGTAATTGATGTCTCCTAATAGAGCGATAACTTGCTATAGATCTACTAGATACTTAACTATAAATCTAAATACGACTTGTGCTTCAATTCAATCTGTGATACAGAAAGTGCGGGGAATGACTTCTTCGGTTTAATGCCGAAGAAATCATTCCTTTTTATCCTACGATGTGATTTTTGCAAAAATCAATATGCAAAATATATACACAGTCCACGTTATTTCATCCCCTGGCCCTCTTTAGCACACAATATCTTCTTTTCATCAAAGTAAAGCAAATACCTTGTTTTTGTAGCCGTAGCAAAGCAGTGCTTTCATACGACGAATCGTCTTTTCAACTAATTAGCAAAGTCACGTGACTAAGAAGAACACCAGTTTCTACTCTTACAATGATACAACCTGTATCTTTTTCGTATTTCAAAGTCTACACAAGCATCTAAGAAATAACATCCAAGTTATCAATATTTGATGTTGATCCACAGTGGACTTCAGTGAACTGATGTCTGATGGAACACGTCAGCTTGGTCCATGTCCACTGGAATTCTGCATGCACCACATCGATCATTGTTTGAGCCGACTAATTAGGTACACTGACATAAGGAGCTACTGAAGCAGCATCACAAACAATGTATCTTACCAGCAGGTGCCTCCGCTGTTCCTGGTCTGACACGGCAGGACGACAAATCAGGCTTTCCTTGGTCCTTTCGCCACGAACCATGTTGCCACCGTCGGTCATTTTGAAACACATTGCGATGGATCAGAGCTAGATTTCTTTTCGAAGTAGATCTGAGGAAGGCTTTGAAACAGCGAACAAAGTTGAATTCAACGATTCAAGCTAAGAGCTGGGCAACCTTTCAATCTGACGGGCCCAAAATGTGTTAAAAGCTGCAGAACGTCTGAGAATATATTTTTTATTATAAAAACAACAGAATTTTGGTTTTCAGTTGATCCGTTAGTTTTCCTTTTTACACCACCACTGTAAGCGAAACTAAAGATGGAGTGCCATCTGTGATGTCAGCTAGTTTGTTTTGTTGTCAGATGTTTAACCGACGCATTCCTCGTTAGATTTCCAAAACTGAAACACGTGCGTGATGGTCCGCCATTGCTGAATCCGTACTTCTGGTACGTTGATTAACAAGCAGGTTTGAACTGTTTACAGATTTGAAACTTATGGGAAAATTTTAGAATGGAAAGATTTATATTTAGCTTTTAATTCTCAGGTAGCTTTTACAAGTTCTCGTGCGCCGCAAATCAGCTCGATGATTGTCACAGTTGCTAGGCCGACGTCCTACAACCGTTACCCCTCTTAACTATTTACCCTGGACAAAAGACATAAAACAAAATTCACACCCCAATCACTTTTATTTACACACACATCACTCAAAACAAGGGGAAGGCCAACAATAACAGAAAATGAAAAGCCTTGTCAGCACCACAGCCAAAGGAAACATCCAACAGCCATTGCGATTGACTCCCCTTCACACAGTGCACCAAAGGTGCGACTACCCCGATACCCTTAGGGTATGGCTTCCCTGCCACTAATGGAAACACTCAGATCTGACGTCGCATCAGGGGGGAGGGGGGAGGGGGGGTGGGGGCAAGGCCAGCCACTGAGTGCAAGGGTTAAGACCTGGAGTGTTGACACAACAGTGGATGACACTGCAACACCAGGGCAGATGCCACCACCTGTGCAAAAATGGGCTCTAGGGACCAGGCCCAGATCCCTTTGAGTGAGTTCGAATCCCTCAACTACTGGCACTCAGGTGGATGACTTATATAGTGGAGGGATTTAAGAATGGGGAAAAACGACAGAGACGACTGATGGACACTGATGATCCTTTCCTCCTATATTCTCCTCTAACTGACTAGACTGACTATATGTCACCTCACTCACACCAAATTTACCCTCAGCCAGATATCTCACAATTACATCAACACGGTGACATCATTAACATACACCAATAGAACCAAATTTGCAAAAAGAGGCGTGTATTAACAAAACAACTTTCTTTCTTACAATGCGGCTGACCATTGGCGACAACGAAGTTGAAGACGCCGACGAAGATGAAGATGACAACAAAGATGAAAACGACGACAAAGATGGAAACGACGACAAAGATGAAGACGACGAGGAAGATGAGGACAATGACAAAGATGAAGATGACGACAAAGATGAAGATGATGCCAAAGTGAAGACTACGAGGAAGATGAGGACAACGACAAGATGAAGATGACGACAAAGATGAAGATGACGCCAAAGATGAAGACGACGAGGAAGATGAGGACAACGACAAAGATTAAGATGATGACAAAGATGAAGGTGACGCCAAAGATGAAGACGACGAGGAAGATGAGGACAACGACAAAGATGAAGATGACGACAAAGATGATGGTGACGCCAAAGATGAAGACGACGACGAAGATGAGGATGACGATGAAGATGAGGACAGCGACAAAGATGAAGGTGACGCCAAAGATGGAGACGACGAAAAAGATGAGGACAACGATGAAGGCAAGGATGATGACGAAATTACTGGTAGTGCTACCCCCTGCCCATCACTGGACCACTATCAACCCCTGAAGGGCATCACGCAGGGTACCACACCTATGCCAATACTTGACACTGAATGCATCAAGACTCAGCTCGTCGATCTCTCCTCCTCACATCTCAAACACAGGCACCAGGGTGGTTGGCTGGTGCTCCTCGCTGCCCCACCCTGGTACAAACGAAGCTGTTGAACACCCGATACCTCATAAACCAATACCTTACAAACTTCATAGGGGTAAAACACTATTTAAAATATACATATCCCCACTTGAAACTTCCCAAATTAATCTCCGTCTTCTTAGTGCATCCAGCTTTGTGCACTGTATACATCACACTTCATCTAAGTGGTGCCCCATGTTCACAGCTAACTGCCAAACTAGTTAACATTCCCCTGATCCAAATGTCCGGCATTACTAGCCAAGATGTCCAACCGTGCCTCCCCACTGGTAGTTGAATAATACTCTCTGCTGTACCATAGCCATTCCAACTTCGCCAAATCTCCCATCTCCTCAATATCTCAGATAACTTCCCACCATGGTATCAACAAACACATTTGATGATATCATAATCAATCCATCCCACCACCATCAAACACACCATCTCCAATCCCATCATGCTTTACCTCATTAGTCTAATCCGCTACAGGATAGTCTTTAGTATAATCATCAAAGGCTTAGCAACACAGTATTTCCCATTGTTTTTATCAAATCATACACATCACATCCATAGCTACCTAATTTGTTACTGGACGCTGGCAAGATTTTGGTTTACAACCCTCTAAGGAAAACTCCCAGTTTGTATATAAGTCTCCCCTTTTGTACATACACTTCCCCCTGGCACAGATAATTAATACACATCAACTCAAAGCACACATAAAAAAGATACGGTAAAACTCAGTCTCTATTTCACATTGGCTTCACACACACACACACACACACACACGTGACAAAATGGCGGAGACTGCCAGCAGTTAACCTTCCTCAGGAGGTAAAAGTTTTCGCAAGTGACTCAAGACCATGAAATCTAGAGTAACGACACTCCTGCGTACAAACGAATCACTCGGGCTTCCAGCGAAGGACAGCCTCGAGTACAAACACGTCGGATCGTTCAGAGAGCCATCGATGCGACTCGCGAAACGACAAGCCGTCTACTCCTACACCAACGACAAAGGAGCCTTCAAACGCGTCAGTGTGCAGCGACGTTATGCCAACACGTGTGCTGTGTGCAACACCCGACCCAACGCCTGACTTACGGCAAGTCGTTTTAAATATGTGCAGCCGAATATCCTCCCTAGAAAATGCAGTGGAGTGTCAAAACAACATAATTCTGAAGATCGGCAAGCCAGCCCGCTATGCCCGACCTTTTCTACGTCCACCCTACCCCGACCGCAGCTGGTTTAACCCATTTGACGTCCTAGGAGACTGGCCAGTATTCTAAAAAAAATGTCACATGCGTCTAAACACTTGCGATTTCAATTACCTCTGTGCCCTTAGACTGCGTTGCGCGCAAATAACTGCTGTGTTTTTTGTCGGCTAATTTTTGACTGTACAGGCAATTTTTTTTCCCCTTAGAAAAATATTGACGTTATCATTATCATTATTATCATTTTATTTCCTGTTAACTTATCAGATTGTGAAAGATTTAGTGGATGTCGGCGGAAAGTAACTTTAGTGTATTCCAATGGAACTGTCGCTCCATCAGAACGAACTTGGATCACCTTGTGCAACACCTGGCGCACCATGAATACCAACTTTTAGCTCTTCAGTCTCTAAATGTTAAAAGAGACAAGATACCTAAATTAAAAAACTATTATTTCCCCCCATATACATCAGAAGGTAGATACCGATGGGAAAATCAGTACAGCTGTATACATTCACGAAGGGGTAAAGTACATTTCATGCCCTAACCCTATTCCACCAAGTATTCCCAATCTAAATTCTTGTGCCGTGACAGTTCAGTTGAACTCTTCACTCTTAACTGTCATACCTGTTTACCCACCACAGGGTCCAAATTATTTAAACAGAGAGTGGATTCGAACACTCCAGACGGACCAAGGTAAAAAATTCCTCATTGCAGGAGACTTCAATGCACATTCACCATTTTGGGAGAAGGACTGTCAATCAATTACAAGTAATCGTTTTGTTGAAAATTTGTTGATGCTTCCTTCTATCTCCTTAATGATGGTCGAATAACTCGTATTCTTGATAATCCTAGTCATAGAGCGAGTGCCATTGATTTAACTTTAGTGTCCCCAGATGTGGCACCGATCTGTAGTTGGAATACACTTGATGACAACCTACATAGTGATCATTTACCTTTTGTCACTTGTTTTGAAAACTAAGAAATCTCAATCAACAGATCTAACCAATGACAAAGTACCCAAGTATAGCTATAGACTTGCCAAATTGGGATACATTTTCAAGTTTACTTTCTACATTTCAAGTTAATGACGCAAACAACAAAGATGTCAATACCGTATATACTTTATTTACAAATGCAGTCCTAGATGCTGCAAATGAATCTATCCCGCGGTGCAAGTCAGTAAGATCTCACAAGCATTCGGGTAATATTTGGTGGAACCAAGCTTGTGAAGAAGCAAATGAGGAAAAGATATCAAAATTTAAAATGTATTTAAGAGAGAAGTCTGTCCCAAATCATTTAGAGATGAAAAAAGCAAAAAACAAAGCCAATATGGTTAATGCACAAGCAAAAAGGCAATATTGGTCTATTTTTGCGTAAATGAAGTACCAAATCACAAGGACATGCAAAAAGTCTGGGAAAAATTAAAAAACTATGAAGAATGGAATTAACTTGCCACAGTGTCCTATCAAACTGGACAACTCAGAGATACCTACAAATCTAGAAAAAGCTGAAGAATTTGCTGAAATGTTTGCAAATTATAGTACAGGGCCACCCCGGTTAGGGGACCACCCTTGGTTGCAAAAAAAGTGGTCCTCTAACCGGGGTGGTCCGCTTACCGAAGTACAGTATCAGAATAATTCTCACATTCTCACATTCTCACATTACAAACCTCAAACGGTGACTGTGAACATCACTGTCTTTGGAAAAACGAAGTAAGTTCAGCTTGCTTTGACGACTCCACACCCAGTTCACACAGTCCCTTCTGCAGATCGTACACGGCCGTGAGAAGATGGGGAGCACCCTTTCCCACGATGAAGGACTTGAGCTGTTCCAGTTGGTGAAGAGCTTGGTGGACGTTTTTGATGCATGTGTCATTTGTAACGTTCTTATCTTCTTCGCCTTCCTCATCCTCCTTGTCTTCTTCGCCTTCCTCGTCTTCCTTTTCTGGATGGTCCAGCTGCTCTTCCAGAAAGTCATCAAGAACATGGCGTTCAAGTCCATTGACGTCTCCATCACAAGTCTCAACTTCTGCGTCACATGACAAGTAATCCTCGACTCTCCCTTCGGACAGCTCTAGACGTTCTTGCACCTTCAACACCAGCTCAAAGAGAGGTGTCTCGTCATCCGGATCTGCTGTTATTAAGTCAACCAAGGGAAGGTCATCTCCCGGGTCAACACCCAGAACTGCTTCTGTGATCCCTGATCTCTCAAAGCAGCGTTTCACAGTAGAAGGCTTGACCTCTTTCACTGCATGGTAAATCCAGTTGATGGCATCCAGTACAGACACGCACTTGGCTACGTTGGTAATGTCGTCGCCGGCATCCATCTTCGCCAGGAGTGTCTGCAAAAACGTTTTCGGTAATTGGCCTTGACGGTTTTGATGATGCCTTGATCAAGTGGCTGTAACCGTGAAGTTGTATTCGCCGGAAGAAAAACCAGTTTCACATTTGTCAGAGCCAACTCTTTGGGATGACTAGGAGCGTTGTCCACAAGGAGAATGACGTTGCGGCGCTGGTTCTTCATTCTGCGATCAAATGACTGGATCCAGCGAGTGAACAATTCTGTGTTCATCCATGCTTTCTTGTTGTGTTCCCACGTGACTGGCAGTGACGCTACATCCATTCTCTTGAAGCATCGTGGTCGCGCACACTTTCCGATGATCAGCGTTTTTTCAAACTCACCCGTCATGTTCACACAAAATGACGCGGTGAGTCGGTCTTTTGATTTCTTACCCCCTTTGCACTCTTGTCCTCTAGTCTTTAACGTCTTATTTGGCAGGGCGCGAAAGAACAACCCACTCTCATCCATGTTGTAAACGTCCTTTGGATCGTACCCAGAGAGAATGTCAGGCAGCTTGGTATGCCAGTCTGTGACTGTTGTTTCTTCGACCGTGCCGCTTTCTCCACAGATCACACCGGCATTTATGTTGTGGCGGTTCTTGAATCGATCAAGCCATCCATTTGATGCTTTAAAACGGTCGGAAGATATCCCCAGACCCTCCGCGAAACCTCTAGCTTTTTCTTGCAGCAAAGGTCCGGACACGGGTAAGTTGAGGACTCGAATGCGTTGGAACCACCGGTAGCAGAGAGTGTCGATATCTTCATGATGCTGGCTCGTGGAGTGTCTGAATCGTTTCTATCAGAAGGTGCGTTTTCTTCATATGCGGTCATCAGTTCTGCCTTCCTCTTTAAAATCCGCTGGACTTGACTTTTTCCAATGCCGTACTTTTCTGCCAATGCTCTTTGTGATTTCCCATTGCTTTGTTGTATCAGCTCCACTTTTTCCTTCAGGCTCAACTCCTTTTGTTTCTTACTTGGTGTAGCCATTCTGACGCCAACTGGTTGCTTGCATTGAGCAGTGATGAATGGTGTTAGCAAAGGAATCGTGAGAGTGAGAGTGAACGTTACACGAGAAAGTCAAAAAGTTGAGCAGTGAGTGAAGTGTGAACTTCCGATCATTATCAAGTGGAAAAGTTGAGCAGTGAGTGAAGTGTGAACTTCCGATCATCATCAAGTGGTCCTCTTGCCAACTTGTGTGTACATGTACTGTATGTGTGTGTGTGTGTGTGTGTGTGTGTGTGTGTGTGTGTGTGTGTGTGTCATTATCAAGTACATGTGGGAGTGGACAATGCAAGAGAACGCACAATGACAAAGTGAATCACTCCGATTTTTTCTAATGGTGGTCCTCTTACTGAGGTTAAATCTGACATTTGGTCCCGTTTTGGGTGGTCCGCGGTCCGAGGACCGGGGTGTGGTCCTGTTACCGGGGTTTTAGTAACAGAGATAAAGAGGGAAAAAATTCGGTCGCAAAAAAAGCGGTCCCTTCAGCGGGGTGGTCCCCTCACCGGGGTGGTCCGCAACCGGGGTTCCACTGTAGAAATACGGGACTCTCAGAGAAAGGCAGGACATACAGAGAAAATCAAGAAAAAAGTAGAACACATAAAGAAACAAATAATATAAATGAATCGTATATAAATGCTGATATAACATTGTACGAAGTAAAAGAATGTATTTCAAGTCTTAAGAAGAAAACATCCGTTGGTTTAGACGGAATCTCAAATGAAATGTTGGGACACCTGCCAAATAATGTTATAGAATTTCTTAATTTTTTTCTACAGAAATGCTGGTCTGATGGTAATATCCCTCTCGTCTGGAAGCACTCAATTATCATTCCAATACACAAACAAGGAAAGCCCAGAGCAGAAAAAACAGCTATCGTCCAATCGCCTTAACATCCCACGCATGCAAACTAATGGAAAAGATTGTTTTAAATAGACTAGATCATTACTGCGAAAAATATAAAGTAATCCCTGTCAACCAAGCTGGATTTCGAAAAGGCAGATCTACAACTGAACATCTCGTAAATTAACAACCCAAGTAAAGCAGCAGTTCGCAAGGCGAAAAAATATACTAGCGACATTTTTTGATGTCCAAAAAGCATACGATCAAGTTTGGCACACTCGCCTTCTCTATAAACTTAAACACATAGGCATAACAGGAAATACGTACAATTACTTTGCCGTTTTCCCATCAAATGTTTTACAGGTAAGCTTGGAATTAATAAAAAACCCCAGACGAAAAGTATGGGTCTCCCTCGGGTTTCGGTTATTTCCCCAAATTTTGTTTAGCATTTTTTTTTAGCGGGATTTTCCCGAAAGCCCTGTAAAAAGATCCCCACTTTAGCCAATTTGCTGATGAATTTGTTTGTGGATAAAGGTGAAAATGAAAGTAAAACTAGTCGGGGTTTGAACTATGCACGGGTTTGTTACGAGTGTGCCAAATTTGGCCCTCTGGGTAGTAAAATTTTCTTTGGTTTTTGCGTGTTGTTGTGTTTTTCTGTCCTTAAAAGTGGCTTGTGGTGTGGTTGCACCTTTGGGTGGTTTAGCTCAGGTTAGGTTTACTTTCTCTCTCTTCTCTCTCTCTCTCTCTCTAATTCCACTGCCCGTGCAATTCATCCTGAGGTTAGGGTGGCTGGTATTTTTTTTTGTACTGGCGGTCATGGCCTCTCACCTGTCTTTCCACCTGCCGCCGTGAAGGGTTCCTCTTAGGCTTGAGGTATTCTCCCCGTGCGTAGCGTGGCATTTTGGGGCCCCCATTTTTAGGAGGTTTTTCTTCACTCGAGCGGAAGATGTTTTGGGGAGCCCCTGCCCCGGGTCTGGTTCTTCACCTTTTCGTAAAGGTACAGTCGGTACTTATTTCCTACAGTCGGCCTGTAGGAGAGGGACTCACTTATTTTTTTCCGCATCTGCGCTGTGCCCTCTGACTAAAAGGGGCAGAGGAGTCGTTGACCCGCTTTTTTGGGTCCCCACGGGTGTGGAAAGCATCAGTTTCGGGTTTATTTGTTGTTGTGTTTTTTTTTTATGTTACCCGGGCAAATTCTTCTTTTTTTGGAAATTTTGTTTTGGTTTTCAAATTATAAAAAAAGTTTGAGACCCTTTTTCTGGTTAATTAATCTTTAACCGGGCCAGTAAAAAATTTATATCTTAAAGTCTTTCTTTTTTTATGCTTTGGTGATGCGGTGGGTCGGCGGGGTGGGAGGAACCTGGGGGTCAGGGTTGGTATTTGTTTGGGTCTCGCTCGTCCCCCCCTGTCACATTCGCCGGCTTTATTCTTCGGCCACGTCGTTTGTGTGAAGGGAACGGTTTTATGTTCGCGAGCGGGGTTTGCAGGTTGTGGTTTGGAGGGGGTTGGGGATTTTTGTTATTTTGAAATGTGGCTAAAAAATTTATAATTACCCCATTAAATTATTATTTGCAAATTTGGTGGCAGTTATAAAGCGTGGTTGCTGTGTTGGTTCTTTTCCCTAAAAAAGGAAAAATTTTAAAAGGGAGTGAGAAAAGGATAAAGATAATTATATTTGTTTTATGCCTTTTAAATTTAATGCTTTCCTTACCTGCTTGTAGGGAAAAGATTTAACAAAACATTCCTGTTTTGGGGTTGGGTTTGCGGGTTTATGTCGGGACTGTGTTGAGTGGTTTTGTGGGTGTTTAGTGACCTCCCTCCCCCCATCATGCGAGGGGGGTGTTAGGGTTTAAGGGGCAGGGGTCAGATTTGTACTGACGCGGGGTTCCAGTCCCCCTTTTTCTATTTTTCCCTCCCGTTCCCTTTTTCCCTCCCCCCGGAGACTTCACCCGGAGGCAGCACTGGTTGGGGCCCCACGCAGGTTGGGACTGCCCCCTGGTTGGTAACGCAGTGGTGGGCCGCGCATGGTTGGAACCGCCCCTGGTTGGGGTCACCCCTGGGGGGGGCCACGCACGGGTTTTTGGGGGCCCCGTACGGTGGGAAAAAAGTCTTTGGGGTTTGGGGGGACGGCCCTGACCCCCGTCTGGCCCCCGGCGGGGCGCCCCTTTCCCCCGGGACGCGCTTCCACCGTCTGTTTGTGCGTGTCGGGGTTCGGCCTTGAAAAAACTTTTTCAAAAACCGAAGGGGTTTGGGGCCCCCAGTGCGACAGGGTGTTCCCTGTAGCTTTGAAGAGGCAGGGAGGGGAGGGCACTGCAGACCGGGAAAAGGGAGGGGTGCGGGGGAATTATTTATTATGATTATGTTGTGTTTGCAGTATTGGTGCTGGTTGTGATTGTGCATGTTGTGCGTGTTCGAATGCTTGATTGTGATTGCAGGTGCGGCTTGAAATATTTATTTGTGTTTGGGCGGTGTTGATGTGAAAAAATGGGGTGTTGTATCGAACCCTTCTGTGTGGTCTTTGCGGGCGTGGAGGTCAGTCACTCCTTCGCTCCATCTAAAACCGATCCTGTCGGGCTGCCCTCCATGGGTCGGTCGGGCTTTGTGGGGGTCGTCCGGGTGTAAAAGGGCTCTGATGTCTTCTCGTTTCGCGGAAAAAGTCCCTTTTTATTTCTGTCGTTTTGTATATGTTTATTCAGTTTGTGTGTTTGTTCGTGGGGGGTTTGGCGGGGTGATCTGCGTGTAGGGAGTCTTGGTGGCTGAAGGAAAACCGGTGTGCCGGGGTCGGGGGGGCCCGGGGGGAATCGACCGCTTTCGACCTCCTTCCGGGTGCCTCACGCAGGCGGCCGTAAGTCTTCCCTTTCTGTTGCCGTCAGTCTGCCATTCCTGTTTTGAGTTCCCAGGTTTTTTTTCCGGGTGATTATTGAGTATAGGTGGGTGTTGGAGTTAGTGTATTTTTCCCTCCCCGGACCCCGTTGCCATTTTGTTTGTTGTTTTTTTTCCGGCCAGCCCACCGCACTTTTGCCGTGTGTGGAGCGCGGTGTTCCCAGAGGGGGGCACCCGGACATAGTTGTTTTTTTTTTTTTTTCGGTGAGCCCCACCCCCTTGTTGCTCGTGCTGTGGAGTGCGGTGTTGCCAGAGGGGGAGCACCCGGAACTTGTCCCCACACACACACACACACACCCCCAAAATATACACACACCCTAAAATGTTGTTTTTCAAGTGGAATTTTGTTTTCCCTGTATTTGAGAACCGTTTTAGGATATTGTTTCAGGAACGTCCGGTGCTGGGGGTATGGCGACGCGTGCGTCGAAGGGAAAGGTATTTAAAAATGTAGTCCCTTATTAGTCCCAGTACTTGTTCAGTGATTCCAAAATTCCCCGTGCTGTACCCGATAGTCCGGGGAGTATTTTTCACTATTCTTCGCTAGGGGACTTCCTGTGGGGACCCCGATGGCATTTCCCGCCGGATTTTGTCAATTTATGGAAGCAACTGTGGGCTGTTGAGTCCAAAAACCCAAAAAACCCCTTTTTTCCATGCCTCCCTTTTTGGGCATCCCCCGGGAGACTTTCCTAGGGGAAGGTCGAGCCCCAAGGGACGGGTCAGACGGGTCACCTCCCGTGTCGGGAGTGGTGAACCCCCCCCCAGGACTCACCCCCCGCCCGTGTTTCTGGAGCGGCGCAAAGGGGGAAGAGGCTGTCAGCGTGGGGAAGAGCTGGGATAGGATGGAGGCTCTGCGCGGGGAGACACAACGGGGAAATTCTGCGTAGGGAAGAGGCTATTCTGCGGGGGAAAGAGGCTAGGTGGTGGGGAAGAGCTGTCAGACAGGAAGCCCTCATGGGGAAGAATTAATCAGCGTGGGGGAGGTGCCAACGGGGCTCTGCGCGGGGAGGGGGGAAAAACTTCTTTCGCGGACCCGCATCTATAAATAGGGGGTGATGGAAGGAAAGTGACAGAGTTAGGGGCCCCAAAAATTAAGCCCCCAGGTTCAAAACCTAGTGAGGCATTGATATGTTCTTAGGCTTTTTGAAAAGTTGCTTGTTCTCCCAAATTGTCTGGGGAAACAAAAGGCCATGCACCTTTTTTTGGATTATCTGGTGCTGCAAGGGGTGTGTGCCACTCTAAATGAAGGCGGTCTTATGCAGCATGCAGTTGGTTTGGTAAGCGTTTCCCCCTTACCAGAGGTACAGGAGGAAGTTCAGGTCCATAAAAAGAAAAAACGATAGACCTTCGTGCAGTTTGGAGTAGGCCCCACAAAAACGTAGGGTACTGGTCATTTGGGTAAGCTGGAACTGGGGTCTGATTCTCATTAAAAAGCTCACAACACTGTGTCCCGGGTTGAGGCCCTATAGGCGAGACAGCCCCTCGGATTTCGCGGCTGCGATTCATACGTGAGGTGTTTGTGAAGCCCGTAGGGTTTAAATGGGCACCCCCCAGATGGCGGAAGATCCACAGGATTTAGCGGCAATAAGGCGCGCGACTTTTTGGGCGAAAAAGGCAGGTTCTCGGGGCCCAGCCCCCCGACTGTGTTTTCTTTGTGGTCGTCCGGGCCCAATAAGGAAAGATTGTCCTAAAGTCCCGGTAGTCATGGGGTAGCCCTTTCCCATCGTCCTCGTGCCGGAAACGTGGGTTCCATCCAGCTTCTGGGGGTTTTGGAGTCCCCAGTGTTTTCTTGTTGTTGGGTCTTCCTTGGTCGACACCATCGGGGATTCGGGAGCATCAACGATCTTTGTGGATAAGGTTTGGGTTCCCCTGGGCCCGGCGGGCCCCCAGTTAGATGTGTGGGGGTTTGGGAGGGGGGTTTTACCTCCCCGTCCTTCTGTACTCATTTCTTTCCCCCCCTATTCGTGGCGAAGTGGGGGCCATCGGGGGTGGAGCGACCTATTTATTCCCCTTCTCATGGGAAATGTATCCCTTTGGGGACGGACGCAGTCAGTCCGTGTCTAGGATCTGCCCGTACAGGCGTGTGTGGGAGTTCCCACACGCGCCAAAGCTAAAAAGCGGGAAACCAGGTTGCGCCCGTTTTACACCCCCGTCTTGACGAGGTTTGGCCAGGGGCCGATCGCTACATGAACCCTCTTTAGGCCCGGGGCTTGGTGTCCAAGCCTGCGACAAAATGGTGGGTTGTCCCGCTCGTCTGCCCGACACGCCAAGGTGGCTTTAAGCTCCACAAAGGGGCCCCTTTAGGGTTTTCACTGGGCAGTCGTGTGGCCAAGCAGCTTGTCGTTCCCCAAAGTTTAGGAATTGTTCTCCGGCAGGCCCATGATTACCCATGGCATTTTATATGGGCCAAGCGGGTCTCGAGGGAGGGTTTGACAGGATTTTTTCTGGCCAGGGATGAACTCGCAGGTTTGGCGTATGCCGCAGTTGCGTATCTGCCACGGACAAAACCCAAGGGTCGCTTGGGGGTGTTCCCCCAGGGGCAGTGCCATGGTTGGGGGACATTCAGCAAGGTTGGGGGGCGACCTGGGGGGGCCCCTTTAACCACATCCGACGCGGTAGCTCATTTTTGGGGTGGGGGCTCGCGACTCGGTACCCCGAGGCTGTCCACTTGGGGCTATCGATGCCCCTACGTTGCTGAAACCCCTTGGCAGATTTTTACGGATGGGGGTGCCCCGAAGATCCTTTTGGACCAGGGGGGCCCAAGTTTTTGTCCGAAATTTTCAGGAAATGAACGCTCGCTTAACGTTCCAAAGGGGAACGTCGCCCCATCTGCGCAGGCCCAAAGGCCTTGTCGAGGCTTCAATGGGCGCTGAAGCAGATGTTGCGTCGCCTGTGTGAGAGCAACCCCGAGGTGGGGTCGCTTTTTTCCCGGCTGTTTCTGTTCGCCTACAGGGGGGTTCAAGGAAAGCATGCGGTTTTCCCATTCGAACCCCGATGGCAGAACAGTACGAGGACCCCAAAATCCCGAAGCAGTGGGGACCCGAGTGTGGAACCTGTTGTTAAGGAGGAGGCGTTATGTGGTCGACCTGCGCAACCCTACGCTGATTTGCCCGCTTGCTCGCAACATTTGCAATCTGCAAAGACAAGTACAAAGGGTCTGACACAGGTTTGTGTGGAACGGTGGTTTGAGCCCCGGTGATGAGGGGTTGCTTCTCCTTCCCCCGAAGAAGAAAAGTTGCGGTTCTTGCAGGGTCCCTTGTAGTTGCAGTCGGGTGGGTGACGGGGGGCTTTCGGGTTGCGTACGAGGCAAGGAAGCTGTATCACGCCAACCCCGAAGGGTAGTGCGACGGCTCGGTGCCAGGGAGGATTCACCCCCGTCGTTGGAGAGTGGGGTGAAGGCCCTGTCTGTGGCTCAGGCATCCCCCCTGTTCCCTCTTGAGGAAAAAGTCGTGGCAGGATGTTTGCTTTGGGTCGAACCTCTCTCAGTCAGAAGATCAGCTGTGCAGGTTGTGCCAGGGTTTCCGGACGTGCTCCAGTCGTCCCCCCATAGTCCCCTTTGGGGAGTGTACACTGGAAAACTAAACCCCGAGACCCCAATTAGGGGTTTAAAAAGTACCTCTGCCTCCCCCCCAGCGTTTTTGCCATCCCAGGAGGTGCAGGCCATGCTGGTTGGGTCATTTAACGCGCGAGTTCCCCCTATTCCCCCCTCCTCCTGGTAAAGAAAAAGGAGGAAAAATGGGTTTTGGCGATTTTGTCGATTGAATAAGTTTTCCGGTTTGACTGAAAACCCATGCCGGATGTCGAAGAATCTTCGCTCAGTGAGTCAGGCCAGCTATTTCTCAGTTTGATTCGCAAAGGGGGGACTGGCGATTCCCATGCGCCCAGGGAAAAAACCCAAAAAGGCATTACGACGCCTGAGGGACAGTTTGTGGAACGTATGCCTTTTGGCCTCAAATGCTGGAGCAAATTTTTGTCGCGTCTGCGACAATTGCTCCTCCCTTCGATACACCGGATCTCAACAACTTCATGGATGACCTGTTTCTTGTTCTGTAGGTGGCTCGCACGTCTCGTCCCCCGTCGCCCGTTTCTTCGTTTTCGCGAGGTTCAGTGTCAGCCGTCCTTCCAGGTCGTTGGGCAGGACGAGATTTTTTTTCTGGGGCCATTTTCAGCGGGGTTTGATCGCTCCTGAGGAAGACAAGGTGGCCCAAAAAATTTCAGGTGCCAAGCCTCCTGGTCCAAAAGGGAATTGCGGGCATTTCCCTTGGATTGCGGGTACTACCGCAAGTTTCCAGGATTTGTGAGTTTCCCTGCCCCCCACTGACTGACGAAAGGAGGAAAGCCAGACGTTTGGTTTGGGGTGGGTTGCAACAGGCTTTTGACGCCTTTTGAAGGGCCTGGCACCCCCCATCCCCGGCTCTCCCCGATCTGGTCTCCCTTTTGTCCCGCGAAATGATGCTTCTGCAGTGGGGATTGGGGCAGTGTTGCTAAGGATCAGGGGAAGGGGCTCCAACCCTTGCTTACGCGAGCAAAAAAAAATCATGATGGAGACTAGGGACCCCACGATTGAACAAAGTGTTTTGCAGTCGTGTGGGGCATCAGGGAATTTTACCCCCACTTGTACGGCCGTGAGTTTGTGCTGGGGGTGTCACCCTCCTCTCAGTACCCGGGGCCCGGATCCCGGGGCCGTCAGTCGTCGATCAGGGTTTTGGGGAGGGAATGCAGAGCCATGCGTTCACTTTTTGCCATATCAAGGGTTCCAGCAACCCCGGGTGCTGACTTCTCAGCCGAGTCCTAGTCAGCACATTGGAGAAAAAACAGTCAGAGGGACATTCCCCCCAACCCGGGTTTTCCCTTTTTTCTCTTATCAGGGTAGGACAGTTTTCACTTCAGTGATGTTAACGGGAGTGAATCGCCAATGGTTCGGGTTTTTTTTTTCATTGTTGGAAAATTTGCCCTTTGTTGTTTTATAAATGTGTTTTTGTATCTCCCGGGAATTCTATCGTGGAATGTTTGTATTGGATTTTTCGTAGTCGGTCCGAGGGTTGGGTTCGGTCCCCTTGTTTTGAATTTGCACATGGTCAAGGTTCAAAGGAGCCTGTTTAGAGAAACAGATGCTTTTAGAAGGGGGGGTTTTTCAGGGTTTGTTACGAGGCCTTGCGATTGGGCCCCCCTGGGGAGTAGAATTGTTCATTTTGGGGTTTTCGTCGTTGTTGTCGTATATCGTCCCCTTTAAAGTGGCTTGTGGTGTGGTTGCACCTTTGGTGTGGTTTAGCTCAGGTTAGGTTTACTTTTCTTCTCTCTCTCTCTCTCTCTCTCTCTCTCTAATTTCCCCTGCCGTGCAAATTATCCTGCAGGTTCACGGGTGGTGGGATCTTTTTCTTGTACTGGCTGTCTACGGCCTCCACCTGTCTTTTCCCCCTGCCCCACGTGCAAGGTTCCCCTTTGGGTTGAGGTATTCTCACCGTGACTGGTGGGATGTTGGCCCCCATCGTTTAGGCATTTTCTCTTCACTCGAGGGAAGATGTCTCTGGGGCGCCTGCTCCCGGGCCTGGGTTTTTCACCCTTTTCGTCGAAGGGGACAGTCGGTACTTCATTTCCCACAGTCGGCCTGTTTGGAGGAGAACACTTCATCTTTTTCCACATCTCGCTGCTGCCCCTGATGGAAGAGGGCGAGAGAGGCGTTTGCCCCCCTTTTTTGGGACCCCGGGTAGTGGGAAGCTCGTTTCGGGTTATTTGTTGTTGTGTTTTTTTTTTTTTTGTTAGCCGGCTAAATTTTTCTTTTTGCGCAATTTTTTTTTGGTTTTTAAAAATTAAAAAGAAAAATTGTTTGGCACTTTTTTGTTAAATTAATCTTTTAACCCGGCAGTTTAAAAATTATATCTTAAGTCTTTCTCCTTTTTTTTGCATTTGGTGATGGGTATCGGCGGGGAGGGAGAGAACCCGGTTTATTCAGGTTGGTCTTGCTTGGTCTCGCTCGTCCGCCCCTGTACATTCGCCGGGCTCTTATTTTCGGCCCCCGTCCGTTTGGGTGCAAGGAGAACGGTTTTTTTGTTCGCGAGCGTGCGTACGCATGATTTGTCGTTTGGTGGTGGTTGGGGATTTGTGTTATTTTGAATGTGGCTATAAAATGTGATAAATTATGCCATTAATTATTATTTTCCCAAATGTGGTGGCAGTTATAAAACGATGGTTTCTGTGTTGGTTTTTCTAAGAAAGGAAAAGTTAAACGTGAGTGAGGAAGGATGAGTTTAAATTTATATTTTTTTTTTAGCCTGTTTTAAATTTTTTGCGTCTTTACCCCGCTTGTATGAGGAGACTTTAATGAACATTCCTGATTTGGTTGGTTTGCTGTGTTATGCTGGGACTTGTTGAGTGGTGTTGTTTGGGGTGTTTGTAGACTCCCTCGCCCCTATGCGAGGGCTGTTTGGGTTTAAACGGCATGGGTCAGACTGTATGCTGCGGGGTTCCAGTCCGTCTTTTTTTTTCCCCCCAGTTTCCTTTTCCCCCTCCCCGGGACTTCACCCGGAGCAGATGGTTGGGGCCACGCACTGGTTGGGCTGCCCCGGTTTGGGACGCAGCTGGTTGGGACGCGACTGGTTTTAACGCGCATGGTTTGGGGTCACGCACTGGTGGGGACCAGCCTGGTTGAGGCCACATATGGTGGAAAAGCTCGTGGGGCTGGCTGGACGGTCCTGATCCCCCCTCTGGCACCTCCCGGGGCGGCGCCCGCCCCGGGCGCGCTTCCACCGTTGTTTGTGCGTGTTTAAGGGTTTTTCGGCCCTTTAAAATCTCTTCAAGAACCCCAACGGTTTGGGGGGACCCCGTGCGACAGGGGGTTCCTGTAGACTTTGAAAAGGGGAGGAGTGTGGGGCATGATGACCGGGGAAAGGGAGGGGTGTGAATTTTTTTATTTATGATTATGATTGTGTTTGCCCCCTTATTGAGATGCTTGATTGTGTTGTGCTGTTGTGCGTGTTGAATGTTGATTGTGATTGGCTGGTGCGTGCGTTGAAATATTTTTTTTGTGATTCGTGTGTTGATGTGAATAAAGGGGTGTTGTACGTTAATCCTTCTGTGTGGTCTCTTTCGGGCGTGTGAGGTCGACTCCCCTTTGCTCCCATCTAAACCCCTTCGTCAGGGCTGACCTCCGGGCGGTCGTGCAAACTATATAAAAAAAGGGATCAAAGTGAAATTGAAAATCAAAATTTATGAAAAGAAAATGGATAACCTTATCATTGGAAAAAAAAAAAAAACTGCTGTTTAAATTTGGCTATGACCAAATAAATTCCTGAATTCACTATTAAGGGGTTTTTCGTCATAAAATATACACAAATTGTCAAATTTTTCGGCGTTACCTCATTCAAAATTTCGTGGAATTACCACATCGACTAATAACAAACAAAATAGAAAAAGTCTGAAAATTTTTTAAGGTAATAAGCAGGGCAGACTGGGGAAAGGGCAAAAGGCACTAATATCCTCGCTCCTCCCTTTTACGGTCCGGCTGAGATGCCAGGAAA
>CM031607.1:41498187-41501748 GCA_018398815.1 Conus ventricosus | reverse complement strand
TGCATGATGTGAGACATAAACACTTCACAACAGACTCCATGAAAACCTTGTTCAGAGATGTTCCACCTGATGTGATCTTTGAATTGCTGAAAGAGATTCACATTTTTCATCTGATTGAAGATGTTTACGGAAGAAAGATTTTTAACGAAGGTTCCGGTGTGTTTTTAGGTGTATTTTACCGGGTTGTGTGATTTCTTTTAATGACTTGTGAGTTGATTTGAACGCGGTGACAGTCCTGATATGGCCCTTTGCGGTCGGCTGGGCTATAAGCAACACTACCTAACCTTACCTGCATAAGCTGTTCATTCTGTAATCCATTACTTAGCCTTTCCGCATGGCATTTGGTGTGTTTTGTGTCACAATTATGTTTTGTCATTAATTTTTCTTACCTTTATGTCATACGAAGAAACACAAAATCGGACGGGTTAACTGGTCTCTACCTTCTCCTACTCCACCCCCGTGTTTCATCATCACCTTTCATTCCACGCCACTGTCAGACCAACGTACACATAGCAACACACAGAAGAGTACAGACCTACATGGCATGACCGATTCTACATTACAGTAAAAAGCCCCAAGCTGAAAGTGCTGCGAACTGGTGATTCAGACATTTACCACCTGGCCGTCACAGAAAATGCTTTTTACCGTTCTCGTGCAGTTGCGTTGATGTTGTTGACTATTGCAGTGTGATCGAACCGGTTCATTGACACGAAGTATGATGCTCAGCAACGTGGTCACAGTGACTCTTATACATGGCAAGGCTCTGGAAGCATATCCAGGCTTTTGTAGAAGAAAAAGAAACACCCGAAAGTGCTGGGGAGGACCCAGAGAAGCACTGTCTTCGCCTGCCTTTAGAGCAGTCCTGTACCACCCTTGGAGGCCTGCGCTGTGTTGACGATGGGTACAGGCACGCACAGGACACTCCATTAAGATATCAAGGGACATAACTGCTCCTGAACAGAGGTAAATTAGACTACAGGATGCAGCTCATAACAGCCTTAAAGTAGCATCCCCATGGGTGTACCAGCCCGTATTTCATGACTGCAGAGCCCACCGGCGAAAAACACCACCCTCCAGCTGCCGAGCACACCCCACAGACCCAACCACCCCTGCCCACGGACAGATGAAGACAGTGCCACTCCAGACACAGCCAAGCTTTCGCCATACGGTCTTATGTGCCCTCAAGAGAGAATGTCGCAATAAAGAACAAAATGTATAAGACTATTCCTTGAGGGAGGAGAGGGGGGGGGGGGGTGAACAACAAAGATTCGCAACGCGAGACAGATGACGTCAGACGGTCCAGCACATACCCACAGCAGCATGGTGGAGTGACCAAAGTCTGACAGTGGGGGGACGCTGGACTGTAAGTAGATGAACGAACAGGCTGGCAACGGGACCCCTGCAGCAGCGAAAGTCTGATCAGTCTTCCAGATGAACCTTGGCAGCAGTAGACAGTCAGGTTTTGTACGCCTTCATTTATATAGAGCTGGGATGGAGGATGAAGGATGGACCCACAATCTGACACATCATCATCATCTACGGCGCAGCTGACAGACTCAAGCATCCAGCAGCCATCATCAGCAAACACACGCATTGTCGTGGAGTGCTGGAGATCGGGTTCTCTGCAACCAAAATGAGGGAATCGTTTTGATTGATGGAGACTGAAGGCAAATGTTTTCACCAGTCTTGCGACTGAGGTGAGTGACAAATGGAAAATAACAACACGGGTTTTTTTCCCCGTCCGCCGTATACGTGTTTTGCGTTTCCTCTGTGTAAATAACATTTGAGGTGAAGGGAGCAAGGATCGATTGTCTTGATAAAGTGGAAACAGCTGTGTTGGTCACAGAGAAATTCTGCTGATGCTCGCAAAATGAGGGAAAGAGACCAGCAACCAAAATCATAAAGTAGGGGTTACAAACAACAACAGCAACAACATCAAAGAAACAAACAAAAAAGGCGTTGCTCGTCTCTCACTTCTAGTGTTCAACAAAACATATCGAGGATTTTACAATCAATTGTCCTTTAAAATAATTGAATTTACCAATAACTAACCGATCCACAAAAGAGGCACTTCATCAATCACGGTAAATAATAGGGAAACTCCACCGTTATGAGAAAACGTTCACTCTTTGCCTACACCACTAAATGCCTGCTTTACGAACACTTCCAGTCATGTGTCTACCACGCCAGAAACAAACAAAGCACGAACAGATTGAATGCTACTTCGTATAGTGAAACAGAAAAGACAACATAACTAGAGAAATAACAACCCGGGACTAAGCGAACAGCTTTCTCTTCCAGAAGATCGTGTCTAGAAAAAAAGGCGTTTGGAAACTGCAGAAGAAAACAGTTACGGAACCCTTTCATTCAGCCCAAAGCTGATTTCGTATATCGAAACCAAGTGACATGAAGCGAAAAAAACAAACCTCGTACTGGGCAAATTACTTTAAAGTGTTTAACTAATATGACAAAGAAAGGTATGGACATCAAAATCTTGGAGTGCAAGAAGACTTAATCCGTTAATGCTGTGCTGATGTAATGTTTTGGGCGTGCATTATGAGCATGTCTTAAGTAAGTATGGAGAAGTGTTTTGGCAAGCACGTGCGGTCCGTTATTGAGAAGTAAGCATTAGGTGTGAACGCAGACATTCTCATTGGCATCAACGGTATGGACGATGTTCGGCTCACTCTGAAACGTGAGCCGCTGACAAGGGCACGGACTTTGGGATCTGGAGTCACTGACAGTGAAAATGGTTATGACATTCGTACAGCATTTATCCTTCAGGAATCCCAAGGATCATGTACTGGTAGAAATAAGTGAGCTTAGTCGACAAGACCAGTAACATACATAAGAAACAAACATGTTGGCTAATGTATAGATGCATACGTCAAGTCAATCTCCCCCTCTAGGCCTACTTACATCGCATCATCTCATACACCCACCAACGTCGTTCACTACAGACGTATGCTCTGAGACCTGCGGTGACTCCTTACACTCCCCTCTCCCCAGCCCCCCTCCCCCCACCTCACCGTATGTCTCAACATATACTATGGTTATACCTTCTTACCCGGAACCTCCTTCTCCCCTGTCTTTACACACACACACACACACACACACACACACACACACACACACACACACGCACACACACACACGCACGCACGCACGCACGCACGCACGCACACACGCACACACACACACACACACTCACTCCACCACTCACTCGCTCACTCGCTCACTCACACACACGCGCGCGCAGGAGCCCACATGCCCCCCCCCCCCCCCCCCCCACACACACACACACACACACGACTGCACGCATGCACGAACACACACACACAACACACACACACACACACACACACACACGCGCGCGCGCGCGCGCGCGCGCGCGCGCACACGCACACACACACACACACGCATACACACACACCAGGACACACCAGGACACATACAATATTAAGGGAGAGCATTACGGCTGTTTTGAAAGAAAGGATGGGAATGACGGTTGCGGAGAAAGGACTATTCACAGAGCGGGACCCCAAGCATGAGAAAGGATGA
>CM031607.1:41485687-41488187 GCA_018398815.1 Conus ventricosus | reverse complement strand
CATTAATTATTGTTGATATGCATCTGGAGTACACAGGTTATTAGCACCTGGAGTAGGTTGCTTGGCATGCGCAAGGTTGTGAGATTTTAGTCATAACGTGATTTGTAACAAATCGCGCGGGAGCGTGCGCGTGCACATACAAAAAGAGGGGGAGATACGACAGAGGAGGGAGATAACAGGTTTTATTTTCTGTCTGTCTATCTGCCTATTATCTGTCTACCTGTCTGTCTGCCTGTTTGTCTGTCTTTCTATCTGCCTGCCTGCCTGTCTGTCTTTCCATTTTCAGTTTCCATAATTCACTTCTTTTGTACCATCTGTCTGGTGTGGCAGTTGTGTGTGTTGTGTGATGTTGTGTGTGTGTGTGTGTGTGTGTGTGTGTGTGTGTGTGTGCGTGCGTGTGCGTGGGGTGTGTGTGTGTGTGTGTGTGTGTGGTGTGTGTGTGTGAATGCAGTGCGTGGTGTGTATGTGTGTGTGTGTGGTGCATGCGTGCGGTGCGCGCATTTGTGTGTGTGTGTGGTGTGTGTGATGTGTGTGTGTGTGTGTGTGTGTGTGTGTGCATACAGGATATTTACCAAGCGTATCCTGAGAAACTAGAAAAACCTATTGTGGTTCAGATGCTGAAATTCCAATGGGATGCCTACATCGATGAAAAGAAAAAGGTAACACTTTGAGTTGATTGTTGTTTGGTGTTCACATGTTGCTGTCTTTTTCCTCTCTGGAAGGCTTCCTCTTAATCATTGTTCATGGGGCTCTTTTCTCCTTTTCTTTCTTCCACAAGTGTCAGTCCCGAAACATGTCTGTGAGTGTTTGGTGTACATGATAATTAAGGGTGTCTCTGTATGTGTGTGTGTGTGTGTGTGTGTGTGTGTGTGTGTGTGTGTGTGTGTGTGTGTGTGTGTGTGCGTGCTGTGTGTTGGCTTTGAAGACTCGAGGGGGTAGGAAAGCATGTTGCGCGTTTAAAGGATGACCAGAAAGAGTGAAATCAAACAAAAACATGTGTTGTTCTTTTTCCCCTCCAACAGAGACAACCATACACATCAGCGGCATTCTGCCTGACTGCAACAGGAAAAAAAAAAAGCATCGTATGCCTGAACCTTATAAAGAGAATACAAGGGAGGCCACTAAAATGTTGCCAACGGCCTGAGTTGTCAGCCCTGCTTGTATAACGGCCGAAACATTGACGTCAACGCAAATAGCTGATAACAATCGTGTAAAGAAAAAAAACAAACCAAAACAAAACAAAACAAAAACTTCAGTTCGATTTTGAATGTTGAACACTGAAGAAAATATGTTCTTTTCGACCACTGTTACTAACTTCTATAAACAATGTTGAAATCTTGAGAGAAAATATGTTACACTCGAACTTCTGTTACCAACTTAACATAAAGAATGACGAAAACTTGAGAAAATGTGTCGTACTCGACTACTGTTACTAAGCCACTATAAACAATGTTGAACATGAGAAAAGTACCTCCCATACGACAACATTTGGTAACTTACTATGAACAATGTTGAAAACTGCAGAGAATGTGTTCCACTCGACTTCCGTTACTAACTTACTATAAACAATGTTGAAAACTTAAAGAAAATGTGTCCCACTCGACTTCTGTCAATACCTTACTATAAAAAAGTTGAAAACTTATAAAAATGTGTCCCTCTTTACTACTGTTACTCATTTACTCTCTCGATAACTTAAGAAAATGTGCCACAGTCGGATACTGTTACTTACAATAAACAATGTTGAAAAACAAAAATTAAAAAAAAAAGGTGCCCAACTCGACTACTGTTACCAGCCTACCATAGGCAATGTTGATAACTTCAGAAAATGTGTCCCATGCGACAGCTGTTACTAACTTACTATATACACTATCTCCGAAATGTAAGAGAGACTCACGCAAATGTCGTCAGGCCGTCTAAATTATTTTTTTCCCTGTTGTTTAAAATACTCTCCATTTCCCCACATTCTCGTCCATTTTCCGTAGTCCTAAAAACTTACAGTACATCTTCAACATCAGATGGCCAGAGAAGATCAACAATGAAGATCTATGGAAGCAAGCAGGACAGGAACCAGTGGCCAAGCAGATTCTGCGGAGGAAGTGGGGCTGGATTGGACACCTCTCAGGAAGCCAGCATCCAGCACCACACGCCAAGCCCTGACATGGAACCCGCAAGGGAAAAGGAAGAGAGGCCGACCTCGCAGCAGCTGGAGGCGAGACACTGAGGCAGAGATAAAGAGGCAGTGGACCAACTAGACTGGCATTCAGCGAGCAGCCCAGAACCGAGTGCGATGGCGGAGTGTTGTCGATGGCCTATGCTCACCCTTGGCTATGGGCTTACTAAGTAAGTAAAGTAAAAAAACAACAAAAACTTACAGTGCACAGTTTGGCTCTGTGATACTAGTGCTTATGCACCAGACGTTTGTGAGCGCTTCCTCGACATTCTGTCTTGTGTGTGTGTGTGTGGTGTGTGTGTATGCTAAAGCAGAGGCAGGAACTGTGTG
>CM031607.1:41458187-41480687 GCA_018398815.1 Conus ventricosus | reverse complement strand
CCCCCATCCGGAGTGGAGCCTGCCGTCACCTTCACCCGTCCAACAGTTACTGTGACCTCGACCAGCACTCCTTTATGGAGGTGGATTGGTCAAACTCTTTAACAATCGAGCTAATCAGGACTGGAATGGAAGAGTTGAAACTGTTGTAAATTAAAGACCTTTCTCCGCCTGCTACTGCTGCTGCTGCTGCTGCTGCTGACAATAGAACGAGAAATCCAAAGTGACCGGGTAATACGGGATACAGATGCCTAACCCTTTCCGAGCAGGCTAGCTGACAGACGACCAATCTACTCAGTGAAAGCGGTCTATAAAAGTGTTGCTCAAATGTTCTGTCCAACACAGCATGTGCCTGTATCTCTCGGGGGTCCGGTAGACTCCTGGATAACGGATACGTCATGGAAGGAAGTGTAAACTACAGCCCTGCCATTCAGTCTCAGACCAGAATAATACTTCGTGACGTGACTTTCATCATCCTCATTCTCATTGATCAGAATGGAAACGAAAGAAGCCTCAAACACCTCGGACATTTCTGCCATGCTTTAGTGAGGACCTCACTGTCCTCATCACGTCCATGTCCGCGTGTTGAAGTTCTGTCAAAGGCGAGGGTACTGGTCAGTTCATGGAGACCGTCGTAGGACTGCGCTCTTCAGAAGAGGAATGGTCAATTACGCCAGCTCCGCAACCAAGCTGTTCCTACCGTCAGCAAGGGAGTTAATTAAGGGGTAGTATCCTGCGTGTGTCGACCAGAACAGGCACCACTGAATGCCGCCACAGTGCAGTATCTTCTGTGAAGGGTTGCCTATCGACTACCTGATCTTGATAGCGTCTTATAGACTGGGATTGCTTGGGTTGTGTTGCGATGGGACGGTCTTTGATTGGCTGTGTATGAGAGAGCCGAATGAGGGATGTGAGAATAATGTCGCTGAGGGCATGGAAAAAGACACGGAAACAAACACAAACAAAACAAACACAAACAAAACAAAGCAAAAAACAAAAGACTGCCAGAACACAGGGACAGGACCCGTAACAATCCTATGTTCCCTAAGAAGAATGAAGTAGAGTTCAGTACACAGACGTACTCATACATATGTACGCGCGCACACACACACACACACCACACACACACACACACACACACACACACACACACACACACACACACACACACACACAGCGCGCGCACACACATCATGCAAACGTACGTGCCGCTTACACGAACCACAATGCAAGAGCACATGCTTGTGCGCGCGTGCACACGCTCGCAAACACACAACACACACACACACCACACACACACACACACACCGCGCGCGCGCGCGCGCGCGCGCGCGACACACAACATACACAATGCATATGCACGAATATTCGCTCATGTAGGGTTAGATGCACATTTATATATGCATGCACGTAGGAAAGCACATGAGAGTGCCCATGAGTTTGAGTCACACACACAACACACACACACACACACACACACACACACACACACACACACCACCACACACAGCACGCACGCCGCACGCACGCACGCGCGCGCGCGCGCGTTACACACACGCACACACACACACACACACACACACACACACACACACCACGCACGCACGCACGCGCGCGCGCGCGCGCTTACACACACGCACACACACACACACACACACACACACACACACACACACACACACACACACACACAACACACACTAAACTGAATCCCACAATGACACGAGTAAAGAGTAGACAGAGCAGCAAAACGGGGAGCGAAAAATACAGCGGGTCAGAGGTTATCAGTATCCCATTGTCTATCCATGAGGGATACAGTCTTCTAGAAAATGCATGCTGGAAACATTTTAGGAAAAAACAACAACATTTCGGGATGTTCTCTTGATACACGCATTAACCAGCTATTAAACTTTGACACACTTCATTCTTTTTATCAATGTAGTTTGCCGTTTTCTCGGATCATAATTTCGCTAATATATAAGATCAAACTAAACGCTTTTAAGACAAAGTTTTGCAAAAATATAACATGCCTTTGTGGTGAAATGATAACAAATTCCCACATACTTTTCCACTGCAAGCAGTTAAAACCTCATCTACCACCTCTACCTAATTGTTTTCTGGATACAGTTGTAACCGATTTATCACTAATGTGTAAAATTGCTGTTTCATTGCATCATGGTCCTATTTTTTGTTTTGTAAAATGGGAACTGGTGTTTTAGTAATGTCTTGTTATGACCGGTTATTCTTCGATGTTTTATAGTTAGTTATCCATTTACTTGCTGTTGCTGTTAATGTTATTCTTATTGATTAGGTTCGTCTAATATCACATAATGTGTATAGACGTTAAATTGAAGACCTAACACACACTCACACACAAGTAAGCAAGCGCGCACGCACGCACGCACGTATTCAAACACACGCACACATAAGCGCGAGCGCAAGCACGCATACACACACACACACACACACCACACACACACACACACACACACACACACACACACACACACACACACACACACGTACAGAGTTATACATGCTTCATAAAAACTGAACAAAAAAGACCTTCCTTTTCTCGCAGACCCTTTAGAGTAGCTGTTCTCCCTGTTATTTATTTCATTTGGATGAACTTTCTTGTCGACGGGGACAGAGTTGTTCCCTTCAGAATAGCTGTTCTTCCCTTAGTATTTATTTCATTTGGATGAACTTTCTTGTCGACGGGGACAGAGTTGTTCCTTCAATGCTGTTCCTTAGAATTTATTGGTGAACTTTATTGTCGATGGGACAGAGTTTTCCCTTCAGGTAGCTGTTTTCCATATTTCATTTGGATGAACTTTTTTGTCGATGGGGACAGGGTTGTTCCTTCAGAATAGCTGTTATTCCCTTATATTCATTTGGATGAACTTTATGTCGACGGGGACAGGTTGTTCCCTTCAGAATAGCTGTTCTTCCCTTAATATTTCATTTGGATGAACTTTATTGTCGACGGGGACAGGTTTGTTCCCTTCAGAATAGCTGTTCTTCCCTTATATTTCATTTGGATGAACTTTATTGTCGACGGGGACAGGGTTGTTCCTCTGTTATGCATCCAACATCTATGCACACCCTCAGTCAAGCTTTTTGGAATGACGGCCTCCTTCCTGAAGGGACAATGATCCCTTATGGACATGCCGTTGATGCTGATCCTGATTATGATTGCTTCTGTCGGCAATTGCGAAATTATCCAAACAATATTCGATCGCGGTCCAAGGTCTGTATGAGAGTGAAAGATGAAAGCTGAAAGAAAATGTCATTCAAGCGTGCAGGTATGCACAGAAATGCACCTCGTACCCCCCACCCCCTCTGTTTCCCACCCCCACCACCCCATCTCACTTCTTCCCCAGTCTCTCGCTTCCCCCTTGCATGCAAGCACAATGCAGTGGCACACAGACATGATGGGACTGGATGATAATGGCGGGAAAGCAAGAACAGATTGGAGAAAACGAGAAGAGAATAAAGACAATGGCAGCTCTGTGTGTGTGTGTGTGTGCGTGGTGTGTGTGTGGTGTGTGTGTGTGTGTGTGTGTGTGTGTGTGTGTGTGTGTGTGTGTGGGGCGCGTGTGTGTGTGTGTGTGTGTGTGTGTGTGAGAGAGAGAGAGATATATATAGAGAGAGAGAGATACTCGGAGACCAGTACTCATTGTTTTCGTAAAATACAGGAAAGGAACGAGGGGCACTAAACCAAGAAGAAAGAAACCAGTAAAACATGGTGACAGATATGCAACATTTCAGTAAAACATGGTGAACAGATATGCAACATTTCAGTAAAACATGGTGAACAGATATGCAACATTTCAGTAAAACATGGTGAACAGATATGCAACATTTCAGTAAAACATGGTGAACAGATATGCAACATTTCAGTAAAACATGGTGAACAGATATGCAACATTTCAGTAAAACATGGTGAACAGATATGCAACATTTCAGTAAAACATGGTGAACAGATATGCAACATTTCAGTAAAACATGGTGAACAGATATGCAACATTTCAGTAAAACATGGTGAACAGATATGCAACATTTCAGTAAAACATGGTGAACAGATATGCAACATTTCAGTAAAACATGGCGAACAGATATGCAACATTTCAGTAAAACATGGTGAACAGATATGCAACATTTCAGTAAAACATGGTGAACAGATATGCAACATTTCAGTAAAACATGGTGAACAGATATGCAACATTTCAGTAAAACATGGTGAACAGATATGCAACATTTCAGTAAAACATGGTGAACAGATATGCAACATTTCAGTAAAACATGGTGAACAGATATGCAACATTTCAGTAAAACATGGTGAACAGATATGCAACATTTCAGTAAAACATGGCGAACAGATATGCAACATTTCAGTAAAACATGGCGAACAGATATGCAACATTTCAGTAAAACATGGCGAACAGATATGCAACATTTCAGTAAAACATGGTGAACAGATATGCAACATTTCAGTAAAACATGGTGAACAGATATGCAACATTTCAGTAAAACATGGTGAACAGATATGCAACATTTCAGTAAAACATGGTGAACAGATATGCAACATTTCAGTAAAACATGGTGAACAGATATGCAACATTTCAGTAAAACATGGTGAACAGATATGCAACATTTCAGTAAAACATGGTGAACAGATATGCAACATTTCAGTAAAACATGGTGAACAGATATGCAACATTTCAGTAAAACATGGTGAACAGATATGCAACATTTCAGTAAACATGGTGAACAGATATGCAACATTTCAGTAAAACATGGTGAACAGATATGCAACATTTCAGTAAGACATGGTGAACAGATATGCAACATTTCAGTAAAACATGGCGAACAGATATGCAACATTTCAGTAAAACATGGCGAACAGATATGCAACATTTCAGTAAAACATGGCGAACAGATATGCAACATTTCAGTAAAACATGGTGAACAGATATGCAACATTTCAGTAAAACATGGTGAACAGATATGCAACATTTCGTAAAACAGGTGAACAGTATGCAACATTTTCAGTAAACATGTGTGACAGATATGCAACACTTCGTAAAACATGGTGAACAGATATGCAACATTTCAGTAAAACATGGTGACAGTATGCAAATTTCAGTAAACTGGTGAACGATATGCAACATTTCAGTAACATGGTGAACTGTATGCAACATTTCAGTAACATGGTGAACAGTATGCAACATTTTCAGTAACTGTGAACAGTATGCAACATTTCAGTAAAACATGGTTGAAGATGCAACATTTCAGTAAAATGGTGAACAGATATGCAACATTTCAGTAAACTGGTGACAGTATCACATTCATAAACTGGTGAACGATATGCAACATTTCGTAAAACATGGTGAACGATATGAACATTCATAAAAAATGGTGAACAGATATGCAACATTTCAGTAAAACATGGGAAGATATCAACATTCAGTAACATGGTGAACAGAATATGCACATTCAGTAAACATGGTGAACAGTATGCCATTTGTCATGTGAACAGAAGCAAATCTTTCAGTAAAACATGGTGAACAGATATGAAATTCTAAAAACATGGTGAAAGTGTATGCAACATTCAGTAAAACTGGTGGGCGATATGCAACATTTCAGTAAAACATGGTGACAGATATGAACATTTCATAAAACATGGTGAACAGATATGACTTTCAGTAAACAGGTGAACATGACATTCAGTAAAACATGGTGAACAAGATATGCACATTTCAGAAAATGGCGAACAGAGATGCAACATTTCAGTAAAACATGGGGAACAGATTGCAACATTTCTAACTGGCGAAAGATATGCAACATTTCAGTAAAACATGGCGAACAGATATGCAACATTTCAGTAAAACATGGTGAACAGATATGCAACATTTCAGTAAAACATGGTGAACAGATATGCAACATTTCAGTAAAACATGGTGAACAGATATGCAACATTTCAGTAAAACATGGTGAACAGATATGCAACATTTTTAGTAAAACATGGTGAACAGATATGCAACATTTCAGTAAAACATGGTGAACAGATATGCAACATTTCAGTAAACATGGTGAACAGATATGCAACATTTCAGTAAAACATGGTGAACAGATATGCAACATTTCAGTAAAACATGGTGAACAGATATGCAACATTTCAGTAAAACATGGTGAACAGATATGCAACATTTCAGTAAAACATGGTGAACAGATATGCAACATTTCAGTAAAACATGGTGAACAGATATGCAACATTTCAGTAAAACATGGTGAACAGATATGCAACATTTCAGTAAAACATGGTGAACAGATATGCAACATTTCAGTAAAAAAATGGTGAACAGATATGCAACATTTCAGTAAAAAAATGGTGAACAGATATGCAACATTTCAGTAAACATGGTGAACAGATATGCAACATTTCAGTAAAACATGGTGAACAGATATGCAACATTTCAGTAAACATGGTGAACAGATATGCAACATTTCAGTAAAACATGGTGAACAGATATGCAACATTTCAGTAAAACTGGTGAACAGATATGCAACATTTCAGTAAAACATGGTGAACAGATATGCAACATTTCGTAAAAAATGGTGAACAGATATGCAACATTTCGTAAAACATGGTGAACAGATATGCAACATTTTCAGTAAAACATGGTGAACAGATATGCAACATTTCAGTAAAACATGGTGAACAGATATGCAACATTTCGTAAAACATGGTGAACAGATATGCAACATTTCGTAAAACATGGTGAACAGATATGCAACATTTCGTAAAACATGGTGAACAGATATGCAACATTTCAGTAAAACATGGTGAAAAAGATATGCAACATTTCGTAAAACAGTCACTTTGCTACGCATTTTTTAAACGTTCATATACACGGAGGCCTTTGTAGACACGTAAGGGTGAATATAGTATACAGTAGAATGGAACTTGTGTGTGTGTGTGTGTGTGTGTGTGTGTGTGTGTGTGTGTGTGTGTGTGTGTCTGTCTGTCTGTGTGTCTGTAGCTGTGTGGATGCTAACTGCTGTGACCATAATGTGTGAAGATGAAAACTTCGCGGTGCGTCACGACAAACGAGGCATCGTAGGAATGGCCAACAGTGGTCGTCATACCAACCAATCTCAGTTCTACATCACCTTGGGGCCCACTCCCTGGATGGACGGCAAATACGTCGCCTTCGGGTGAGTACCCTGTGTCGTCATTGAGCCTTTGGTCCTGCGAATTCTCTTGACAAGAAAAAAAAAAAGATAGAAATCTACCACCCCAACAGCCACCGTGGCGAAGTGGTTAGCGTCACGGACTCCCGGCTGGGAGGTCGTGGGTTCGATTGTCATCCATCGTGTGGAATTTTTCTGCCCCGACCGGCTCCTACCCAGAGTTGAGTTTGCTACGGGCTCAGTTAGGAAGACTGGGACCACACAGTCAAGTTTCATCCACTTAATGGATGCGTCTCTGAGAGTGTTGCTCAAATTTCCTAACCAACACTGCAGGCGTGTGTGTCTCTCGGGCCTGGTTGACGCCGTGATATATTATGAAAGGAAGCATAGAATACAGCCCTGTCATGCAGTCTCAGACTGGAGTGGAAATCCGTAGCATCATCTTCATCATCCTCATTTTCATCGATCAGCATTGAAAAAAAGTCTCCAATTCCATGGCCCTTCATACTCTGCTCTAACGGTGACCTCAGTGTCGATGTCCTCTCCAGTTGTGGCCTTGGTTTGGTTCCGTCGGGGTCACCGGTATCGGCGAGTCCATGGGGGCTGTCGTTGGACGGACGTGGTGGCACCCTCCAGAGGGAGAGCTCACTCGCGCCGGCCCCGCGACTACGCAAATATTGTCGTCAGTAGGGGGCTTAGTAGGTGGTGTCCTGCGTATGTTAGATCAGAACAGGCGCCACTGAACACCACCGTGGTGACTCGGTAGCAGTGCAGTGTCTCCTCCCGTGGGTTGCCTCTTGACGACTTGACATTGAGTGACTGCTCCCGGTGGATTTGCCGGTGCCGGGGCTGCGGCGGGACTGTCCAGGTTGTGACTGTGAACGTGGTGTCAGAATGAGCGGCGTGGGTGCACTGCCACTGAGGTGGCACAGAAGATGGGACAGCAAAAAAAAAAAAAAAAAAAAAAAAGAAGAGAGAGAAAGAAACCTACCACTCCTGTCTTCGGATTGAGTCTGACAGGGCTGTGGGCTGACCAGGACACAGTAATGTGATGCTGGAATTTTGTGTGCGTGGCTGGTTAGGTCAAGGGTAGCGCATTGCACTGAAAAGTCTCTCTGGCTGGCGCTCAACAGAAAAAAATGGCCGTTTCTACTACCCACCGGTGTCTTTCATGTGCATAGCTATAGCGTTCGGTACCTTACCCCCTTTCTCCTGGGATGATAGGTGTGGTTAATGCAACTGGGTGTGAGGCCCAGTTTTGATATTCGGTGGTGCTGGGCGTCTTTGGTAACGGGATTGAATGGGATTAAGCTTTCTCGTAACTATTTCTCATCAGTTACCTTTTTTTCTGGACTCTGCGAGAAGTCTTACGGTTGTGAGAATTCGGGCGCCACCAGACTTCAGCTAGGTAAAGTACCCCACCCTCTTAAACCCTTTTAGCAACATTATCATAAACGCATGCCCTTGAGTGTGTTTGGGTGTGTGAATGGAGGCCTTGGCCTAGGTAATGGAGAGAGCATGCAGATACAAAATGAGTGCATTAACAAATGTATTGATAAGTTGACGTGCATTTTCGTTGTCCAAAAAAGACACACCCTGTGACAAAAATGTGTGATGGGACAGGGACGATGATCTGCAATTGGCGACGAGATATGCAGTGTCAGGAATCTTTCATGTCAGTTTGCCTAACATCTGGAATCGTTCAAATCAGTCTGCCTAACGTCTTGAACCTTTCACATCAGTCTGCCTAACACATGGAATCTTTCACATCAGTCTGTCTAACATTTACAATCTTTCACATCAGGCTGCCTAACGCTTGGAATCTTTCACATAAGCCTGCCTAACATATACAATCTTTCACATCAGTCTGCCAAACATTTACAATCTTTCACATCAGTCTGCCTAACACATGGAATCTTTCACATCAGTCTGCCTAACATCTTCAATCTTTCACATCAGTCTGCCTAACACCTGCAATCTTTCATTCGCGTCAGTCGGCACACCTCCAAGCGTCGTCAGTGACTCTCGCAGTAGTCTCCCTGTCCCCTCTCTCACTATCCATCTTTCTCTCTTTTTTTTTTTTGTGGCCAACTGCTTTGTTCCTTGCAATGTTTGTGGATGTCTCCTCTGTTTCTTTACAGGCAGCTAGTGGACGGCGAGGGGACGTTGAAGAAGATTGAGCAGCTGGACACAACCAACGAGCGGCCACATCTGCCAGTGACCGTCAAGGCCTGTGGGAGATTGTAGCCCTCCGCCACACCGCACTCTCTGTCCACGCAGCTGTGGGACGTTCTTGGGGTGGGGGGGGGGGGGGGGGGGGGGGGGGGGGGGGGGGCTGGTTCCAGTGACGACCATCTTAAAGTGAGATGGGACTGGTAATACAAACAATGTGTTAAGAGAAAAACGTAGTTGACTGGCTAGTTCAAATAACAAGCATCTTAAAGTGAGATGGTACTGGTAATCTTCGAATAGAATCAATGTGTTAAGAGAAAAACGTAGTTGACTGGCTGCATCCAATTTTGACCATCTTAAAGTGAGATGGTACTGGTAATATTCGAATAGAATCAATGTGTTAAGAGAAAAACGTAGTTGACTGGCTAGTTCAAATAACAAGCATATTAAAGTGAAATGGTATTGGTAGTATTCGAATTGAATCAATGTGTTAAGAGAAAAACGTGGTTGACTGGCTAGTTCAAATAACAAGCATCTTAAAGTGAGATGGTATTGGTAGTATTCGAATTGAATCAATGTGTTAAGAGAAATACGTGGTTGACTGGCTGGTTCAGTTTGGACTACCTTAAAATGAGATGGTATAGGTAATATTCAATTAAAATCGATGTGTGAAGAGTAAAACGTGGTTGACTGGATGGTTCAATGACGACCATCTCAAAGCGAAATGGTACTGATTATAATCAAATAGAATCAATTTTTTAAATGAAAAAACATGGTTGACTGGCTGGTTCCAAGGACGACCATGTTTTAAGTGAGATGGTACTGGTTATATTCGAATAAAGTCGATGTGTTAAGAGAAAAGTGTGGTTGACTAATGACATCATTGGACGGGATGTAAGAGGCAAGAAATGAAAGCACGGAGCGCTGTACTTGATCGTTTTATATGCAAACAGGCGTTAACCAATTGTCTGTTCCTTGACTTGTGTTCTTTTTGAAACCCTCCCTGTTTCTGGCCTGTGTGTGTGTGTGTGTGTGTGTGTGTGTGTGTGTGTGTGTGTGTGTGTGTGTGTGTGTGTGCGCGCACATGTGTGTGTGTGTGTGTGTGTGTGTGTGTGTGTGTGTGTGTGTGCGCGCACATGTGTGTGTGTGAGTGTGTGCGTGTGCGTGTGCGTGTGTGTGTGTGTGTGTGTGTGTGAAAATAAACAGGATCAGTGTCAGGGCTATGGTATTGTTCTTCTTGCTCTGGCATGTTAACATGTATGCCTCACTACCTTGTTTCGCGCAGTTTGAACCTTCTCTCTGACGTACATCAACATAAATCATAAAAACAGCTTTAGGGGCATGTAATTTAGGTCAGTCATGGATACATAGTTTCAACTTGAGAACTATGTAATTCATTCCATGCAGAGTTGTTGTTTTTTTTTCATTAAAATATTGTGACCTATCATTGAATTGAGGCATGAAAATGTCATTTAGGTCAGTCATGAAAACATAATTTTAACTTGAGAACTATGTGATTCGTACCATGAAGGGTTTTTTTCATTTAAAAGATTGTGACCTTTCATTATAATGAGGTATGAAAAGGTAAAACAAACAGAAAATAAATACATATACAGGCGAAAGCGTAAGCTTAAATAATTCAAAACATTTTCAGTGTTTCGGTGTGTTTAAGCGTGTTAATTACGCTGTGTGTTGAGATTCTTCTTAGTTTAGAAAGTTTTAACCCATAAATCATGAATGAAAACGCATTCCACGGTTCATTAAGGTGGATGCCAACAAGGAAATAAGGTGCAGAGAATATCCAGGAAGGAAGAGAGGGACAAGAGCAATATCAGCATCTCATCTCGTGGCTGGGAACCGCTTGGTGCTGATGAAAATAATAATGGCATCTCGGTGCCCACTGAACTGAGAGCAAAACACTGTTTGACTGCCACAGAAAGCACCGCATAGCTGGCCCACATATATTCTATACTTTTTTTCATCCACACAGACTCATTCGTTTGTATGAAAACATGAACAAATCAATATTTCTCCAGGTACAGCACTTCATTATAAGACGATATATGAAACTGGGATTCCACACACTCATTCGTTCCTTTGAAAACATGAACAAATCAGATCTGGTTGCAAAGTGAGACGACTGCATGCTGAAATATAAAACAAATCTTAAATGAATATTAGCGAACCGCCAAAAAACAAAAACAAAAAAACGTGGACAAACGAATCACAAGACAAAACACGACGCGTTTCGACCTCTTAGGTCTTCTACCGGTAAAATGTCGTGTTTTGTCTTGTGATTCGTTTGTCCACGGTTTTTTTTTTTTTTTTCGTTTTTTTCTTTTTTTTTTTTTTTTTTTGCGGTTCGCTGACATTTATTTAAGATTTGTTATGAACAAAAGAATATTTCCCCTGATACCCCAGATAGAGTGCCTCATCAGAAGACAGCATACAAAGCTGGGATTCAACACAGGTACATTCATCCGTTTGAAATATGAACAAATCAGAATTTTCCCACACAGAGTTCTTCATCAGAGGACGGCATATGAAATTGGGATTCGAAATTCAAAATCCTCTTGCATGTGTGTGTCTGTGTGTGTGTGTGTGTGTGTGTGTGTGAGTGAGTTAAGCGCACTATGCGCGTTTTGCGTGTGGGTGTGTAGAAAATTAAACGGAATAGGACCATGACATCAAGACAACCGAGACACTAAATGGACAAGTGGAAAGAGAAGGTTGCTACCATTGTTTGTCCACATAGCACATTTATAGCTGATAAGCTGACCACAACTTTTATTGATTGTGTTCACATTGTTTTTGAGACTCTATGCTCGTAATGTTAAGACACTGAGACTTGTTGACTGTATGGAATGACGACCGTGTCTTGTGTTTGAGGTGAATACATTCATGAGACAAAAGATGCCCGAGATCTAAATTGCATTACAGAATGCACCGTGTGTGTGTGTGTGTGTGTGTGTGTGTGTGTGTGTGTGTGTGTGTGTGTGTGTGCGTGCGTGCGTGCGTGCGTGCGTGCGTGCGTGCGTGCATGCGCGCGCTGTTGTGTGTGTCCTATCCACTTTCCACCGTCTCCTTTGTGGTATTCACTGAAACGTATCTATGTGACAGTTCCAACCTTGTTTGTTTTTCATTTACTCATCCAGTAGATGCAAGTCTTTCATTTCCGCTATCAGAGACGAAACATTGTTCTCAGACACAGAAATGTTTTGGTCACTGTCATCAGCATAAACTCCCCCTTTCGACACAAGAGAGTTTTGTTCATCAGCATGAATGCAGTGATGTTTCGCGCTGGTCCTGACCTCTCGTTCCTTCAGACGCTCCCTGGTGTCTGACGCACAATCAGACTTTTCTTCTGGGTTTCCCGGTCGGGTCAGCTCTTGCCGTTTGGGCCTCAGGTCATGGTGACTCAGAGGTCGTTCCCTGGCCAGAACAGGCCGACCCTGCACCAGGCAGGCTTTGATGTCGTCCACCACGGGCTCCGGAGTGACTTTGGGCAGGAACACTTTCACGTGCAGCCTGCGTTTGGAATCGTCCGAGTCCTGACTGATCTCGCTGTGACTGTAGGCCTCTCGCTCCTCCATCTGCCCGTCCGTGTCAACGTCACTCCGCTCTGACGTCTTGGTAACCCTCTCTGACGTCATGACGATCCGCTCTGATGCCTTGGTGGTCTGCCTCGGTGACTTGGAATTCCACTGTGACGTCTTGGCATCTGCAAGACGTGAATCTTGAGGCCGTTCTGCTGGGGCGTGTCTGTCGTCAAGGCCAGGGTGGCGGGCAACTGTGGCGGGTGGGCTTGGGATCAAGAACACCTTGGAAGACATCGCGTCCGGAGATGAAGGAGGAGCAGCCGTCTCCTGAGACCCTTTGCCTGTCGCTGCGTCATGTATGCTGAGTGGATGCGGCCCGCCACCAGCCACCGTGGGCGAAAGGGGAGTCTTGTTCTGTTTCTTGGCCAGGAGCTGCTGCTGTTTCAGCTGCTTCTCATTCAGGCACATGGCGCAGGTCACCGAAGACGCCGCGCCATGTTCCTCACCGTCGCCCTCCCGTGGGGAGTCCAGAATGGGAGCTTCCACGCTGTGGACGCTCGGGGCCATCACGTCTCCAGGACCTTCACCAGGAGGTGGAGCGGCGTGGCGAGGGGTCTCCGAGCTGGGTTTGCTGCTCAGTCTGTAGTGCTTGCCCACCAGCCAGGCGTCATGGTGGCTCCGCACGATGTACTCCGACCTGAAGACACAGAGGGTTTCACGGTCATCGGTGTCAAGGCATACTGACACCCCTGTGAGAAACAGTCTGCTTTCTTACTCGGCTGAGAAGACGTGGCACACGTTCAGTAATGATGTTTTCATGTTCACTACGCATGCACGCCTGTTTATGTTGGTATAATGTTCACTGTTGACTGAGTCAATATACTGAACTGTGACTACAAGCATCCTTGTGTTTGAACAAAACCTTAGCTATAGGTTCTTACAGGAAAACGGAGAAATCCCTCAGTCAACACATACTGACGTCTGAAGTCTTTGTAGACAATGATATTTGTCTTAGTTTTAATATTCATGATAAGGGGTTAGCGGGACTCTTAAGTGGGGTTGTTTAAACAATCTGCTCATACACGGTGGGAGAAGTTATTTATACACACCCACGAACTCGTCCACACACACACAACACACACACACACACACACACACACACACACACACACACACACACACACTCACATCTCTCTCTCTCTCTCTCTCTCTCTCTCTCTCTCTCACTCACTCACACACACACACACACACACACACACACACACACACACACACACACTCATTCTATCTCTGTCTGCCCTCCCCCCCCCCACACACCTCTCTCTCTCTCTCTCTCTCTCTCTCTCTCTCCTCTCTCTCTCTCTCTCTCTCTGCTACGTGCATGAATAAAGGGAGATAACATCGTTATCCATCCGAACTGTTTTCCCTGGTGTTTTCAACGTCAGGTTTTCGGATGAGTGTTTCTTTCGGCACAGCAACATCCCTGAACCAGGACCTGCAGGGTCGGCTGGGCTATAAACAACATCACCAGCCCTGGGCTCAGCCTCTGAAGCTGAAAACAATTCTGGAGAGACTGAAGAGCCTAATTACCGTTCTTGAATGAACGGAGACCGACTTACTGACTCGCTTAATCACTTGCTTATCTTCTCACTTGTTTCTCACTAACCATTCAAGATGGCGTTGGTGGAGGGTGCTATCTTCTGAGAATCTCCGGCTGACGAACTTTTTAATAATGGGCTGACAATACAGCAAGTCTACGCAAGGTAAAGAGACATACAGACAGGCAGCAGGTATACAGACTTAAAGCATGGCTGAATGTAAAAAAAAAAAAAAAAAAGAAAAAAAAAGAAAAGAAACTGAAAATGCTGTTTAACCTGCAGCCTCTCCCTAGCCCCGGCCCCTCCATTTTCTCACCATTCCATTCCCTACAATGTAATAAACCAACAATGACGAATACTAATTAAAACAACTTAAGTACCGAACAGAAACGTTATTTGAAAACATAGAAAGGAGACAAGACAGTCCTACAGACCTGACTCCAACGTGGTCTCTACGGAAATCCCCCCGATTCTTGTAGATGCCCTCGATGATTTCTCGCTCGCCTTTGGTCAGTACGCCCTTGTCCCTCAGAAACATGCGGCCTGGCCTCACCCTGGTCTTGGCGCCAGGGGACGTGGCCGTTGACCCACTCTCCATTGGCCGGCCAGGGCGATGCTCTCTCCGACTGCGCGCGAGACAGCGACGTCTTCTTCGGGACGTTGGCGATCTCCCGGTACAGGCGAGACACAGACAGGTAGTCGTTCCCCGTCAGCGGCCGGTTCTGACCAGTCGTAGAACTTGGCTATGCCCACGCTACTGTGCCGCTGCATGTTGGAGACGACGGTCGTCGTGCTGCTGCTGATGGCGGGAGAGGTTGAAGGCCTTGACCTGACCTAAGGCGACAGGGGAATGAACTCATTGATGGTGACACCGATCGGCATGGCAGCGGCCTGTTGACAACAGAAGAGAGAGGTGGGGCTGTAAGCGGGCAAATTGTCAATATTACAGTGACGTATTCTGTGGTTGTGCATTATCAATTTTGATCTCATTGAGGATGTTCTTCTGAAACACTGGAAGCACTGGTCTCATGCTGTTTTCATCAATCTTATATTCTATATCGACACTCTTCTTTCTAAAAAAAAAAGAAAGAAAAAAAAAGATAAAATATAAGTCAGAGTGGGTAACTTTGTGTAGGTGAAGGCAGGAAGGGAGGGGAGGGAAGAGCTCTCAGACGTTTAAAGTGTTCGGGGATCCGAGCGCCACCCACCCGCTTTTTCACCCACGGACATGAAAAAATAATACACTTCTGTACAGAGAGGCGATAATCAGTGCTTTATTGCACAGTATGAATTGTGTTACTAGGCTATATTCCAAACTTCGGTCACGACTATTATAACAAGAAGCAATAGTGAGTAGCGCGGTTACGTAAATAATACAGTCACTTTCATTATTCCTTGCAGAACCAAATCGGACAAGACCTGTAACCTCTATTCATTTGTTTTGCTGTTTTCTTGTTAAATGGCGAATAGTTGCCTTCACAATGATCATGACGATAATAGTGCGCTAATAAGCACACCCTGCGCCTGGTAAAATAAATCTGCATGCCAACAGACAAAGATAATGTCCTGTATATACAAAGGGTTGTGAATTCAACTGTACAATTATGTAGTGGGGGGAAACAAGTGGAGACTAACAATTCTTCTGTCGTTATAGTAATGACTCGGCAAAGATATGAACTTTAAAAACTAATTAAAAAAATGAAGATGAAGAAATCGGGGAATATATTATAAATATGAGAAGCCCTTCACTGGCTGCCTGAGGGAACCATCGTAATCCCTCTCAAAGACATTTATTTGTATTGCCTGCTCCTAGGCTTTCGTCCGCTGGATCGGACTCATCAGGGAGACACGGCTGATTGTGTCTGTGCTCTTGGTGTCAAATAGAGACACACCACAGTCCATAATTCACACACACACACCACACACACACACACACACACACACACACACACACACACACACATATATATATGTATATATATATATATATATATATATATATATATATATATATATATATATATATATATATATATATATATATATATAACACACACACACAATATATATATATATATATTATGGTGTGTGCTATATCATATATATAAAATATATATATAGATAGATAGATAGATAGATCATTATTTTAAAATGCCTAAAACAATTTATACAGTGCTCAAACCCCTTGGGGAGCAACATTAGTAAAACAAGTATTAGATGGAGTGCTAAAAATTATCTAACAAATTTGTTCAAGCGGCTTGGCTATCGTCAGGATGAATTGGATTAACCATTGAAGCAAATAAAAGGTAAGTGAACTACTTAGACATAACATGGATCTCAACAATCACATAAATATAAACCCGTACAAGAAACCCAACGACACACCTCTTTATGTACACACCAAAAGTAACCATCCACCATCTGTATTAAAGACTATACCCCATGGCATAAACAAGAGACTATCAAATCTGTCATGCAGTGAGAGAGTGTTTAACAATGCAGCAGTAGAATACCAGGAGGCACTACAAAGAAGTGGATACAATTACAAATTGCAATACAACCAGACAACAACACAAATAAAAGCAAGAAAAATAGGGAAAGAAAAATCATATGGTATAACCCCCATACGACGGGAAACTCAAAACAACCATAGGGAAAGAATTCTTCAAAATCCTAACAACTTCATTTCCAAAAGAACACAAACTGTCCAAAATATTTAACAAAAACACTGTCAAACTATCGTACTCATGTATGCCCAACCTCAAAAACCTAATTGACGCATCCAACAAAATGAAAATCAACACAGCAAAGAAGGGTGAAGAAAGGAAATCTTGCAATTGCACCAAAAAGAGCAGTGCCCACTAAACAATAAATGCCTTCACAACAACATTGTATACCAGGCTACTGTGACATCAGAAAATGAAAAAGAAACATACATAGGGATCACTGAAAACCACTTCAAAACCAGATATGCAAACCACAAACAGTCATTTAACAAAGAAAAATACAAAAAACCAAACTGAATTGAGCAAATACATTTGGAAACTTAAAAACGCAAAACATAAACTATAAAATATCCTGGAAAATCATAAAAGGGCATCACCATACAGCAATATTTCAAAAAGATGCAACTTATGCCTAACTGAAAAATGGCTAATACTATGTAAACCACACTTAGCAACTCTTAGTACTAAAACAGAAATAGTAAATAACTGCAGGCATAAATGGAAATCGTTGTTAGTGAACACACCCCGTACAACAACCTGAACCCCCCCACTCCCCCCCAAAAAAAAAACCCACGTGCAATCAACACGCACGCAAAAACAGCTACAACCGGGCCTCACACGCTATTTTACATCGGCGGTGGGTAACCCAAACTTCATCCTGACGATAGCCAAGCCGCTTGAAACAAATTTGTAGATAATTTTAGCACTCCTTCAAATACTTGTTTTTAATATATATATATATATAAACACGTGAACGTCGCGAAAATGCTGGCAATATTATGTATACACTAGTGTGCGTGATTATATAATAGCCCATAATTCAAAAGTTACTCAAGGAGAAATTGCACTTAGCTTGTTTCGTGCATGCACTGTGTGTGTGTGTGTGTGTGTGTGTGTGTGTGTGTGTGTGTGTGTGTGTGTTGTGTATGACCATATGTTGCACAATTGTAAAAACGTATGTGACTCGACTATAGAAAACCTCGCTTGTCCACAACAGTCACTGAATCTCGTTTCAGTTGAGTAATAAACAGCAGAACATCTCGTGCAGTTTGAACTTCCCACACGAATAAAAACCCAGACCTACAGAACATATCGTTAACTCTTCATACCCTTGTGAAATAACTCTATGTAAACACAGAAGCACAGAACACGCTTTTTTTTTTTTATTTGTTTAATTTTTAGGGAATCTTGAATTATCCATAGTAACAACACGTGACCAAATCTGATACTTTTTGCGAAAACATTGACTTTAAGCAGATATCTACCCAGTTCTCTGTAAATTAAGTGTTTCAGTATTCTCCGACACTGAGAAAAAAAACGCTTCACTGCTGACAAATAAACGCAGAGGGAGGGAGGGAGAGGGAAGGGGGGGGGGGGGGGAAGGGAGACAGAGAGAGAGAGGAAGGGAGGGAGAGAGTTGACACCTAATAGATCTTTGTTTAACAGGCGTACTTTCAGAATAAGGTAAACATCGCGGCCATCCTTGAGCAACCGCGAAAACGTTTACTTTCACTGTCTTTAAACATAACACCCAAAATGTGAATTCCAAGTAGTTATCAAATGAAACCCCTCAAACTCAAAGTGTTGAAATTGAAACTAAAAGTTTGAGCTGATTAAAAAAAAAAAGTCGATGGAAACACTTGCATCAAGGAGTTCGGTAATGGGGGATACTTGAAGTAACTCGAAGGTAAGTTTTGTGTACCTACTTCTTTGTTCTGAGCTCACAGTGAGAACGTGGAGCTTATTTTGTATGTCAAAGTCCAGCTGTGAGATACTCAACATTATTAAAGTGTTGCATTTACATTCGGGGAGAGCTGGTTTCCAAGGTAAGTTGTAATTATTCAGATCTCCAAATCAAAGCACGCCTCTATCGGCAGTAATGGTGGTGAAATCACCAAGAGCAGCTTCAACACAGGCATCTCCAAAGTCTTGTTGCAAACCGGAAACGTCAGACACGGACCTGACCAATCAAAATCAAGGCAACAGAGAATAAAAGAGAGTGAGCAAATCAAGAATAGACGTGTTGTTTACAGCCCAGACAACGGAGTGCTGCAAGCCAGACACAAACACAAGTAAGTAGAACGTATAACGCTGGAACCCAAATTTCAATAAGCAAATTGTCATTAATTGACAGACCGGTTTAAACCACTGTCTGATACCAACCATCTTTAAACACAGTGAGTTCAATAACCAAGAAACTATATTCCTCTGCCGGTTTTCAAACATGGATGCCGTTTTTTTTTCAAACATAGACGATTTACGGGAAGAGCTAACAGTAAGAACAAACGGAATGTCAACGCAGCATCAGCGCAGTGTCTCCTCGGAAAGGTTGCCTCATGGAGATCTGATATTGATTGCTCTCTGTGGACTGCGGGAACAGAGGCTGCGACTGGATGGTGTGGTTGTGTAGAGATGAGCTGGAACAGGCAGTATGGGGGAGGGATGCCGCTGAGAGGACATGGAGGATGAGACAGAGGTAAATAAACAAAAACACAACAAAAACAAAAACGCATTTCCTGGGCCCCCCATCTCCCACCCCCATCCCTCGCTTCTCATCGTCCAACCCCTCCCCTTCCAATTCTCGCCCATCCCTCCCTTTTCCCGAAACACGGAGAAAACCTAGAAAAGTAAGTTGAGGCTATATTTAAAAGGAAAAGAACTGTTATGAAGTAACTTATCTTTAAAAGAAAAAAAAGTAATTTACAAACAATGCATACCCCCCCCCCCCCTCACCCCGCTCCCCTCTCTCCTTCATCCCTGCCCCAACCTGCACCTAACCCATCAAACGTTGAGAGAGAGAGAGAGAGAGAGAGAGAGAGAGAGATGCGCGCGCACCGAATAGCTGACTTGATATTTCAAACGGGATTCCGAAATCCAACCCTACATAATTTTCTGATCGAATCTAAAGAGGAAAAGCAGTTTCTTCCCAAGTAAGTCTCAAGAGTCTACGTACCCATTGCTTTGTTTTGGTAAGTAGGTTCAAGGGATTACTGTATTAGTTTGCATACATATCTGCTGTACTGTCCGGTGAGCTATGGCACGTAGGGCCACCTACACACTCTTGACATCATCATTTCATAGTGATCAGTGTCGGGGGCACGTTTAGTTCTAAGCTGCCGACATTAGAAAGAAACGAAAATGTTTCTTAAGAAGTGCAACGTGTCGTTCATGTCACTCCGAGTTCTTTGGGACGGTTCAAACCAGCTTTACTTACTTTTAGCAGTCTGTGGTACCGGATGCAAACTGAAAGTGTTGTCCAGGAGATCATCAGTAGTTTTCTATATCAAAATCAGACTGTCACTACTCAATACATATTAGGCTATAAGAAAATAGCACCGTATCAGTCATAGACAATACTTATATACAGTTCCAACGCCGGCTGCAAGAGCAGTTTACTTTAACGATGATTAAAGTGGACGTTTACTGGATACTGCATAACGATAATGATAATGATGGTAATAATGGTAGTACTGATAATAATAAGAATGATCATTTTAATAATGATACAAATAATAAATAATAATAATAATAATAATAATAATAATAATAAAATAATTATGATATCAACAATTGTAATCCCAAACAACTTGACAGATGCGCCTCTAGAGCTGGCATCCTGAGATCATTTTCACATACGTATTCGTGCTCGCTCTCGTAATCACCAGAAAAAAAAAAGAAACTAATGGCAACATAAGTATACAAAACAAAAACGAATAAATGAATAGATAAATGAAGAAATAAATAGACAAGTGAATGAAGAAATAAATAAATATATAGACAAATAGGCATGTTGCCGCACCTTTAAGACACCAATCCACAGATGCATCTTTAGCATTAGCGTATTGAACCATTCACAAAGTAACTGCATTCGTGCTCTCCCTCGTCATCACTCAAAAAAAAAAAAAAAAAAAAAAGAACAAAAAACGAGAGGAAAGTAAGATAACAACATAAGTTAAACGATAATAAATAAATAAATAAATAAATAAATAAATAAATAAATAGGATGAATAAACAAGTAAGTAAATAAATAAGTAAACCAACCGCACCTTCAAGGCACCTGTCCCACCCAATTCCTTCGTCGCCAGAGCAGAAGCAGAAGACACAGAGCCCCCTGTCTCACTCAGCACAGAATGGCCGCAGTGCCCCCACCCTGCCATTGTCTCCCGCTGTGTGTCAGGCTGTCCTGCCTGTCTGTCTGTCTGTCAGCCCACACTACCACCCACCACACCACCACCACCACGCACCACACCACCACCACCACCACTCACCACCCAGCTGTGGATGTGCCTCACACGTCGGCACCGCCAGGACACGAGAGGATCAATGGGCAAGACAGGCATTAGGCGGCTGGGGGAGGGGGGAAAGGTGGGAGAAGGGGGGGGGGGGGGGGTGAGGGGGTGAGGGCGAGGTGGTGAAAGAGGGACAGGGGAGGTCGGAGAAGAAGAAGAGAAAGGGGGGGGGGGGGGGGGGGGGGGTTGGAGGGTGGAGAGGGACAGGTGTGAGGTGGAAGAGAGACGAAGAATGCTAGTTGGGAAAGAGCGAATGAACTGCGAATATAATATGGTGGCTAAAACAAGGGACAAAGGAGGTAAGTGTGTGTGTGTGGAGGGGGGGGGGGGTAGGGCGGATGGGGGGGGGGGGGGGGGGGGTCTGGAGTGAGGAAGGTGCGGGGTGAGGGAAGTGCTAGGGTATGAACGGGAGAATGTACGCAGAAAGTTTGATAATTTCACTCGGATTTCTCTTTTTCCCTAAATCCTTGTAGCACAACATTGTAACTTATCGTTCATGTAAAAGATAAAAAGACAAACCAAGCAACCTTGAGACCAAAACTTGGTTCCTGTAAATTTGCCGTTATATATACCAATAGCTTATAGTTACACTTACATACAGCAGTACTAACCGAAGTGTCCTGCAGTTATTTCCCACGGAATAAAATCAATACCACAACTGAAGCATCAAAAACCGAACATTGTTTGCTATACTTGTTTAAGAATGACAAAAACACGTTCACAAAGCTGTTAACTTTATTATATTATGTAATCCTGTCTCTGTCTATATCCTGCTCAATGTCTGTCTTTCTGTGTATGTGTGTACATGTGTGTGTGTGTGTGTGTGTGTGGTGTGTGTGTGTGTGTGTTGTGTGTGTGTGTGTTTTGTTGTGTGTGTGTGTTGTGTTGTGTGTGGTTTTGTGTGTGTGTGTGTGTGTGTGCGTGTGTGTGTGTGTGTGTGTGTGTGTGTGTGTGTGTGTGTGCGTGAGAGTGTGTGTGTGTG